>JAHRHZ010000021.1:26112303-26184070 GCA_024137785.1 Ginglymostoma cirratum | reverse complement strand
TCATCCAGCTCTACACCTTGTTATCTCAGATTCTCCAACATCTGCAGTGCCTACTGTCTCTGTTTTTCATGTTGATTTTTCTTGACAGCTAGATGGTATGGTAAAATTGCAATCTGCGGCAAGTTGGGCTGTTAGCAAGATGTTTAACAAACAATAAAAAGTATCAATTGGCAACTTGCCAAGCTGCTTGAGCAAAGGGGCAGACTTGTGGTGAGATAATCTTGATTTTGAGATGACCATCTTACCCAATTCTACCACTCATCTTACCAAAGCACACATTATTCAGTTACTTGTAAGAGTCTGCCCTCTCTCACTCCTGATGCATGGTAGGATCAGTTTGGACCATCCAAAAAGATGAACTTCTTTCACTTATTCTTTCACAGAGGAACTTTGTTCACTTTACTGTGTTCCTTTACTGTTGCTGGGTCATGATCCTGGGAGACGCTCCTTGACAACATTATGGGTGTAGCATGGACTGCAGCATTCCAAGAATATGGCTCACCACCACATTCTAAAGCACAACTAGGGACTGGCAATAAATAGTTTGATGAAGCAACAGATGAAAGAATAGCCCTTTTTATTTCTAAATAATAGTTATATTTACATAACATTAGAAGTTGATCAAGGCTTCTCATGATGGAGATGGGAAGGTGAAGGGAGGTTGCATCATATAGGGATGATATTGAAAGCGGAATTAAAAGCGTGATTGTAAAGATGGGATTTGAATATATCTTTAAAATTGGGGCAGCATTAACGGCAGGAGATTTGTGAAGGGTTCTCTAGAAGTAAGAGCAAGGCTGCTGAAATTTCTATGTTTAATTGTGAAGCAAGCAGAAGGGAAATACACAAAATTTCAGTGTCAGCACCTAAGGATGCAAAATGGGGAATAAAAAATTGGGCAAGGTGACAAAGAAGAATGGAAACAGAGCAAGGCTTTGTTTTTCAGAATAATATCAGTGGAGGTCAGTGAGGATGGGACTGATTTGGAAATGTCAGTAAATTAGAGCTTTTAGAGAGGGCAATAACTATTACATGACAGTCTTGGACAAAAAGATCCCTGTCCTGATTACTTCTTTTCTCAAATGCTATGATGAAACTTTCAAATCTTCCCTTTAGTTCAGGTCACTATCTCTACATTTGACAGAAAATGAAGTAGCCACTGCAGCTGTGAATCTCCGTACAAGTTCATCATTATCAACCTGAACAAGTGACCATATGATCATTTCTTTCTGTGAGACACATTTTTAACATTCTTTTTAGAAGTCTATGAATTTTCAGAGCAGTCCATTCCTGCGTACTCCCAATAGTATGTGTCAACTTTTTTTTGCTAAAATTCAAAGTGAAGAATGTTGGCCCTGTCATTGTCATTTAGTTTCACAATTTAAGACTGCTGCTTTGAATGTGTATAAAAATCTACTTCCAATGAACTTCCTTAAATGGAATTCTCATAAATAAACAAGGAATATGTGGTATTATCTGACAAAATCACTTAGTCCAAATTCATCATGTTAATGCCAGTGACAAGAATACATTTTTTCAAGGATCTCCACTATCAATTTCAATAAATTTAATGGAAATCGGATCACAGCGTAATTGCCAATTCATCTGAATTTATTAAAAAGAGATTTCAATTACATACCACAGCTGAATTTTGATGCACAAAATTTAATTAAGAAACATAAGTCTATCTCCTCCTTAAACCCAGTAACACTGAATCGCATTTTCCACAACTTTTTAAAGAAGAAACTTCCCATTCAGCTACCTGTTAAAATCAGATATTAGTATGAAGAATCAGGTTAAATCATTTACTGAGTATTTTTAATGCCATTTCAGTGTTCCTCATATAATTACTCTTCATCTAAGATATCCAGTAATGATGTTGGACATTCTTGGTTCAGGCTCAGTGGCTTGCTTCATTAGCATGTCATTCCCATTCTACATCATAAGATTTAATTGTAATGCTGTATATGCACAGCTCTTCACAGAAGTCTAATCAAAGTGGATTCACTTGTATTATTAATATAAAAAATCAGACCACTTGCTATTTTTATAAATAAAAGAATTCAGATACATAAATCAACTGTCATTCATTAGCATGTTACTGACATGTCTGGCAGACATATGAGCAGCCTATCATAGTTCCTTAAAATTATTTTCACCAAGATTAAAACCCTTATACATTAAATATACATTCTAATTCCACCATAAAGTAATCAGATTACAGAGCAGGTGACATTGTATTCCGGCATTCAAATGATTTGCAGTAATGAGCTGCAGAAGGAATGCTGTACTTCCAACAAGAATGAGACTGCCTTCAAATTAGTAATAAAATCATTATGAGCTTTTTTCTGGATCACCATCCTGACCACGATTGAGTTGCTGGCTGATTCATCATTGATGATACGATGCCCTTGATTTTGTGACTTTCTTTTACATTGAAATTATTTGTGATATAATTTTGTTAAATGAGTCCATCTTCCTTAGTCATGAAAATAAAGTGATAAAATTTGCCTTTTTTGTCAGCCATGGCTCATTTGGTTGCACTTGTGTCTTTAAATCTCACGGTTTTGGATTCAAATTCCACTCAGGGCCTGAGTGCAAGAAGTCAAAGCTGACTCTCCAGTACTGTACTGATGGAGCATTACACTGTGGTAGATGCCACCTCATGGATGAGATTTTAAACCGAGGCTCCATCTCCCTGCTTGGGTGGTTGTGAAGATCCCATGGCTCTATATTGAAGAAGAGCAGCTTGTTATCCCGGTTGCCTTGGTCAATTGCTATCCCACTATGAACCTTGCAAAAAAACAGATTAACCAGTCATTATCACATTGACGTTTGTGGGAGTTTATTGCGCGCAAACTAGCTGCAGTGTTTCCTGCACGTACATTTCAAGAAATACTTTATTGGCTGCATCTGGTGGTCATGAAGAGTGATTTATAAGTGCATATCAAAATTCTTGCTCAAAGAGACAGAGATATCTGTTAAATTCACAGAGGGACAACAATCTCAGCTGTGTTATCTTGAAAAGAGTTTCTTTTTCCTTGGTCTACACTGTCCCATTCCTGTTATGTTTGAGGCTCCTATACCAGTGCACTCACACCTAATGCTAGATCTGCTGACTAATTTCTTGCTTTTTCCAGCAGCATTCGTGTTGCCACTTGGCTCTTACACTTTTTCAGCATCATTTAAATGAAGCTGAAAGCCACATTTGGCATCGGCCTCAGGCTGTGTAACCAGCAATCCTAAAATTTTCCACCTGTTTTGGGCATAAGTTGAATTTCTCAGCCTTGGAATTCAAGTTAATTCTGAACAATCTCTTGGATGCTAAAGTTACCATAGTTCCCTAATTTTCTTTGCTTTCTTTTCGTCATCCTTAGTTGTAGGCCCCTATTAGAATAGTGAACGAGCAAAAAGACATAAAATGTGATTTTCCACGGTGTGTAAGAGCAGAAAAGGAGTTGGGCAGGTTGACTTAATCAAGCAGAAGTTGAAATTTTTGCTTTCTTGCTGGCAGGTTGTGATGCAATGATTAAATGGGCAATGCAACAGTAGCAAGCCAGGCCTCACACTGTCTGACAGTAAATTCCACCCTGTAAAAACCAAAATCCCACGAACCGGCTCTCTCGATAAACCACCAACAATTATATACCTGAAATACTGGGCGTTTACTGTATGATCGCGATCTACCGCCGTGTCCAAGGAATCAGTTGATGTAAGTGAGATGGCTCTCTTGCTAGTAAGTTTTACTTAAGGCAAATGTTGCTTTATTATTTAAGTGAATTATTCTGTAAATAACAGTTCTGTGCTTTACCCTTACATTACATTTCTATGACTTAGTGTGTTTTTACATTGATGTAAATCAATGCTCTCTTGATCAATTGGAATATTTGGTCAACCAGCGCACTCCTGGTCCCATAGGTGCTGTCTAATGAAAAGCTGCATATCTGCATTTCATCAATAGTTGTTTTTTTAAAAATAATTGCAATAATTAAGTCCTACCTTCACAATTAAGTGAATGGCACACAGGAATTTTGTGGCATTTACAGGTGACTTGTAAGACTCAGCCTTGTACAGTTTTGTCTGAGATCAATGATTTTTGTTTGAACTGTGTAGCATAAAGGAGATGCAGAGGAGAATGGCAGGTTTGGAACTGGCAAGGGTCAGTGACTGGTGATGTCGAGTGTGGAGGAGAGATCTAAAGATCTTAAGGACAGAGGCCGAGGTCACAGGCATGGAAGAATTAAATGGAAGGACCTGGCATCCTGGTTGTCATTGGAAGGTGGAGGAAGAACGGTGGGGTCAAGGGGTGGGTTTGTGGCAGGGACAGTCAATTAAGATAACAAACGTGAGGGGCATAAAGTGGGGAGGAAAGGGAGAATGGAGTTTGCGGTGGTTCAGTCATCTCCATAACTCCACTTACTGGATGGTAGTGGGAATTTTCACAGTCACAGGTGGGAGTTCGATTCAGTAGAGTGGCAAATCATGTCTGAAGCTGGGATAATTGAAGGTCTTGTTAGGTGGGTCATCAAATCTAACAAGTACTCTAAGGATAGTATCGGGAGCCTCTGGGATCACAGGGGCAATGTTGTTGGGTTCTGCTCAGGTACAATTAAGGTGTGATATTGTTCAGTGTAGTGGGGCAGGGGTGATGAAGCGATGTTAGGAGGGGGTCAATCAAAGGTGAAGGGGCAAACGTGAAGATGACAGGAGGTGGACAGGGTAGTGGGTTCACCAATGTGACATGCACCATTTTCTCAAAATGTCTCCAAAAACATGTGTGGATGCCAGGTTTGAAGAGCTAGTTGGGAAGACACCAGTGTTGGGCAGATGGAGATCTTTTGTGAACAATAGAAGGAGTTGGAAAAGTCACTGCCCATCAGTAAGTGTTGAAGGTGGTGGATGGCTGAAATCTACTCGATTGGCACACCATCTATCACCTCCAACATTTACTTCCTTCCTGACCAAAACACAGCGGCAGCATTGTGAACCATCTATGAGATACACTCCAACAAGTTATGAACTTTGACAGTACCTTCCAAACCTGCAACTGATACCACCTAGAAAGACAAGGGCAGCAGATACACAGATACCTGAATCATCTGCAAGTTCCCCTGCAAGCCACTTACTATCCTGACTTGGAAAAATAGCACCATCCTTCAAGTGTTGTTGGGTCAAAATCTCTTCCTAACAACACTGTTGGCATGCCTACACCACATGGCCTGCAGTCATTCATGAAGGCACATCTCTGCTGCCTCCTCAAGGGTAATTAGGGATGGGTAATAAACATTGACCCAGGGTGTGAAGCCTGTGAATAAATGAAGAAAAATCACAAACCACGAGGAAAAGATTTGGGTATTCACAAATGAAGCAACATCTTCCAACAGAACTATGTATCAAGTTTCAACGGTAGCGCAGTTGGCTTTTGCATTCATCACTGTGCAATGGACAGACAACCATGGCTGCCTTACATATGGGAATGCTACGCCACAACAACTTCAGCTATGGTACCTTACAAAACAGTTGCTGCTTTCATTCAGCAGCATTGAACAAACAGGTAGGAATGTGAATATTACACATGGCATACATGTTGGTATGAGGGTAAAACAGCATTACACAACCTGCTAAAGTTGATTTCACAATTCTTTGTAATTCTATAATTTGCTAAGTTTAAAATGAAAAAAGATGTCAAATGAAGAACGGAGAAGGGCAGAGAGGAGTTACATCAAAAGCTCGAATCTAGTGAAATAGAAGATTTTGTTATTAGAGCAATTTTGGGAATTCTGGAAAGATATCTAAATGAACGTTTAACATATTCCTTACCAAGATGTCATGCTTGTATCACCGCCATTGCGTTTTTTTTTCTGCAATGTCACACTGTTTTGGTATGGTTTGGCCATTTCACTTAACATCTTCAATGGTCATGCATTCCTGAATGATGAAATTATCTAGGACTCAGATCACACTGCTATTCTAGAGATGAGACAGAGATGGCTGTAATGAAAGGCTGAGCCAGATCAATCCAACATCTAAAACAGGCTATTCCAAACCTTCCCCATGGAGAAAGCACAGTGTAGAGCTGGACAAACACAGCAGGCCAGGCAGCATCAGAGGAGCAGGGAAATTGATGTTTCAGGTCAGGATCCTTCTTCAGAAAATGGAGAAGTACTTTTCAATATTTCTCTCACTAGGAGCGCTGTTTAACAAACATAGATAAGATCTACGAACCATTGTTGGACAATTACAAAGAATTTTGAAATAAACTTTAGCAGGTTGTGGAATGCTGTTTTACCCTCATTCCAACATTTTGATTGCCGTGCTAAGCATTCAAAAGGAATGAAGAAAGTGTCCACCTCACCTTCATCAAATTTAGAAAAACCTCGTGAAGTTTCTTCTCAGTTGTCCATGTATCAGGAAAGAATAGTGGAACACAATGGAGGACTTACAAGTCTCAGTCAGAATTTCAATCAGGTCCAATTGTGATTGGAACAAGTCGCAGTGGTGAAGTCTGCAGCACGTTACTGAACCAGTAGTTTTCGTGGACAATTACTGCTATAATGCAATGAAAACCGATGTTTCCAATCTATTGAAGATTGTAATATTAACTTGAGCTTGATTTTATTCATTTGTGGGATATGGGCATCGCTGGCTGGCCAACATTTGTTGCTCGTCCCTAGTTGCCCTTGAGAAGGTGGTAGTGAGTTGCCTTCTTGAACTGCTGCAGTCCTCCTGCAGTGGATTGACTCACAATGCTATTAGGGAGACAATTCCAGGATCTTGACCCAGTGACAGGGAAGGAACGGTGTTATATTTCCAAGTCAGGATGGTGAGTGGCTCAGAGAGGAACTTGAATGTGGTGGTGTTCCCGTACATCTGCTGCCTTGTCCTTCTAGATGGAAGTGGTTGTGGGTTTGAAAGGTGCTGTCTGAGGATCCTTGGTGAATTTCTACAATGCATCTTGTAGATAGTACACACTGCTGCTACTGGGTATAGTTCTGCTTTTAGTAATACGAGTGAATGTTCTTTTTAGTGTTCATGTAATTGTTAACAATTTGGTGTATGCTGCTTTTCTGTATGAAATGAAGACTTGAAAATGTTTAAAAAATGGCCATTAAAAAGTGCCAAGCATGAGAGTTAACTAATATCAGTTTTTTTTTTGAATAAGTAGAAGAGTTAGAGAGAGAAAAAGTCTAGGTCCCAAGTCCTGATCACAAGGGAAAGGAATGGAGACTAGGTCAGAGCCAAGGTGTGGTTTTTGAGATTAATGACCTGGTTTGCCTCTGGTGGTGTGTACTCTGAGCTGGCCTTGCAGAATTCCCAAGTGCGGGGTCAGAAGTCCGTTGCTTTTCAACCTGGGCTTTCTTGCTGTTCCAGTATGATTTGTGGTTGGATTTTTGTTGGGGCAGGGAGGTACAAGACCAAGGTGAGTGAGAGTTCAACTCTGCCCTACTCACTCACTCACTCAAGTTTCCACAAGCACCTAGTCACTCATTCACTCCCATTCCAACCCAGTCTCCCAGCTACTCACTCACCCACAATACCCAGCCCCCACCAATTCACTCACGCACCCACTAGACCCTCACTCACTCAGACACTCACACAACCTCCCATTCATTCACTCACTTGTCACTTACTCACTGAGACCCATCCAGCCCTGCATTTAATCATTCAATCATGTAGGCATTCAGCATCCCTCATTCATTCAATCACTTACCCACATGGTCCAATACCAACAACAGTTCTCATTAAACCACACTGCACTTAATCAATTAATCACCCACTCACCTCTTCAAGTCAATCATGTATTTCTACTCCCCAGATGCTCACTCATAAATCCGGCCAAAATCATCCATTCACCCATCCCTCTGTCACCGACTCATCCACCTACCTGCATAGTCACTCACCCACACATCCAATCTTCAATTCAGTACAGACTTCCCCGCCCCACCCTGCCAATGACTCCCATCCACCCATGCCTCCCATTTCTCGGACCCCTGAAAGCGCATCAGATTCACAATCCCTGCCCCCGCACCCCAACTATCATCTGCAGCCTTCCCAAGTGTCCGTATTCATAATAACCTCCTGGTCCCTGTGCCACAGACTCACCACCACAGCTTCAGGCCATGGGTTAAGTTAATTCACATAGATCCCTGAAAGTTGCCACCCAGGTTGATAGTGCTGTTAAGAAGGCTACGGTGTGTTAGGTTTCATTGGTAGAGGGATTGAGTTCCGGAGCCGTGATGTCATGCTGCAACTGTACAAAACGCTAGTGCGGCCTCACTTGGAATATTGCGTACAGTTCTGGTCGCCCCATTACAGGAAGGATGTGGAAGCATTGGAAAAGGTGCAGAGGAGATTTACCAGGATGTTGCCTTGTCTGGAGCGAAGGTCTAATGAGGAAAGGCTGAGGGACTTGGGTCTGTTCTCATTGGAGAGAAGAAGGCTAAGAGGGGATTTAATAGAGACATACAAAATGATCAGAGGATTAGATAGGGTGGACAGTGAGAGTCTTTTTCCTAGGATGATGACGTCGGCTAGTACGAGGGGGCATAGCTGCAAATTGAGGGGTGATAGATTTAAGACAGATGTCAGAGGCAGGTTCTTTACTCAGAGAGTGGTAAGGGCGTGGAATGCCCTGCCTGCCAATGTAGTTAACTCAGCCACATTAGGGGCATTTAAACAGTCCTTGGATAAGCATATGGATGATGATGGGATAGTGTAGGGGGATGGGATTAGATTAGTTCACAGGTCGGCGCAACATCGAGGGCCGAAGGGCCTGTTCTGCGCTGTATTGTTCTATGTTCTATGTTCTATGTTGCATTATTTGTTGCTCATCCAGGTACAGGCTGTTTCTCTCCCTTATTCACGAAGGAACCCATCAGAAGCAAACATGGCAAAGAACTGTTTTCTGGTTGGATGAGAGCTCTTGAAAAATTTTACAGTTACACTAACCTGTATTTTGAGCAAAGGACCCCTCACTGCTTCCTGTTGGACAAGTCAATCTAAACCATTGTTTGAAGATGCTATTCTTTTTAGTGTCATATTCTGTTCATGGCTGTTAAAAATGGCACCTGGTCTCCCAGTGACCAATACTCAACTCTGTCTTCCCTCTCTTGAAGTATTTGCCTGAGGAAAGAATTAGCAAAACGCACATGGGCCCTAACAGCTATATGCATGAAATGCATAATTTACTGCAGCCTAGCAGACCTAGGGAACCTGTGGTAGCTCAGTGGGTTATCTTCTTGGAATGGTACAAACATGTACAAATGTTCTTCTTGGCATCAAGTCACCATAGTCTTACCAGACTATAGAACTGCTCTCTCATTAGGGAGAGACAACTGGTGGTGATTTAACCTGAGGCCCATCATACCTCAGAACAAGGAGAAGAGGTTGAGAAGGAGAGTCCTTGATGGTAAACTCAGCTGCTGTTGGCATCACACCGTTTCACAAACCAATTGTCCAGCCAACTGAGCTATCATACTCATGTCGCGAGTCACACTCATTGTAGGCATCCATCTCACAACAAGTTCAATAAACAGACAGTACAAGCTGGACTGCCATTCAGTGAACACACAACACGATTTCAGACTGGAGTTGACATTGAGTTTTTAATAGCTATATGGAAGCGCAACCAATAAAAGTGGAACATAGAAATGTTCGGAGCTATTTAAAGTTGTTAAAAGCCACAGGAAGCAACAGAAAAGGAACAAGGAAACAAAAGAAAACACATGGACTGAGACAATGGCTGAAAATATTCCCCTAGCTTTGGTCAAATTAAAAGGCAATATGAAATGGAACTAATAGCTCTTTCACTTGCAACTCTATGAGATTATGATAGATTTCATCAAAAATCTGGAACAAATGGGTAGCATCACTTTTACACTGATTGTGAGAGACTTTTACAAGTTTTATTCCATCCTTAATCCTACCAAAGAACAGAAAAATATGCTGCACAAATATTAAATACCTTGAAGGAGATAACAAGGTGTAGAGTTGGATGAACACAGTAGGCCAGGCAGCATCAGAGGAGCAGGAAAGCTGACATTTCGGGCCTGCACCCTTCTTCAGAAATGGGGGAGGGGAAGGGGGCTCTGAAATAAATAGAGAGAGGGGGAGGCATTGACAGACAATGGACAGAGGAGTAGATAGGTAGAGAGAAGACGGACAGGTCAAGGAGGCGGGGATGAGGCTAGTAGGTAGGAAGTGGGGGGGGGGTTTGGTCAGTGAGGTGGGAGGACCAGATAGGTGGGAGTAAAGACAGTTAGGTCAAGGAGGCGGGAACGAGATGGGCTAGTCTTGTGATGAGGTTGGGGGTGAGGAGATTTTGAAGCTTGTAAAGTCCACATTGAGACCATTGAGCTGCAGGGTTCCCAGGTGGAATATGAGGTGCTGTTCCTCCAGCCTTTGTTGTGTCATTATGGCCCTGGAGGAGGCCCAGGATGGATATATCATCCAAGAAGTGAGAGGGGGGGTTGAAATGGCTCGTGACTGGGAGCTGCAATCGTTTGTCACGAACCGTGCAGAGGTGCTCCACAAAGCAGTCTCCAAGCCTCAGCTTGGTTTCCCCGACGTACAGGAGGCCACATCGAGAACAGCGGATACAGTATACCACATTAGCAGATGTGCAGGTGAACATCTGCTTGATGTGGAAGGTCTTCTTGGGGCCTGCGATGGAGGTGAGGGGGGAGGTGTAGGGGCAGGTGTAGCACTTCCTACAGTTGCAGGGGAAAGTGCCGGGTGTGGTGGGGCTGGAGGGGAATGTGGAGCGGACAAGGGAGTCTCAGAGAGAGTGGTCCCTCCGGAAAGCAGATTTGGGTGGGGAGGGAAATATATCCTTGGTAGTGGGGTCAGATTGCAGGTGATGGAAGTGGCAGAGAATGATACGTTGAATTGCAGGTGGCGGAAGTGGCGGAGAATGATGCTTTGAATACCTTGAAGATGCATTTTGAAACTATATTGAATGTCATGTGCTTAAAATTAGACCTCAAGGTGTAAAAGAACTTGTTGACAGATATGTGAATGCATGAATACAGCTTGCGGACCCTGTGAATTCATGCAGCTGAAAGTTGATCTAAACAAAAACAGAAGTATCTTAGGCATAAGAGATCATACTATGATCCATAACTCCTGAGAGGAGAGAATCTGACTTAAAGAAGTAATAGACTTGAGCAGAAGCTCTAAGCTTATTGATCAACAGGTACAGCACATAAGAAGGAGAACAGGTGAGTTTGCCCGCAGTTTGAACAAGCAGCCCAGACCTGTTCACTGTTCTGAAAAGCTGCAGAAAGGTTTCAATTATCACATTGTGGAGAAAGGTAACATGCATCTGCAGAAGGGTCAGGCAAAAGATGAAGGCCAAAGGACAAACATAAAATATTGTGGAGGTCAGCAAAAAGAAACGAAAGAAAACACATGCCCAGTATGGGGTATACAGTGTTCTAACTCCAAAAAGTCTAAACCATTTTTCACTCTTTAGCTAGGAGGAAGTTGAGCACGCCCATAAAGTTGATATGGACAATTGTTACAGAAATATCAGATGATGATTCTGACAAATCATGCATGGTTACTGGAGAGATGTTGGATGAAGTTTGGACAGATCTAATCTACACTTTGAGGTTGTAGAATTGCTCACTGAAGCGATGTGTTCAATTGCAGATGTTTTGTCCTCCTGCTGGATAACATCGTGAGTGCGTCTCCAGTGAATCTTTGGTGTTCTGCCCCATTTGTTATTTATATAGCTGCTTTGCTGGAGTGGTTGGCATCACTTCTGGTTTTGTTTTTCAGTAGTTTGTACATCAGGTCCAGTTCAATGTGTTTGTTGATGGAGTTCCAGTTGAAATGCCAGGCCTCCAGGCATTCCCTGGCATGTCTCTGTTTGGCTTGTGCTATTATGAAAGTGTTGTCCCAGTCAAATTTGTGTCCTTTTTTATGTGTATTGAGACCAGTATGAACTGATCACGTCTCTTGGTGGCTACTTCGTGATTGTGTATCCTCATTGTCAGTTTTCGTCTAGGTTGGCCTATGTAATGTTTCTCACAGTCCTTGCATGGTATTTTGTATATTATGTTAGTTTTATTGGTTGTGGGTATGGGATCCTACGCGTTCATCAGTAGGTGTGCAGTGTAGTTGCTGGTTTGTGGGCTACCCGGGTACCCAAGGGTCTGAGTAGTCTTCTGGTCATCTCTGATATGTCCCTGATGTACGGTAGACATATCAGAGATGACTACAAGACCCTAGGTATCAGGGTAGCCCACAAACCAACAACTACACTGCAACACCTACTGATGAACGCGTAGGATCCCATACCCACAACCAATAAAACCAACGTAATATACAAAATACCATGCAAGGACTGAGGGAAACAATACATGGGCCAAACTAGAAGAAAATTGTCAATAAGGATACATGAACAACTACTAGCCGCCAAATGACATGGCCAGTTCGCACTGGTCTCAGTACACACAGCAAAAGAAGGACACAAATTTGACTGGGACAATACATCCACAATAGCACAGGCCAAACAGTGACATGCCAGGGAATTACTCAAGGCATTCCAATTGGAACTCCATCAACAAACACATTGAACTGGACCCAATATACACACTACTAAAAAACAAAACTGGAAATGATGCCAACCACTCCAGCAAAGCGAGGCATATAAATAACAAGCAGGACAGAAGAACAAAGCTTCACTGGAGGCGCATTGATGGTGTTACCTGGCAGGATGAAGAAACATCTGCAATCAAATGCACCAGCTTGGCGAGCAAATCTACAACCTCATCAACAACACGAGCTACATACCTTCTCAAAAACTTTAGTCTACACCTTAATGCAAAGTCAAATCTAAAGATGAAAGATGGTTTAGTGTAACTATTGTGATCAACTTAGCAGAATGAGAGTATCAAATAAATACGAAGCACACTGGTGCTTCCCGTGACATCATGAACTTTGCAGAGTTATATAAAGTTACACCAAATGTCTAACAGAAATGAAACCCTGGAAGGTAAAAGGGATGCTCTGTGACAGGACGATGCTCGCCGTGAGAGGAAAAAAATATCATCTGAGGGCCCAATGCTATGGTAAGAATGACGAGTGGAATTCCAGATGGTGGACTCAAAGCTAAAGCCATTCATCTCAGCAGCAGTAAGTCAAAAGCTCAGACAAGTAACTCAAAACATGTCAGAAGAGACTTGTACTGTTTCACAGGCCATATTGACCAATGAACAGACAAACCTACCGAGTGAGACAGAAACATGTGACCGGTCACATTCCCATGTAACTGCCTTGTCTGATGCTAGCCTGAGTTTACCACTTACCATAGCGAACAGAATTTGCCACTGCCCCTGATATCCTAGAATAGAACAGCATCTTTGTTTCTGCCAGTCTAGGGCTACCCTGCACATTTCATGACATTGCACTGAGCATAGCAGAAAAGAGGAAATCCGTGCCCCGTTTTTATGTTTAGGAATCAGATGGTCAGTGCAGGTCACCAGGTCAGTGCATTTTAAATCATCTGGAGCAATGCCCAGCAGTGTATGAAGAAGAAGGTCAATGACCTTTGCCACTCCGCCAGAGTTAGTGCCACCAATATGCTACCCAACAGTTACTCCATCTGGGCTGCTGCACCCACTTCCCACCAAAGCTCATGCTGTGCATTGTCATAATTTCATGTGATATCTCCCTTCACTCAGTCTCAACTTCCTGATGTCCCCACCCCTACCCATGCTACTAACACTGCAGGCCTGCTGTTCTGCCTATTCTCTCACCTGTGATGCCTCATCACCTCACTCCCAACTGCATCAGGTCTAACAGCAGTGTCAGCCACTTTAATCTCTCTCAATCCCCCTCCTTTTTTCAGTCAAGTAGAAAATGGCACAGAATAGGACAGAAAGAACCAACACTAGTGCTGTTTTGCCAGACAACCAGCTCTTTATCACCTACGAGGAGATGGTCCTGATCCTGTCTGACCCAAGTGACGACATCACCTTACCCAAGCTCCTGGACCTATATCAGAGGCTGATCTTGGCATTCTGTGCCAAGATGCCCTGACTGAAGGGTGTCTTCCTGTTGACTAAGCACTACTCCCCCAAACCCCCACCTCAACGTTGAGGCATGGCCATTTGGTTAAAGCACAGACCACATTCCTGCCATTGCACTACTGGTACGTGGGTGCAAGCATAATACTAATGTGGTGAAATGCAGCAATGTGACCACCTCCTGGACTAGTGACAGCTGCCAACCATTAAAAGCTGCCTGGCTTTGTGCTAAAAGGCAAGACAGGTAAGGCAGAGATTCTGAGAGCAAAACTGAGTGAGTGCTGGGAGACTGTGTGAGCAACCCTGAGCTTTAGCCCCATTCAGGCAGTGATCCAGGTGCCTGTCACTTTGCAGAACATTTCTTTGCAGCAGTAATGCAATAAGAGGTATTGCTATGTTCCAAAGTGCAGCATTACAGTGCAGAAGTGGGAGTCAATTGGAAATGTGCTGTAAGGGAGCAGAAAGTCTGGCTTGTATTGGATGCCAGTGTCTATTGATATCAGATGCATGTGCCTGATGCCTTGAGAAGTTGATGAATGATGTGCAAGCCAACGGTCCAGAGGTGTAACCAGTGAGTTGGAGTCAGCAGTAGTCCCCTCTGCCTTTCATGTCAGTAATTCTCAGTGTCTAGTTTCTATCTGTTCCGAGTAATGATAGGGAGTTACAAATTAATGAGGTGATAATCCATGTTAGTGAGGGTGATAATCAGCAATAATCTCCATTAATAGGCATCATGCCACTCCCCACCAAGAATCTTGTCTCAATCTCCCGAGCTATGTTAGAAAATGCAATTAGTTCCTCTTGATATTGAGAAAGTCCTTGCTGGATCTTTTACACAATTACTGCAGATTTTTCACCTTATCTCATGTCAGTCAGGGCCCTATAAAATTCCACCTTTCGTCTGTATGTAAAGGAATTGTATTGTGCTTCCTATGGAGTGATGCATCCATTTTCTCACAACACACTGATCAATGTTTCAATATTGGTGAGAAGGATCCTAATGTTTAGACATTGTGGTGGTGTTATAGCTATTGGCAGTGCACGTTAGCAGCTGAGGTTTACAGTTCGTGACTGTACAGGTCTTCCAATGTTTTTTGTGGCTGGCTTGTGTTTTCTAGGCCATCAAAGTTTCCAGATGCTGCTGTGTGGGATAGTAGATTCCTTACATCAAGTACCTTTGTCAAGTTCAGGACAGGCACACGAGATCATTCTCAACATTCTTCAAATTGAAGCAGCCAGTATGCTTTTTACACTGGTGTTGTCCAAAAGCACCTAACCTCAACAAGCAGTACTGCTTTCCCTGTTTCAAACACTTAGACCACATTAAATGCCTCCTGTGATTTCTGGAAAATAGGAAACCAATGCCTCAATAGAAACATTTCCTTCTTTAGTTCATCTCGTGCTTAATTTTGGTTGGCTTTGTAATCCACAATAAATGCTTGCTCTCACAAGCTATTTTAATGTGGCAGCAATTAATTGTGCTGTCCAGCACATTTTAAAATTTATTGCCCATTAGCCCATTTAGGGTGCATGGCTTATTAAGACGCACAGCAATTTCAATCCTATTTAGAATTTAAAAGCTTAATACTAGTGAAGAGGACTGTTTATTAACTGTCCCGCATTATATTCAACCTGGCATTCATGTATAGTTTTGCAGCCCATTTATGATGCATGGAATAGCATCTGCAGGTTCACACTTCTCTGTAAATGCTGCTTAAATAGAAATACACAGCAGGTCAGGTAGCATTTGTGGAGAGAGAAACAAAGATAACATTTGAGATGAAATTTTATCAGAACTAGAAAAAGGTTAGATTTATAAGACAAACCTATTAATGGATCTTTGGAAGGTGATAAAAGAGAGCTGTATGGGATTGGCAAACTCGAAGGTGAAAAACTATTAAGGGAAGATCAATAAAGGAAATGAGGTCAGTGACTGTTCTAGAAATAATAGTATGATGTTCAATAGTGAAAGTCATGTTTCAAGAGGATGAAGGAGAATTTGTTAGAGAGCTCTGAAAGGTCAGTTTAGCAGACAACAGCAGTATCAACTCAGAGATAGTAAGAACTGCAGATGCTGGAGTCAGATAACACAGTGTGGAGCTGGAGGAACACAGCAGGCCAGGAAGCATCAGAGGAGGAGGAAAACCGACGTTTCAGGTCTGGGTTAAACATGAAAGAACAAAGTACAACAAATTCAGAGGCAGCCCGATTAGGATAAGTCAGGGGAATAGGGAAATTGAGACGACAGATGTCATGGTAGCAGCTCTGAATGAATAGATTAAGTAAGGGTGAAAGGCTGAATGAAGAGGTTCAGGTGGAGGGAGAACATTAGGGATGGGTGAAAGGATCCTGTCTTTCTTTCTGGGATAAAATCTTGGCTTAATTGAGGTATGTGAAGCTTCAGAAATTCACTGTATAAACCATGCTTGAACTTGTGACTGAGGTCTTCTTCCCTCCGGGTCAGAGAAATTCATAGCTTTGGCTGTCTCTATTGAGACCTGCTCAATATCACATATCTTCATTTTTCTCTGCACTTCTACAAGGGTAATAAGCACCTCCTTGAGGTCAAAAGTCTAAGTATACACAGTGAATGTGCATGAAAAGTATGGTGATTTGTGAATGAGAAAGGGGAGAGATGTTTCATGAAAGAGGGGTGGAGTTCAGTCACCAGGGGTACCAACATGCACAATCAAAGATTTGTTTCAAATTAAGTTTGAGATTATGCAATCTATCAGCCCAGGAACTACGCCATGATCAGTCCTAGACATCAAGCAAAATCAGCCCAGATTTTGCTTATCAGTCACATGGGTCTTGTTTAAAATTCAATCCAGTTGATGGGCCATAGTGAATTGGGGATGTCCTGTAAAGTCTGTCTGGAAGATGGGCAGTGGTCAGTCAAAGGGATGGTTTATGCGTGATCTGAACAGTTTCTAGGGTCTGTCCATGGTGTTGTTGAGTCTCTGGATTTGAATTGGCCTGGTTTCCATCTTCTGACCAGTGAGAGGCCTATTAATGAGGATTAGACCTCATTATCACTCTTTGTTATTGCTTATTCTTGTCTCATTAATAAGTAGGTTTTAATTTTACCACCTGACAGAGAGAAACCAGACATCCAGAATTTCCAATATATTTTGGAAAGGTGTAGGGCACGGTAGTCTATACATTGTGATGATGGGGCCACATTGTTAAGCAGTTGAATTTATTTCCCCATGGAAGATGCTTCCATTCCATCAATGTGCAAATGACCTACTCAGTTTTGCAACGTCCTGACTGAAGCAGACAGTAGATACAAAGTAGGCCATTCTTCAACCATGGCCACAGTGGAGCAGATGATAGGCCGCCTTAAGATGAGGTCCTACCGGTTGGATTGGTTTGATGATAATTTGGAGTGCACTTTAGACAATGAACCACATAATCCTCACATATTGTGATCTGCACAACTGGAGCAGGCAACGTGGGGATGTGATGGGGTCTGAGAGAAGTATTGGGAAAGTGAGGCTATTGTTCCGAGAACAAGGATGAGAACACTTGAATAAGAGAAATATCGCCTTGTGTACGACAAAATATGGTAGTATCGGCTGCTACAAGCTAGACAGTGCTTCATTTACATAAAACTGACAGTGCTGGAGAGGGTCAACAGGTTTGACAATATTGGGAGAGAGAGAAACAGAGTTAGTATTTCAAGTCCAACGCCCCTTCTTAGGAACTGTTCTGAAGAAGTCAATAGTCTCGAATTGTTAACTCTGTTTCTCTCTTTACAGATGTAGCCCAGACCTGTTGAGTTCCTCCAGCACTTTCTGTCTTTATTATCTGTGGCATTTTGCTTTTACTTGAGGACTTAAATGACAGCTCGTTCTAGTAGATGTGAGCTGGGAGCAGTGAGCATTCATTGACTGTAAAATTGTTGATGCTCAACATAGAAGTTATAAGTCAATTTCTGTTTTGAGAGGCAATGCAGCTTCTGTTTACACTTTGCTTTCAGTGTTTGTAAATAATAGTGGATTTTTTTAAGGTAACTGAAGTCTTTCCTGTGTGTGTTGGTTCCACAATGAACAATGAGAAAATGCTGGGTTACCTGGGGGGATGGGTGGAGACGATCGCACGTAGCTAAGGATAGGTGAAGTTGTGTGGGTTTGTGCTCAAAGAGCAATTAGGGATGGAAAGTATGCTGTTTTATACCCAGCTATATGTGCAAAGCTTGGTAAGGCCTTATTCAAATAGATTTATTTTATCTGTTTCATAGTGTGCAAATCAAGTTGGTGAAAATAGCAAAACCGGTTGAGGACAGGAATAATTGGTCAATTCCAAATGGTTCAACATACCTGTTTAGTCCAGGTAAAAACTTCCTTGCGCTTTAGATGAGAGAGGGTGATACTCATTAATTAATTTGTAAATTCAGCTACAGTTTCGCTCATTGAAATGAAGGAAAATGTTAAGTTAATAGTGGAAGTGACCAAACTAATGTCTAAATCCTTTGTAAACTTGGTTCTAAATTATAATTTATTGTGCTATTTCTCAGATCTATGCCATTTATAATTTTTCATAATATACATAAGTTGAGAGTGTGATCAGTGTTTTAGATGCCCTTCAAAGGGGAAAAAAATCTCTTCACCTGCCATGCTCAGATTTGCAGGTACAGCTTAAACCCTGCCTTAGGTCATTTGCTGACCACATGGTTACTACTATTAAGAACGCATTGCACTTAAGACTGACCACACACTAACAGAGAACAATGTTTTGCAAAGGTCCAAGGCCCTCATCTCAAAATGTACAAAGGTATTGTTTCTTCTTCAGAACAAACCTGAAATCTTTGAAAATAAAAGCGGATGTACATTATTTTTAAGTCTCTGTAATTATGGATCAGTTTCTCCCTTTAAGGATATTTGTTTTAAAGCACATTACTACTGATTTAAACCATCCATTAAATAGATATCAAGCAGGTGGGCAATGAGAATCACCTGAACCTCATCACAGTAGTTTATTGACATTGTTGACATCTGCCTGCCTGATTCCCAATCCAAGTTATCATTGTAAAACTGGGGCTAAAGTATTACAGTTTATCCCAGGGATTTTACTGAAATCGAATGAATAATTTAACGCGGAAATGCTTTCTTCTAAGCTGGTTAACCTATGGACAAGAATTCAGTTTTAGTTAAAGGTAATACAAAACCAATTATCTTATACACATTTTAATTTCAAATGTAACCTTTGAACATAAATTTATATTTAGCTTCAATGCCCAAGTTCATTTGATGTTTCAAAAGGTAAATAGATTTTTTTGTAATATGCTATTTTGTAAATTTCTCCAAAAACCTGATTTTTCATTTCATAACAAATTCTGAAATAGGTTTTATGTATAGTTTTGTGTTGAGGTGTTATGAGAGTAGAGTATTATCCTGATTTAAATGCCATTCTTGGATGGCTTAACTCCATGTCATGCTATTTTCAGGTTTTCTCTTGGACTTGATGTTTTTAAACAATTTATATATTTTTTATCACATCAAAGGCGGATTGTAGCTTTCAAAGGAAAAGGGGAATACTATGCCGATGGCTCTTCCAGCCTTGCATTCCTTATTCCATTTCATCTTGCTTCATTTTGACTAATTCAGTAACAGCTACCGGTAATAAAAAAAAACTTGTTAGAACTTGTTGTGCCTTGAAGGGCTAGCTTTGATACACTAACACCCAATAGGACGCATTCACTGATTACTTTACAAGAACTCATGTTTACTGATTGATGGTTAATAAAACAGAAACAACTTCACAGGTTGTAGGAGAAAATATTGCAAAATGGCATTTTTTTTTTCTGCGGACAATACAATGCTTTTTTTTCTTGTCACTGCTATTTTATTGCAGATGAGGTGTGTAATTTTGGTACAACATCTAGATCGTGACCTCAGACATACCACCTAGTTGACTATGAACCTCGCTTAAAGTGCCTAACACCTTGCTAATTTTATACGCAAATTAACAGAAAGGGAAGAAAAATATTGGAAACTGGTAAAAGACTGTTCCAAGGAATAGTTCACATCTTAATCAGAGCAAGCATTCAAATCTCAATTAAAAGCAGTTCCGTTCAAAAAACTATTTTTACACAACTGGAAAGATAGCTTAGTCTTCAGTTGGTGAATTTGCATTCTTCCGGCTGGGCACAAATCTGGCTTTAAAATTGTTCTTTTGTTTTACTGATAGCTGTCAGGGTAAAGCATAATTAATCTTAAAGTAGCCTGCATTGTGATAAAGTCAATATGTGAAAAGAAATTAATAATTTATAAAACTGAACAACAGAATTTTTGTGCATCTTAAATGGGAAAATAACTGCAAGGACAGAGCTTACAGTGTGAAGTATTTACCCCCTATGTGTCCCACATTTTTATTTATTAATAGTCTTTTGTTGAACGATTTACTTTTATTAGATAAAAGATCCTTGAAGTGTTCCTCTGTGCAGTGTTTGAGAGACGGATAGTTCCTTAAATCAGAAGTCAAGCAGGCATACTTCATTGATGTTATGGAAATGCTTATTTGTGGACTCGTACCCATTAGCCACTTGTTAAAGGTAGTGTTTGTTTTATTTACAGGGTGTCGGGAGCCACCAATTTCTTTTTTAAGTAAGTCTCCTCTGAGTTCTGCTGTCAACATAAACTTCAGTGAGTGTAGTGTTTGAAAGAATTTTATAGCTCCCCATTGGTCTGCAGCCACAGACAGTTGCCTGAGGCTGGAATGGGGCCTGCATCCCTGGCACTGTGAGGCAACAGTGAGCCTCTGTGGTGCCCTTACTGAGCCACCATGCTGCCCTTAGGTGGGGCAGTATGGTGTGAGGAGAGTTCAAACAAAGTGCAAAGGCATTTGACAGGTTAAATAAGTGTATAATAAGGAAACCAATGGGGAACAATTTGGTGAATAATAGAAAAGCAGATTTTGATTTTAAATGGCAAGAAATGTTGATTTTTTTTTTCAGGGAGATTCTAGAAACGCAGAAGCTTACTGTGCAGATCCAGCAAGCAATTGTTCCCTCTTGGAATTAAGAGTCTATCAATGCCGATTGGCAAAGCCACCCGTATGGTTCACTAATGTCCTTTAGGGAAGGAAACTGCCATCCTTACCTGTTCTGGCCTAAATATGACCCCAGACCCATTGCAATGTGGTTGACTCTTAACTGCCCTCTGGGCAAATAGGGATGGGCAATAAATGCTGGCCTAGGCAGCAATGCCCTCATCCCATTAATGAATACAGACAAAGCAAATGGTATTGCCTTTATAATAAGAACGCTGGAGTACAAAAATAAGAACATTTTGCTCCAATTTTACAGGCTTTTGTGAGACTATGCTTGGAGTCTATTGCAGAATTTTATTCTCGTTATCACTCGTGAGAAAAGGCCTCTAATTGGAGGATCATCTCTGCAGAATCTCCCAATCCTACTTCCTGTATTTGGACGACCAGTGGTGGGTCAGATATCATCTCATTGTGTTCCCCCCACCCCTCCTGCAAAAACCTTTGGTGCCTTTTGGCCAAGCCTGTACCACCCAGTTTCACCAGCTGCATATCCCACCTCAACATTATGTTTTAAAGTATATGAAATGGCAAGACCTGAGCTGGTGCTTGCAAGTTTGAAATTGAGTAATACATACCTTCATTTTCACTGTTATTATGACACTTGTATAGTGCTGTGAGAATTGCAGTTTTTCTTTCTCTGGTATTGCATTCTTAGGTTTGCTTTTATTTTTGTTTTCTATGCCCAGAAATGCAATTTCACACAACTGAGTGACCTTCCCACTGCCAAAATAACCATGACTCTTTTGTTGTCTTCATTCACTTCTTAAACACTAAGCACCACCAATAAAACACCCATGTAGCCAATTAAATAAGTACATGCAATGCCCATTAAGAGCAATGCAAACCATCAAAACAGAGGGGGAGGTAGGGAGAGAGGCAAGGAACTAAATCAAAATGGAGTTGGATCCTACACGGTGCCCACCTCTCTCTAAAGGATTTGAGAGTATTAGTGGACACTGTGCGCTCCCTTCCTAAGAACACCTGGGCAGGAACATTACTGCAGAAAAAGCGGCAGACAGTTAGCAGATATGACCCCCTCCACAGCTCACTGCCTGGACCTGTTTCTAGCCAGCCCAGTCAGGCCCAGGAGCATGCGCACATAGAGGTCCTCTGATCTGCCAACACCCCTCTGCACTGGGTGCCCATAGATCAGGAGCATGTGGCTTAAGTCCAAACAACAACACAACAAAAGATTTTTCAAATAACTAAGAAAGGTATGCAATCGACCGCAAACAATATATATCTGGTTCACAGATACCACAGCACTGCAAAATAAGCAGTTGGGCAGGCAGTCCTTGAACAGCCGCAGTCTGTGGTTATAAGCACATGCTATATGCAATACCCAGAGCCCTGCATAAAGAGCCCTCTGCTGGGGATCCTCGCTGTTCAGTGGTAGATAAGCTGCCAAGGCATGTCCAGATGGCAGACATGAGAATCCAGGCGAATGGTGTGCAGCAGCAGCCCATATGAAAGCTAACTGTTTGCAAGGTGAAAAGACACATTAGATTTACCCAAGAGGCAGCTCAGGTTGTGGAGCATAGGATCCTGAGGGATGTTCAGAATGCTGAGGAGGGGTCTACTTTAATTTTTAAATTTAACCTACTTTCCCTAATCAATCTGTCCAGGGATGTTGCACACCTCCGGAGCAGGCGGGACTTGAACCTGGGCCTCTCAGTCTAGGGTAGGGACACAATCGGAGTGCCACAAGAGGACCACGGGGTCTACTTCAAAAAGGGCTTAAGTGATGAGTTTCAGCTTGGCAGGCCATTGCCTGGTATCAAAGGAGCTCATACTCTGAGTTCCATAAGGAGATTCGTTCATGATTCCCCTTGGGCCTTGAAGGTTGCAGATATTATTTGCAAATTTTGAAATTTTAGTCTGTACTCCAATATCCAAATCATTTCTAGATTACTTTAGCTGTAGACTCTAAAGTTTTCTTTGGCAAGAGCTACTCATAGTGTTTTGCACCAATACTTCACATACAAATTCATTTACTTAGGAAACTTGCATGCAAATCTTTCTGCTGGAAAGTTGTGTAACTTTCTGATGTAGCAAGTGTTTAATGGATATCAACAGAATTCAGGCCTTAGGATTCCAGGGCACTGAGTGGTGGGTGGTGGAAGGAGGATATGTAATGGTCCCACAAAAGGAGATTGTTACATTCCATCAAAGGGATTTCACGTTACCCGCTGCCACACGTTAACGCTAATCTCCATTGGAGCACTGCCTAGTATTCCAACTCTTCCCTCCCTGCTAAAAGCTGCTACTGATGTGAACAATGTGTCATGGATCAGCTTATTATTCCCACCTCAAGGTAATAACATCAAGTATAATTAGAGGTTGAACAAACACTTTTTAAAACATAAGGACACATTTTACTTTTCCAAAACAAAATAAATGATTATTGTTGTGACAATGACACTCAAGAGATCAGAGATGCCATGTTGTAGGAGACAGACATGACGAAATGAATTGATTTATAAAGTACAATTCAGTAGGAGGATTACAATTTACATTAAATATCAAAACAGCAGCATATGTTCCATCCTAATAAGCCACAAAGGAAGTAATTTAAAAAGAAGTCCTTAATAAGCTATTAAATGAGTTTCACTTAGAGACAAATTACCACCACATATTATGAACATTGTGAGTCAACCAAGAAGTTGCTGGAACATATTACTCCTATTATCTATTACAACTGTTAAGTGGGGTGCACACTGATTTCAACTCATTTTGAGTACATGCAGTATCTGTCACAGAGAGTGGAGATTGGAAACTGGCTAGAGCAATTGTTAATTGTTCGGCAAGTTTTCTTTTAAATACATTTGAGGCTGTCCTGATATAGTTTCTTTGCACATGACTTTCAATTCAGGTCTTAGGTTTATGATTATAAATATGACTATCCTGTAGCATGGCCAAAGGGCATAAAGTCAAATCCCAATGACAACTGCATTCTGTTCTGTATTTTCAGCTTTAAATTCTATTTCCGTTAAAAATTGCTGGACTCATAAAATGGCTGCGGCTCTCGTATTTCAAAGAGCTTCAGAACTCACTGCATTTTATAGACATGTCAGCTAAAGCTGACAAAAAGAGTTGAAGGTGCGTTGTCTGCTTTCAGCCAGCTGTGGACAAACAGCAAGATCCATTATGATACATGAGCGCTCATGCTGTTGCAGTTACCTTATCACCTCTCTATGGGAACTGTAATGGGAAAACTAAACTATACTATTAGCTCAACAGTTAGCCACTGAGATGGACCTGCAGCACCTGAAATGCCTCTCTTTGTACATGACTGAAATTTGGGCACCTTGAATTGTTTAAGTATACAAATTCTACAATTCTAAACCAGTTGCAGTTTTTGAATGATGAGAAGTACAACTCTGGGCCTTAGCCTATTTCCTATCTCTTAAAAGCCTCATCTCCACAAAGTATTTTGGATTTTGCCTGGAAAACTGGACTAATTTTTTGAGTACAAGAAATATTATTTCATCTTTAACAGCTATCTATCTGCATTGAGCTCTCAGGATAAGAATTTATTTTTTTGAAAAAATATACTTTATTCATGAAATACAAAAATAAACAAATTTACAGACCTACCCGGTCATACTGTCTGCTCCGGGTTACCCAGGGGGTACGTACGCCAACTAAAGGAGAAAAAAACAAAAGCAAAGAGAAAAAAAACCTCCCGCGATTGTCTCACCGCGCAGTCCCAGTTGGCCCTCTGGCCAGTTGGAGGGGGCCCCAGCTGGACCCAGTTACTGAAAGGGCCCCTGTTATATTCCGGCCGAGGGGTCTTACACTGTGGTCTTTCCCCATCGCGCCTTGGCGGTGGCCCCAAGCTTTAGCGTGTCCCTCAGCACGTAGTCCTGGACCTTGGAGTGCGCCAGTCTACAACACTCAGTCGGGGTTAGTTCTTTCAGCTGGAAGACCAGCAAGTTGCGGACAGACCAAAGAGCGTCTTTCACCGCATTGATGGCCTTCCAGGTGCAGTTGATATTAGTCTCGATGTGCGTCCCGGGGAACAGCCCGTAGAGCACGGAGTCCCGTGTCACGGAGCTGCTCGGGACAAACCTCGACACGTACCACTGCATTCCCCTCCAGACCTCCTGCGCGTAGGCGCACTCCAGAAGGAGGTGATTGACAGTCTCGTCCCCCCCGCAGCCGCCTCGAGGGCAGTGTGCGGTGGCGCAGAGAGTCCGGGCGTGCATAAATGATCTCACTGGTAGGGCCCCTCTCACCACCAGCCAAGCGATGTCCTGGTGCTTGTTTGAAAGATCTGGTGATGAGGCATTCTGCCAAACAACTTTGGCAGTCTGCGTGAGGAACCACCCGACAGGATCCACCCTCTCCTTTTCCCTAAGGATCTCAAGGATACTACGTGCTGACCACTGCCTGACGGCCTTGTGGTCAAAGGTGTTTCCCTTTAAAAATTTCTCCACGAAGGATAGGTGGTATGGAACGGTCCAACTACTCGGAGTGCGCTCAGGATAAGAATTACTACAAGAACTGATGGGCTCCTAATTAGGGTCCTTGTGAGGGGGACTTCACAAACTTCAAAATCTCCCCTCCCCCTACCGCATTCCAAAACCAGCCCAGCTCGTTCCTGCCTCCCTAACCTGTCCTTCCTCCCATCTATCCCCTCCTCCCACCTCAAGCCCCATCCCCATCTCCTACCTACTAACCTCATCCCGCCCCCTTGACCTGTCCATCCTCCCTGGACTGATCTATCTCCTACACACCTTTACTGGCTCCATCTCCGCCTCTTTGACCTGTCTGTCTCCTCTCCACCTATCTTCTCCTCGATCTATCTTCTATCCGCCTCCCCCCCCTTCCCTATTTATTTCAGAACCTCCTTCCCCTCCCCCATTTCTGAAGAAGGGTCTAGGCCTGAAAACGTCAGCCTTCCTGCTCCTCTGATGCTGCTTGGCCTGCTGTGTTCATCCAGCTCTACACCTTGTTATCTCAGATTCTCCAGCATCTGCAGGACTCCTATTAGACTTTGACTGGTGGACTCTAATTCATGTAAACTAATTTTAATAACTTTGAATTTCTAAGGTACAGTTCAGAACAGACATCAGTTCCACCTTTCCCTTCTTAACCCTTTCCCTATCCAAATGCCAACATGCAACATGGAAGAGCGCAGGTTTTTTTTAAAGAACTTAACTCTTTCTTTAAAATAAACTCGATCATCCAAGTACCCATTATCTATTTGGGCCTTAAGGGGATTTGCATTTCTTTCTTGGACAGGATTGAACTTGGGTGAGAGAGCGTGGGTGGAGGAAATTTATAAGTAAATCAGGGGTGGGGGTAGAGATGGAGTGGGAGGGCTTGAGAGAAAGGAAGAGCAGCAGTGAGGAATGATAGGGGTGGCACCTCTGAGACACATCTGTGCTGGATCCTGCGATAGACCTCATTTGGTCCTCTGCAAGTCAAACTCACTGAGCAGTGAAGACTTGGTCATTATCCTTTTCCTGCACTGGACCCAGTGCCTTAAGCTGTATCCCATGGCTGCTACCCTCTACTGCAATTTCTGGCCAGGCCTCCAAGTTCATTTGAGATGGTCTCTTATGGCCATAGACATGAAGTGGGAAATATTTTAGCTGGTAGCCAACCTGAAGGAGGCCATGTTGTGAGTGTTCTGAACCGTTGATTGATCTGGCACAACGGTGATATCAAGTACATCTTTAGGTGCCCTGCTAATATCCACTTGCATACATCTCTGCAGGTTAATTTGGCAATTGGCAAAGTATGAAAATACTTTGATTCTTGATTCCAGATTCCAGAATCAAGATAGAATCCTGGAAACAGGCCCTTCAGCCCAACAAGTCCACACCGAACCTCAGAGCATCCCACCTAGACCCATCCCCCTATCACACACCTAATCTACACATCCCTGAACACTACAGGCAATTAAGTATAGCCAAACCACCTCACCTGCACATCTTTGGACTGTGGGAGGAAACCAAAGCAAACCCACGCAGACACAGGGAGAATGTGCAAACTCTACACAGACAGTTACCCAAGGCTGGAATTGAACCCGGGTCCCTGGTGCTGTGAGGCAGCAGTGCTAACCATTGTGCCACCATGCCACCTATCTGATCTTTAGATCAGACTGCAGTTAAGATGAGAGTCGATTAGACATAGCTGTTCAACTTTCTGAGTTTAAGAGTACAATAAAGGTTCTAATTTAATGAACTTTCTCAAGTTCCTAGAGGATGCTTTTCTGAGAGAGATCTGTATAGCTTGTCAATAAAGTTTCTTCTTTTTCAGGAGAGAGAGAGAGAGAGATCTTCCTATTGTTGTCACTTATTGAAGATCTCTCTTCCATTGACAGACTCCGGAGCTCCTGGAAAACAAGAGCTAATTCCTGAACATATATATTAAGTTGGTGCGTACATTTTCAGCAATGGCACTTGGTCAGACTTTGATAAGTACCCAAGAAGATTCAGCAATGCAGTTGATAGAAGCTGAGAAAAGCCAAACTACCTTCAGTCCCAGGGCTGTTGAAATCCAAACCCATTCTACACACCTGGCTTTTGATGAGGGTTACACTCGGTTTGTTAGAGATGAAGAGACAAACATGGAAAAAGTCTAGTGGAGCTGCCTAAGGTTTTGAGTAGATATGTGTGACTGATGAAAGAATGCTTTGAGGTCAAAACCCCATCCATCTTTCAGCTGGGAAGCATGCTGGCTCAGTAGTTAGCACTGCTGCCTCACAGTGCCAGTGACCTGGGTTTGCTTCCAGTCTTGGATTGTTTGCATTTCTCCCCGTTTATGCATGGGTTTCCATCAGGTGCTGTATTTCCTCTTCGGTCCAAAGATATGCAGATTAGGTGGATTGGCTATGTTAAATTGTCCCATAGTGTCCAGGGATATGGGCAAGGTGGATTAAACATGGTAAATATGGGGATAGAGTACAGGGCGTGTGTTTGGGCAGGATTTTCTTTGGAGGGTCAATGAGGACTTTATGGGCCAAATAACCTCTATCTGCCCTATAGGGATTCTATGATTCTAGGTTGTTGAGTGCATTGCTTCTTTTATGAAGAGGTTGCCAACCTTAATGAAGAGGTAGAACTAGGAGACTACTCGGTGGATGCCTGAGGTTAGAGTAAACAGCACACCATAGCTGGCTGATCTCACTGCAGCAGTGGGCCAACGAGTGGCTAAAGGTGCCCATGGACACCCATCCAGTAGCACTTCAATGACTAGCAAGCAGGATGGTGCTCTTATGCACCAAGGGGCAAGGAGAGCTATAGCATGACACTTTTAGGGATTCCTAGTAAGACACTCTAAGTACTCATGCAGGTGCTATCCAGCATTGCTGCCAATGGCTACAGAGAAACCTCTTGCAGTGAGGTGCAGAGAGAAGCTTAAGGTAATCAGGCAGAGTTAACACAGTCTCATCAAAGGGAAACTATGTTTAATCAACATATTGGAATTCTTCAAAGATATAACGTGCCATGGATAAAGGCGAACTGGTGAATGCACCATACTTAGATTTCCAGGAACCATTGCTAAGATGTCAATTCAAAGATTATTGTTGAAATAAAAGTTCATAGTGCAGTGAGGTAATGTTTTGACATTGATAGGAGATTGGTTGTCTAACAGGACACAGAGAGTGGGCATAAATGGGTTCATTCTGATTGGTAACACATATGGATAAAGTTTTCCCATTTCTCCTGTGTGTCCACCTCCAAGGTAGTGGCATCAGCTGCATACAGATAGTTTAGTTCCTCTCCCTGATCCATTTCCAAATCCTGTCCTGCTTGTCAGATAAGGTTTGTGTCTCTTTTTTCCTTCCAGTTTTTCTCATCCACCTTGCACGAGTTTTTGAAGTATGCAATGCAGAGTAACGTCCATGAAACCTTCACAGGATTCACAGGACAATCAAGGCAACAACAGTGCATCTTCAGGAGACTAATATGCTGTACATCTATGGCCCATTCTGTATCAGCTACGCAGGCTTCTCATGACAGCCAGGTATGAAGTGGAAAGCCACGGACACATGCAATCCACTCATCCATTAGTTTGTGACTTCGGTATGATCAAGTGTAGCACATATGTGTGGTACAGCAAATAATCCTTATGGACCGAAATGGTCCCGTGTTTGGAAGGAGCTTCGTCTAAGAAGCTGTGGTGAATTTCTGCAGTGCATTTTGTAGATGGTTCTTGCTGCTGCTGCTGCTGAGCGTTGGGGATGGAAGGCTGGATGTTTGGGAATGTGGTGCCAATCAAGTGGGCTGCATTGTCCTGGATGCTGTCAAGCTTCATACTGGAGCTGTACTCATCTAGGCAAGGGGGGATTATGCCACCACACTCCTGACTTGAGCCTCGTAGATGATGGACAGGCTCAAGGGAGTTTCAGGATTCCTAACCTCTGACTTGCTCTTGTAGTCATAATATTTATATGGCAAATCCTGTTGAGTTTCTGGTCCATGGTAAACCCAGGTTATTGATAGTAGGGATTCAGAGATGGTAGTACCATTGAATGTCAAGGGATGAGGGTGAGATTCCACACTGCAGGTTCTGTCCTGAAATGTGTTGCTTTCAGCACAGTCAACCCATTTTTGACAACTTATAATATCCATTATAATGTATTTAGCTTCTGTTCTTCCCTGGATTACTATCCAATCCCTTTGTCTGCCTATTCCCTTTTCACTCCCACTCTTCTGAGCCTCCTTCCCCTATTGACTCACTCCATTCCACTAGTAATTTAAAGAAGATTGCAAGAGTTTTTTTTTTAGATATATAAAAGGTGAGACAGAGGCAAGAGTGGACATTGAATCATTGGAAAATGAGACTGGGGAAGTAATAATAGGGAATAAATAAATAGTGGAGGAACTCAATTAGTCTTCATGGTGGAAGACAAAAGCAGCATACCAGAATTTCCAAAGTCAGGAGGTAGAGGTAAGTATATTGGCCATTGCTAAGGAGAAGATTCTGGGGAAGCTGTAAGGCCTGAAGGTAGGTAAATCACCCTGACCAGATGGACTACATTCCAGAGTCATAAAGGAGATAGCTGAAGAGATTGTGGAGGCATTGGTGGTGATCTTTCAGGAATCACTGGAATCAGTGAGGGTCCCAATGGACTCAAAAATGACTGATGTCACACACCTGTTTAAGAAGGGAAGGAAACATAAGACAGGAACCTATAGGCTGGTTAGCCTGATTTCAGTCTTTGGTAAAAATTTAGCATCCATTATTAAAAATGACATTGCAGAGTACTTGGAAATGTATGGTAAAATAAGGCTGAGTCAGCATTACTTCATCAAGGAGAGGTCATGTATGACAAATCTGTTACAATTCTTTGAGGATGTAACAAACAAGTTAGAGAAATGACAGCGAGTCGGTGTGATCTATTTGGATTTCCAGAAGGCCTTTGTTAAGGAGCCACACTGGAGTTTGCAAAGTAAGATAAAAGCCCACAAGGTTAGGGACAATGTATTGGGATGGATAGAGGTTTGGCTGACTAGTAGAAGGTAGACAGTGGGATAAAGAGGTCTTTTTCAGGATGGCAGCTAGTGGCCAACGAAGTTCTGCAGGTGTCAGTGTTGGAACCACAACTATTCACGTTATGGATTAATGATCTGGACACAGGAACTGAGAGCCTTGTTGCTACGTTTGCTGACACAAAGCTAGGTGGCAGGGCGGGTAGCATTGAGGAAACAGGGAGGCTGCAGAAGGATTTGGATAAGCTAGTAGAGTCGGCAAAGAAGTGGCAGATGGAATACGGTGTTGGTAAGTGTGAGGTTATGCACTTTAGTAGGAAGAGTAGAGGCGTATTTTCTAAATAGGGAAAGTTTTCGGAAATCTGAAAGGAACTTGAGAGTCCTGATTTAGGATTCTCTTAAGGTTAACATGTGGGTTCAGTTGGCAGTTCGGAAGGCAAATGCAATGTTAGCATTCATTTTGAGAGGCCTAGAATATAGCACCAGGGATGTACTGGTCAGACAACATTTGGAAATATTGTGAGCAATTTTGGGCCCTGTATCGAAGGAAAGATGTGCTGGCCTTGGATGGGGTCCAGATGACATTTAGAAGAAAAATCCCAGGGTTGAAGTGCTTGTCATATGAGGAGTGGTTGAAGACTCTGGGTCTGTACTCGATTGAGTTTAAATGATGAGGGGGCTCTCATTCAAACTTATAGAATACTAAGACACCTGGATAGAGTGGATGTAGAGAAACTGTTTCCACCCATAAGAAAGACGAGCACCTGGGGGCAGAGCCTCAGAATGAATGGATGACCATTTAGAGATGAAATGAGGAGAAATTTCTTCAGCCTAACAGTGATTAATCTGTGGAATTTATTGACACAGAAGGTTATGGAAGCCAAGCTATTGGGTGTATTTAAGACAGAGATGGATCTGATATTGATTAGTAAGGGGATCAAGGATTATGGGGAGAAGGCAGGAGAATCATGTTGAGAAACATATAAGCCCCTGATTGAATGGCAGAGCAGATTTGATTGGCTGAATCGTCTAGTTCTGCTTCTCTATCTTACAGTCTTAAGGTACACTTATTGCATGTGTTTTTAAAGATCGTGATACTGACCAACACTAAGTGGTATCCCTTCTGAATGGTGCTTGAAGTGTGTGTACGCCATTCAATGGGGCTGTCCTTGTGGAACCAAAACAACACAAAGTGGTTGCTACAAAGCCCGATTTTTCAACATTCTTGTTTTATCAGAACAATTTAGCTATAAATTATATTTCACAGCATAATCAGCTTACAGTTTTCTGTTGATTTGCATTCAGAATCATTGACGCATGTTTCCTGAAGAGCACCATTCTGCATTTAATATTTCTAAGGTATAAAGTAATTTTCCATTTTTGTGTTGTTAATCCCTTCCATTTGAATCTTAACATTAGGCTGTTTAGTATTCAAAGTCAGTCTGGTCTGTCATAATAGCACATATCACTTAGAACCATACACCGAGGATTTTTTCCTCTTGTCTGAGCAGGAAACTTAATCTTCATGGGATACACACAATATCCTTACAAAAATGCATTATCCAATTTGTGATTACATGAGAATATGGCACTTTATTTTCTGTAAGTGTCACACTTTAATTACCAATATTTATAAATTGTAAGTAGTCAGTATTGAAAAACGCCAGCAGATGTTCTCTAAAGATGTGTGTCTGAATTGCCATTTATGTTGTACATCTGCTCCCAGAATCAATAAAATTTTCTGTGTATCACCTAGATGGGTAAAGTCTATGGAGATGTGAATTTTCAGGAAATCTTTTCTTTGTTAACATGTGTCCTGTGTGGTGTCCAATAGAAGGCCATGTACTTAAGGACAGTACTTCCTGTATATATCATGTAGTTTAACACAGAGAGGAATGTTTTGTATAACTATACAATGTCTAGCACTACATTAAGATTTTGGAGAAGTTTGCAATGGTTACTTACTTTGTAGCCATCACTTCTACACCCAAGAATATCCAGTTACTTTGAAATTTAGTTTTCGTGATGATATCTGTGCCAGATATTCCAGTGAAAATTTCTGACAGAGAATCTTCACACTTAGCTAAAAAGTAGATGCAAGGATCGTTGATGCTCGTCTGTGATACTTAGACATGATTATTTGTATAGAAGGAATTTCAGTCTATTAAAACTTTAATTGCCACTGGTGAAAGATTTGTCAGAAAATGTTGGGAAGTCATTGACCTTGAGTTGCTTTACTCCACAGCTTTGGGTAGATTTTGAATTTGTGTGATTGCATGTAAAAGATGAAAGTGAATTGGCAGCTTGGTTCACATCTTCCTTGATTTTTTTTTCCCGTTAAACTCTACCCCAATCTCTCTGACAAAAACAAAGCAGCAAGAATTCGATGTCATCTTAATTGATTTTGAAGACAGATAGATCGTCTAAATGTGTATCAATATTCTTTAACCAAATAAGGGTAGAATTTTCATGTTATGCTACACATTTTGCTTTGACTATAAATTAAGTTTTCTTTTCAAAATAGCTAGTTTTACATAAAGGAGTAAAAATATTCAACCTAGTATTTAAAAAAACTGAAAAATAGGGATCTGATTTCCATTTTGCCGTAGTTGATTATTTTTTTTTCATATGGCTCTAGTCTTAATGCTAGGACATCACAGAAATAGTTCTAAACAGTTGGTTTTGCTTCAATATAATCATGTCAACGAAATCTGCTGGAAAACCAAACACTTATTACCCTGGTCAATAGGATCTTTAATCAAACTCCATATTTACTTTGAATCATCACAGTTAGGTGTACATTTGTATGTAACACCCACATATCATTAAAAATTAATGTGTGAAATCTTTTTAAAATGTATCCCTGTTAATCAGTTAGTCTGAATCAGGCTTAGTCTGTATCTGGCTTTAGTTCTGCTGTAATTTTAAAGCTGTGCATTGACGTGATTTGAATCTTTTAGCTAGCATATACATAGATGGACTTTGAACAAAACTTGGAAGAAAGCTTGTGCATTTTAATTTTGTGAAACAGTAAACATCTTGCTCAGAAGCTCACATAAAAGCACTGATAACTGAGGAACAGAAATTGGTTTTCCTATCTGTCCAATGCCTGGTCAATGGATAGGAGCAGTGCATCTGTATGTTCTGCCTGCAAAGACTGAGAAAAACTGAGTGGATTGTGTTATTATCGTGGGCAATTTTCATTCCTGGCACAGAACCCTTTCTTACCAGTGTACAGAATTTAAATCAGAACTTAAATTGTGGGTCTGGCAGGCATTTTGTGGCCTATTGGTTAAGTTTGGAAGAACTGCAGCCGGAAATTCATCGACACCCTGAAATCCGCCAGTATTTTAATTTAGTTAGTGAGTATACGATAACATACAAAATCATGGCTGATGGTTCAACATAAGATGTCACAGACAGCTTCATTTTCATTTTCTGAATGTAAATAGTTTATTTTTATTTTGGGAATTGATTTTTGCAAAATTATCCCTCTTATGAATGGAAGAGAAAACTATATTTGTGGTCACGGGCAATCTCTGATATCAGTTTAGAAGCTTGGACACAGTTAGGCGTCTGGTTGGGGCGGTCATGTTCAAGGATTCAGTTACCTTTCAGTTTGGGGTGTAGGTCATGTTGCTCAAGGGCATGGGTCAAGGTCGGTCTGGGTGGGTATGTCCACTAAACGTCAGATGTGAGGGTGTTATCAATGGTTCAGTCCTTCAGGAAGGAGACTGGGGATCTTTAGTTGTGTGGAGTGGAGACAGAAAGCTGGAACGCAGAAGGGATTGCAATAGTGGAGGTTGTCAACTTAAATTATAATGGGGAGAATAATAGAGAGTGTGAGGGTAATGGGTCATGCAGGAGGAGACGACTGTTGATGGTGAGCAGCATCTAAGCTTAATGGAGGGACAGTGAATTACAAGATATGGCGTGTTTACCACATATACCAAGAGAGAAAAGTAGAGCAGATGCAGACTTAGATAGGTGGATTGGGTAGGAACTTCACCGGGGTAGGATTTGTCTCTGGAGGGCCCAGACATAGACATAGGGCCCAGAGTGTGTCCCTGCCAGAGGACTGGCCAGCTTTGGAATGGCCTAACAAGAGACCTCTCAGGATCCTGTATGTGGTTTCCCATTCAGCCAAACTGCCTTGCTGCCTTGTAAGGATCAGACACATTGAGTGAGGTCAAGGTCCTTTGTTACCCCATTGCCTAGCTGTTTGGTGCTGAGGGAAGCTTATGATGAAAAGGTGCAGGTCCCTTCACATTTCTAGCAGTCTGTACGATGCTGGACCTGGCTCTCCAATGTAGCCACCAACCTGGCCATGGAGGCAGCATCATGATTGCATGCCTGAGGCAGCAGGATCCCAATAGCATTGCTGCAGTGCTGTAGGTTGTTAGGTTGTCCGGTGCCCCTGATAAACCAGCTTTTGTGTCTGCTTGTGTATTGGGATGATGTCCCATGATTGTCAACACCATAGGGTCCTCTCCTGTACGGGGCTGGGCAGTTCCCTCCTGGTCTCTGGCAGACTTCCATGTGGCAGCAACTAGAGCTGCTTCATCCTTGACCAGTTGAGGGAGACCTGGCAGTGATGTGCTTATCAGCAAGATGCTCACTAGATAAACTGCCCTCTGAGGTGTCAGTGTCTGAGCTGCTGGAGGGAACAGGAGGCAGCATTTCTGGTGGTTCCTGGAAGCTTCCATACTCTTCTCCTCAGAGGTGGAAGAAGGAATGCTTAGCTGTGCAGCCTCATGACCACGGTCAAAGTGAGCATGCTACTATTACCTGCAAGACTTAAAAGAAAGAGTGAGAGAGCATTGCAACCAAGGGTTATAAGTGAAAACTATCTTGACAGTGGGATTAATTTGAGAGTTGCATCGGAAGACCACGGCTTTTTGTTTGGTTGGTGATACATGGATAATTCAGCATCTACAGGGAGCCTCTTCTAATCTGCACCACGAGGATCAAGATTCTCTCCTCACAAAGGCTAAGGAGCCAAATGTCAGGTGCCCACCAACTGTCCTGGTTGTTTTGGTTCAATTGTGGGTCATTTATTCCTGTAATGGAAGAAAGGAAAAGATTGAGTGAGATGAAAGTGGCTGACACAGCTGTTAGTACTGGAACCAGTGGGGGAAAGATGGTGGGATTCCCTGAGGGAGTGAGTATATATTGCAGAGGCCATGCAGGGTCAGTAGTTTGGGGATGTTGGATTGGGTGAAAGCAAGCAATGGTGCAATCATGAAAGTGGTAGAGCATGAGCCTTGATGGGAGATGAGTGCAGTAGTGGAGTTGGAGTGAGTGTGAAGTATCAGAGAGAAGATGCTGACACTTACTCTGGTGAAATGGAGAAGATTATTCACCTTCTTTCTGCACTGCTGGGTGTTCCTCCAAATGATTGAGAACCACAGACTCTCCTAGTGACCTTAAATCAGGCTAGCAGTCTCTTGCGACGAATATCCTCTAGCTGTCCATGGAGAAGACGATGTCTTTCCTCTATACCATCTCCTCCACTAGGACATTGAGGTCTCTGACTGCAAAGTGGAGTACCAATTTGCCCTTTTTAGCTGTATTGTCCACCAACCATAAGACCATAAGACATAGGAGCAGAAGTTAGGCCGTTTAGCCCATCAAGTCTGCTCCACCATTCAATCATGGCTGATAAGTTTTTCAATGCCATTCTCCCACTTTCTTTCCGTAATCCGTGATCCCCTTGACAATCAAGAACCTATCTATCTCCATCTTAAATATACTCAATGACCTGTGCAGTCCTGCACAGCAACTCAGGAACATCAGGTTTGTTCAGGTGTGCAATGGCTTTTTGAATATGGTGCCAGAACTACTGGTTCACTTCAAGATATCTAGGCAGTAGCTAGAACATTTGGCTACATCGAGTGGGCGAATCGGGCAAACATCCGGTGAGAGGAACACCATAAGGGTGTGGTGCGTAGTTAATGAGCTGGGTTTGGGGCAATAGCATAAAGAAACCTGCGAGGCTTTCTCCGTAAGACTTGATGAAAATGATGCTCAATTGAGATCGGGTAAGTTACAGCCCAGTGAAATTGTAGATTTGATTATAAAAATTCTGATATGCCTTTATGACTACAAAATAGCATTTCAGTTTCCAAATGTTGTGATTTATCGATGAATTGATTGATTCATAAAACACTAGTTTAGAAAATGCCATCTGGGCATTTTGAGAAACCATCCACTTTTTATGACACACAAATTCTGAAAACATTCTGCTGGATTTTCACAGCTTGACAGAGTTGGGCTCAGAGGTGGCAAATTCACACAACAAGGTAACAGGCCAGTCTGCTATCATGCTTTCATCTCAGTCCTGTTTCTGGGAGAGGCTATGGCTATCTATCTGCCAGCAGTGTGTAGCCAGTGAGGCCAATTAAAATGCCAATTGAGATCACTCTCCACATGCCATATGAAATATTTCTGGCAGAATATGGGGACTCTGATGACACCAAAGTCTATTGAATTAGATGAAGGCTGCTTCCGGGGACCAGCAAAGCCTTTTTCTTATTTTCCCCACCTTTGCTGCAGCTGTTTTTTTTTCAGTTATGTATCCCCCCCCTCAAAAATGTATGTTTGATGCCACACTGTGAATTTCAGTTTGAGACCTCCTTGTTGTGGAGAAGCTAAAGTCAAAGACTGCATTTAGGTTTAAACTTCACATAAAACACCAGTTTCTATACATTCTTGAGGTGGCATGGTGGCTCAGTGGTTAACACTGCTGCCTCACTGTGGGTTCGATTCCAGCCTCAGGAAATTGTCTGTGTGGAGTTTGAACATTCTCCCCGTGTCTGCGTGGGTTTCCTGCAGGTGATTCGGATTCCTACCACAGTCCAAAGATGCGCAGGTTCAATGGAATGACCAAGCTAAATTGCCCATAGTGTCCAGGGATGTGCAGCTAGGTGGATTAGCCATGGGAAATGCAGGTTTACAGGGACAGGGTAGGAGGGTGGGTCTGGTGAGATGTTTTTTAGAGTGGCAATGTGGGCTTGATGGGCCGAATGGCCTGCTTCCACACTGTAGGGATTCTATGATTTTTACTAACTACTATACTCGAACTTATAGTTAATGAAGCAATAATGAAATTATTTTCCATGTTGTTAGAGAATCACACATACCAGTTTGTCTTATAGTGAGCTTCTTCCAGCACATTCTAACTCTATCCACTCTGGTACTTTTACTCAGTGACTTGTTGCTGCATGACATCAAAACAAGCCTGCTCCAGAGTCCTAATTCCTTACACAGCAGTCACCACAAACGCCAGAGGGCCACAGCTGCGTCCACACACCATCCTCTGAATGGGGACTCCCTCCACAAATATAAACAGGCAACTCTGAACACCTTTAATTTTTAAACATGATACCAAGATTTTGAGGATTGTTGTCGTTCCTCCAACTACAGCAGCACCTCTCCCAGAATGGCTGCTGGTTGCCATGTGGGGCCTCAGTCATTAGGAGATGTGGAGCCTGCTGTCCTTTCATAATCAGATGGGGCTCCTGGATATTGGCTACCTTCTCAAAATTCTCTCCTCGGGTTCAGCACTAGCCACTTCCAAGTTCCTGACATGGAATTCAGACCAGCAACGGAATGAAAATACTGACAAAAATTCCATCCGTTACAACTAATTAAAATTTATTCACCACTTTATGTCACTGCATTGGAGAATGTGTGTAGAGGGAATACTTTCCATTCGTCACTTCAACATTAGAAGAGAAGCCTGAGAATATTACAGGAAACCAACTAGTTTTAAGTGAAATTCCACACTGGAATACATGGAGAAAAGTGTTATAATGCCATTATTTATACAGAACTTAATAAATCACACAATATTGGAGGGGCAATAATTCTTTGAAAAGAAGGGTTACAAACTTTCTCCCAAATATTCCTGGATATGACCTTGCCTGAAAAATGTGTGTGGAACCTCTCATGATGCATAACCTAATGTAATTCTGAGTCACATATCTGAGGGAAGTTTCTAGATATTGAAGGCAGTCACTTAGATTCCCAATCCTGAATTGCAGTAGCAACTTCAATATTGGCCTCAAAACCATTGGACGATGAAAAACAAATTCACATAGCAGTTACCTGATATGAACAGAACCTGCCAGAAAGTCCAGATATAATGCTGAAAGAGGACAGGATCAGATGTCTTTCATTTCCATTGTTCAACAGCTTGTTAGCATTAACTACATCTACACATGGGAAGATGGGAAAATACTTGAGCACAGAATCTCGGTATGTATCAGTAAGATGGGGATAAATTATGCAAGAAAAAGGGAATACGTCTCGTTTATCTTTTAACATGTGCATTTAGACAATTCTCATTGTAAGATATAATGTTTCCAAAGGGACAGCATGATGGCTCAATGGTTAGCATTGCTGCCTCACACCACCAAGGAAGCCTGGCTAGATTCCAGCCTTGAGTGACTGCCTGTGTGGTGTTTCCATGTTTTCCTGTGTCTGCATATGTTTCTTCCTGGTGCTCCAGTTTCCTCCCACAGTCCCAGGATGTGTAGGTTAGCTGGATTAGCCATGCTAAATTGCCCTACAGTGTCCAGGGATATGCAACCTAGGTGTGTTAGCCATGAGAAATGCACGGTTTCAGGGATAAGGTAGGGAGGGTGTGTCCGAGTGGGATGATCTTCAGAGAGTTTTGTTTGGACTCAATGGGCTGAATGGCCTGCTTCCACACTGCAGGGATCCTACTCTATTCTGTGAAGTTTTGAAGAAAATGTCACTGTTAAAATGGCTAACTCTCTGTTAGCAGAATTAAACTTAAATGTGCAACAGACAGGGGGAGCCAAGTTGTTTGTATTGCTCAGATTTATAGTATATGTAATGCAAATGTTGCCTTGCCTTTTTACAATGTTGTCTTTAATTATCTTTGGAGGAACAGATCAAGTGTGCTTCATCAACTGATTAAATATTTGACTGAAGTTCAGTAAATTGTGTTCATTTATTTTCACTGTATGCACAGTCTTATTCAGAAATTATGTATTAGTCAAAGTTTCGAGCAACACAGCACTGCAGGTGACCACCAACATTCTCTGTATGAGGTAAATTAAAACTCATAGTTTAAAAATTATAGAATCTTGCAGTTCATGATTTAAATATTTAATTGTAACTCATGTTATGATCTAATGCCTTTCTAAACCAGGTATTAAATGTGTAAACACTGGGAGAAAACACTTATATCCCTTAGGCATGGCGATAAATAAATGATACTGCCTGCTGTATGGTTAAACATACCAGATGTCAAGCAACAGAAAACCCAAGGATCTTGTGCGAATGTATACTGGAAATTCTTCTTTCAATCACATACGTGGTTATGAATCACAATGATATTTTAAAATTTCTAATCTTTTTATCATAACACATGTATGATTATTGAAAGACTGCATTTTAAGTGTCTGACAGAAAAGAACATTATTTGAATTAAATATCAACAATCGTGAGACACACTAGAATTCACTCGTGATCTAGGTCCTACTTCCTACTGATATCCATCCATATGTTTTTATTTATGTTATGATGTGAGGCGTGCAATTTCATTTTCAGCTGCTAAAGTAGGTCTACAAAGTTACAAGTGAAATGCCCTAAGGTCACTGAGCTGCTCTTGAAACTCAAGAATCTTCTGTTTGTGACTTTTACCTGCATTCCCAAGCCTGCCTGGATTGGTGCAGCTCCGACTATGTTCAAGAAGCGAAACACTATCTAGGACTAAGCACCTCCTGTGGCACCCCAGCAACGACCTTTTACATTCCTCCATTCACTGATGAAAAGTGGCAGCAGTGTGTTCAATTTACAAGATACACTGGAGTAATATAAGAAAGCTCCTTCAACAGCTTCTTCTAAACCTGAGACCTGTATCACCTAGAAATACAAGGGCAGTATATGCATGGGACCACAACTACCTGCAGGTTTTTCTCCAAGATATACACCATGGGAAACTATATCACAAATCCTTCATTGTCACTGGGTCCAAGTCCTGAAATTTGTTTCCTAATAGCACTGTGGAAGCACCTCCAACCCAAGCACTGCAGTGGTTCAAGAAGACAACTCACTACAACCCTCTCCAGTGCAATTTGGGATGGGTAATAAATGCTGGCCTAGCTAGCAATGCCCACAACCTGCAAAAGAATATGTATAAAAAAAGACAAAGACACACATTCACATTTGCTGAGGTCTTTATGTGCTGTCATTGGGACCCAGATGCATTTCTTATCTCACCCAATCCAATATATGAGATCTGAGTTAACTAACCCTGTTCGTAACTGGGCTCAAATTTTCCTCACATTGGAGACCTTCTACGTAATAGCAAAAAAAGTAGAAGTGGCCAGGAATCAGAAGTCCAGCTGCAAAACATGGCACTTTTCATTTTGTGGAGGTGGTAGTGGCATCAGGTTGCTTTTGTGCATATATGCTCTTTGGATGCAGCTGACAACTTAAATCACCAGCTGACACCACTGAGGTGGGATTTTGACACCCCTATAGAATGGAATACAGAGACAGCATGTTAGAACTGCTAACAGCAGGTCTGAACTTTGTGAATTCACTTGGATATGAGACACGCCTTTGGAGAGGGATTCACTTGTCAAGTGAACATTTTGATAGATGCATTGAAAGTGTTTGTTTTCCAAGGAGATGAAGTACTGTGTGAAATATTTGTACTTGTACGGTCTTCTCTTGATTTATTTATTTTTTTTGTAAACAAAGACTTTAGGAAGGTTTTATTCATGAGTTACAGGCCTGCTGATAGTTATTCAGGTTCATTGATGATTTACAGATTCTTCCACAATGGATGTAAATGCAGATGTAGTTACTGCTGGGGAATAATCTTCTCTACATTTCCTCTTTCATATTGGTTGTTCAGTTAGCCTCAAATTTGCTTATAGCCCTCCTGATAGAGCATTCCTAGTCTTCATGATATATGGCCTTTGTTTCCCATTAGTGATGGTCAACACACCACATAGAAGGAACATGTTCTGGGAATCCTTGAAATATTTGCGTGGAATCCCTCAGTTGTATTTACCATTGATCAGCGCTCTATCCAACACAGTCTTGTGCAAGCGAATGTCATCCATCCTGGAAATGTGACCCATCACATGCAGTTGGCTTTGCTGGAGGATGGCCGCAATGCTGGTGCTGTTGACTGCTTCTAGTTTTTCAATGTTTGTGGTACAGTTCTGCCGTCAGATCTTGAGGATGCCGCAGAGGCAGCGCTGGCGAAGGTATTGCATGTTAGCTGTAAAGGACTCACGACTATGGCTTAGTACAGTTTGAGTTTTGTCTCTGCTCTGAAGCTCTGGTTGCTCCACTCTTGTTTTTCGAGACTGCCATATGTGCTGTGTGCTTTTGAAAGGTTATTGTTCACTTCAGTGTTTATGGTGGCATCAAATGAAATGACACATCTCAAACAGATAAATTGCTTGCTGGCTTCAGACCCTGTTCCCATTGTGTCAATGCTTGGTGATCAATATTTGACATGGGGTGGAGGCTGATGCAGAACTGCAGGCCTCTTTGAACTGATTTTTAGTCTGAAGAATTGTGCCGTCTTGGGAAAATGTGCTTTTATATGCTTCAAGTTTGATTGTGGAGAGTCTAACAATCAGTGAAAACAATTTCATGGATATGCTTTCTTCCTGTCTTTGAGTGACCCTGAAGATGCATGAGATTGGAAAATCCTTCATCAGTCTGGAAGCATAACAAACTCCCACATTAATGGTTTATGTTGCCTTCTGCAGCAACATGGTGAATAAGATCGGTGCCAGCACATTCCCTTGCTTCACACAATTAGAGATTCGGAACGGACCTGACAGTTCACTGATGTGATTGATTTATTCAAAGTGATTTTCATGAAACTGCTTCACCATGACCAGGCACCTGGTGGGCATCCAAGTTACTCAAAGATTTTCTAAAGTCCGTCTCTGCTACTGGTGTCCAATGCCTTGGTGAGTCTACAAAAGTGACATACAGGCCTTTGTTTTGTTCCAAATATTTTTCTTCTATTTGTCTGTGGCGATTCTGTGTGCTATGCAAACTGGCTCTCAAAGGAGGTTTTCTTCTGCAATAGTAGGCACAGACCTGTTTATAAGTATTCTACCCAGGATTTTTCCACCAATTGACAGGACAGTGATCTAATGTTAGTTGGAGCAGATGGGATTTTCTCTTTGCTTCGTACAAGGTAATGGTAACAGTATCTCAAAGATTCAGTGGAACACTGCATTGTTCCCAGCAGGCCACAAAAAACTCATGGAGCTTGGAATGCAGAGCAGTGTCAACTTGTGTTATGGCTTCAAGTAGGATTCCACTGTTCCTGATGATTTCTTTACTTTTCATCAGGTTTTTGGCAGTCACAGTAGTCTCCAGAGTTGGGCTCTCATCTAATTCTTTATTAACAGGCCATGTTTTGGAATGTGGTTGATGGCTGTATTATGTATCAAACACTTGGTACTCAGAGTGTTTCAAAGCACGCAGGTTAGTGATACAGAACTGACTTCTTGTTGATGTGTAGTTTCTTCCTGGAGCTCCACAGAGGTGGTTGGATCAATTGTTGCATAGAGAGATTTTGGTGATTTATGGAATCTCCCTACGTCATGAGTATCAGCATTCAGTTGAGCTCTTTTTTCCTGCAAGTTCAATCATCCGGACAATTGGATGTTCCTCAGTTTATGTTGAAGGGTGCACTATCCTTTTCAGTTGTCTGGCTGGCTTGGCCAGGTGACGCAAATGAATTGGCCTTTGTATTGCTTGAACAACCTGAATTTCCTTGTCATTTTCATCAAACTAGGCCACGTTCTTCTTGCTGCTGGGTCTGATTACCTCATTGGAAATATCCAGTACTGCACCTTTGATGTGTTGTCCGATTTTGGAGTAGAATGAGCAATGAATATTTTTTCTTTATTCATTCGTGGGATGAGGGTGTCACTGGCTAGGCAGCATTTATTGCCCAGGGGGCAGTTAGGAGTCAACCACATTGCTGTGGGTCTGGAGTCACATGTAGGCCAGACCAGGTAAGGATGGCAGTTTCTTTCCCTAAAGGATATTAGTGAACCAAATAGGTTTTTCCCAACAATCGATGATGGATTCACGGTCATCATTAGACTTTCAATTCCAGATATTTATTGAATTCAAATTCCACCATCTGCCATGGTAGGATTTGAACCCAGGACCTCAGAAGGTTATCTGAGTTTCTGGATTAACAGTCCAGCGATAACACCACTAGGCCATCACCTCCCCCAGGTGTTCCAGTCTGGCCTGTAAGCTCACTTAATATCTATTCCTGCAAGATGAGATTTGCAGGGCGCTGACTCAAAATACCTTTGAGTTGTCATTATGTCTGTTCTTGGGCTTTGGCTTGAAATGTAAACCCATGTTTAAGTTAACAAACTGGTGGTCTATCTAGGACAGTCAGTGCTGGGCATGACTTTAATGTACAGTACATCCTTTAGTTCACATTGATGCACCAAGATATAGTCATGGCATCGAAATCAGCAAAGAAGACAGATTTGTCCTTGGGAGGGCCATTCTAACTGAATTCATGGAGATTTGTGTAGAACGTATCTTTGACAGTTAAGGTAGCCTGCAGGTTTTTAGCATAAGCACTGCTGACTGTTGCATGTTGTGGGTCTTGGAAGGGGAAGCATAGGAACATAATGTATTGTGAATGGCTGGCTGATTGGCAAGTTAAAAAGGTTATTGGTGATCATTTTCTTCACCATGAAGCCAATACCGAAGAGGCATTGCTCGCTTTGAGATCCACGTGACCAATAGAAGGTGTAGCCACATTGAGGTCTATCAGGATGCCTGGCTCCAAGAAGGTGATGTCACTCAGTGCCAACATATTGATGTCTAGTCTGGCTTGCTAACGGACCACCAGAACAGAGAGTTATTGGGGCTGTTGTCACCAAAGTGAGCACTGCTGTTGACACAAGGTCAGAAATCACCCAACACCAGGTTATAGTCCAACAAGTTTATTTGAAATCACAAACTTTCAGAGCGCTGCTCCTTCATCAGGTGAAGTGCTCTCCTTCGTCAGACCTTACCTGACGAAGGAGCAGCACTCTTGAAGCTTGTGATTTCAAATAAACCTGTTGGACTATAACCTGGTGTCGTGTGCCTTCTGACTCTGTCCATCCCAGTCCAATGCTGGCATCTCCACATGATGACACATTGTTCAGTTTCACAGTCACCATAGGCAAGAGCTTTTAGCAAATGATGAGAGAGAATAACTCACCGTCTCCAGGCTTGAGTTATGTTGTTTTTAAGGTTTGTCCATGGTGGATATTGAGTCAGTTGATATTGGAGACAGAAAGGCTAAGGATAGTGTGCTGACAGCATGAGTTGGCACTAGTTTGCATGGGGAAATTAAAATCAATGAGGATGAGTGGGGTGCATAGTTTTGCATCGGAGGTTTTGCAGCAATGGAGCATAGAATCTATGGAGGTGCTATGGCAAGTGTGTAGCATGAGGTTGCATGAAGCGTATGATGGGTTATGAGGTGGGTATTTAGGTTTAAAATTGAGGACATAGTGGGCCATGGGGGTGGGTCCAGACTGTTAGGTGGCATGAGGGGTTATAGGAGTGGTGTAAAGAGAGAGATATAGTGACAAAGGTGGTATGAAGTGACATGGATGGGCATGGGGCATGTGTATGGGAGGGAGGCTGTATGAATGATGAGGACTGGAGGATTTTTTTGGTTTTATTGTTTTTTTTTTAAAAAAATTCATTTTCCACGTAGTGCAGTACCAGGAGGTAGACCTTTGGGTTGTCCAGCCTGACCAACAGCAGCAGCCCAGAGTGAAAACATGACTACCCAGGGCAGTTTCTCCCAGGTTGGATTTCAGAGCTATGCAACATCCTGCCTCTGCTGGGAACAATACCTCGAACTCTTGTGTCTATAGAAGCCTGTGGGTGATCTACTTTTTAAACTTTTCCTGCCAACTACCCATTGTGTGTTGGAGATGGGCAGTGGGATTTAAATGAGGTCCAATTGTTAAACTGGGTCAGGCCTTCTGCTGTAGTGGGTGAGCAGGAAATCAACTCCTCAGCAGGGTTTTCTGATACAGCCCATTGGTAATTGAGATCCATTTCATTGTACTGTTAGATAATATCTCTCTCTGATCCTCTTGCTGGAACTGGACCTGCACAACATCAACACCTTATTATTTTCACTCAAACAACACAATCATGTACCTGCTGGTAGACAAACTGAGATTTCAGGCTGGTAATTAGCCCTGAGGATATAGCAGAAGGTTATGAAGTGGGGAACAGTTTTGACATTGGAAAACTTGCAAGCATGAGTCCCACAAAGCTACAAGGTATCTTACAATTATTTTCTGTTGGTTTCCCATCCATGAGTCGGCATGATTGTAAATCCTGGAGCACAAGTTTGCAGCCAAGCTAGTCTCTGAACACAAGAGAAATTGTGTATTTTGGTGGTGGTCGGGCCCAATTCAGGCAGATGGTCAGGGAGACCAGAAGAGGGCACGACAATGTTGCATTGAGAGGGGGAGGGTATGCAAACTGGAAGATTTTTAGGTGTGGAAAAAAAATCATTTTGACACCTCTTGGCTCACAAGGGATGAAACATTTGCCACAGGATTTCATCTCCTCTCATCTTCTTTCACCCTTCAGGTTTCCTGAGGCCAAGAAGACCTGACTATGTGTGGTTAAGTACTGATAAACAAAGACACACAGCCCAGCCAAAACATTTAAATTGCCAAGCTCCCTCCTGTTGCCTCCATTGAAACTGCCAAGTGAACAGGTTTGCAGTGGGTTGCTTTCCTGTCTGACTAAACCTACCACCTTTTGGGGATTAAAATATCTTTCTTCTTGTGAAGTCGCAATTATCTAAAGAACAAGCAATTCTGTTGAAAATAACTGACAATCCTGAACTGATCAAGTCATCTACTACATACTTTGGTCATGTCAAATGACGATTTAAGCAGACACAAGCGTCCCTTATTTCAAACATCCACATCTGGAACATTAAGGGAAAATATCAAGCCATCCATTCACACTCTAATCATTGTCACCTACCAGACAGGGCCTCAAGGCATGTGTCTTTCTCAAATCACAAATGTTGATTGAAACAAAAGAAAAGAAATTCTGACAGGATCCAGTAAAGACGGCAAACATGCGCAAAGAGCATCCCGTAAAAAAAAATTGCGGTTTGTCTAAGCAATTGGATTTGTGAAAGAGGTGTATTATACAATTGTGTAGTTAAAATCCCCTATTACAATATCTCTTTTTCTAACTCTTTTTTTTTTATCCCAGGACTTCAAAACTCCAGATCTCCTTACATCTCTCAGCAGTTTCTTCCTCCTACAATCATATTTTTCAAATTCCAATCTGGCTTTCTTTATACATTATCTTCCTTCCGTCTCTTTTCAACTGTCTTCCACAAAGAGCTTTGTCATCCATCTAAGTTTCTCAAAGTAAAAGAAAAATAAATAATTTAGTTTTGCAAACCAGTAGTCATCTAAACTCTGCATGTATTATTTAATATTGAATCTCACAAGCAAATGGGAAATCAACATTAAACGACTTCTCCCTTGACCACCACACCTATGATCTAACAACTTTTGGACAGATGATCGATGCTAGTGAAACCGAAATGTGTGTCAAAAAGGAATCAGTATTGTAAAAGGTAACTGTGCTATAACTTAAGGCCAGATTTAGTTGTATTATTTTATACGACAGAAAATAGCTATAAATAGTTATTTGAAAAGATAACTAATCTGTGTTTATAATGTGTATCAATGGTCTAGTGTTAATAGCAGTATTACTTATGGATAGTGGACTTTCATCTGTACAGAATGTACTGATTTCAGCAAAAATCAGATTTCAGAGGGGGAAAATTCAGCTGGGTTCCTGCTCTGGTTAAAATTCCTACTTTTATGTCGAGTGGCATTACTTGAAGAGCATATTCCACTGACACACAAAAAAAACTGACAATTTAGTTCATTCTTGAATTGCCCAAGGCATTTAAAACATATTTTGATCATGTCAAATACAAATAAATTATTATTTTGCTTACATTAAATCATACCGTGAGATATTTTTCAAATCTTATTTTTTTAAGCTAAAGGTTGATAGGAAATTTTGTGAAAAATGTCTGACACACTGAAGAGATAGTACGAACTGCTGATGCTGGAGTCTGAGATAAGAAGGTGTAGAGCTGGATGAACACAGCAGGCCAGGCAGCGTCAGAGGAGCAGGAAAGCTGCCGTTTCGGGTCTGGACCCTTCTTCGGAAGACCCTTGTGAAGAAGTGTCCAGACCCGAAATGTTAGATTCCCTGCTCCTCTGATGCTGCCGGGCCTGCTGTGTTCGTCCAGCTCTACACCTTGTTATCTCTGACACACTGAATAAGTTGATCTTAATTTCGGTATTGCAGTCAGTTTTCAAAATGTTAATCTTTTGTAACTTGTTGTTTGGCAAATGAGAGAGGATTTTTTGTAAAGGAAGAAAAAGATCCAATCAATATCAAAAGATGTGATAAAAAGTAAATAAACGGACGTTATTGGGATAATAATTCCAAATTTTAGTTGTAAATATGGTTTACAGTGTCAGTCTTGATACTTTTTAGAATTTAGAAAGTTAAGCTGGAATTTTATCAAAGTTGTTGAGGTATTAAGGAGAATAAATAGAACAGTTTGAGTTAATAGGATAATCTCTGTTGAGGTGATGGGGTCAAAAAATTAGAAACGGGCATTTTGAGAATTAAAATGGGATACATTGCTTCCCACAAAAGTTGATGAAAGTTTGAAACTCTCTTCTTCAGAAAGCAATTCTTGCCAGGCCAGAGGGAAGACCTGAAAAACAAAGTTGGTAATGCTTGGAAACAAACTTACTGGTTTCTCTCGTCCTCCATCTTGAAATATATATGGTGAGTTGTCTCATTCATCAGTTTTATTGTTTTTTTTTCTCCTAGGAGACTAATTGATAATTTTAAAATTGAGACTGCTAGATTTTTGTCAGCAGAAGGTATCAAGGGATACAAGAGAAATTTGACTATACAGAGTTAGGTGGAGATTAAACACAATCTCATGGCAGAACTGGCTTGAAGGTCTCAATGGCATAATTCTGTTCTAATGTGCCTTTCTTCCTTGTCAAGTCCCTTGGCAAATCTCTCGCTGGCATTAGGGTTGAAATACAGATCTTTTATACATCCGTCTGGCGTTGTACACCTCCTTCTCATCATATTGTGAATATATTGAGCAACTGATCATCCAAAAATATGTACTGTATGACCAAATAACATGGCCTTTCTTCTTACTGTAAGCTTAATTTTTTAAAAGCTTCCCGTTTTGTTTTGAAATTCCAGCATTAATTTTGCAGGTGAGCAGTCACTGTACCTTAGTGGTAAATGTGCTAGTTTAGCACAGGAAGATCAAAAGTATTAAGAATCATCTGTTAGGCAGAGCTATTTGAACAGGATAGATAGCAGCAGCTGGCCGGCAGCAGGAATGGGATTTCAGACAGCAAGAGACCCGCTGAGATGTCAGTCCAGTGAGGGGGAGGGAACTGTTTCTGCATCCTCTTGGGAAACTAAAACAAAGTTCACTTGCCTTTGGCCCAACTACTTGCCCATATGGTTCTCTGAAGTTGTAGTCGCCTCCAAAGATGTCAGCACAACCAATCTTAACCTTTAAAGATCAACCCCAATAAATTTCCCTTGCTCAGAAGAGCAAGATCCTCTGAGAAGAAAGCAAGATTGGTGCTGGTAAATTGCACAGGTAATTTAATTGCTCACTTCCCTGATCTGTAACAGGCAAGCAAGGTTAAAATTAGCCCTCTTGTTTTGCAAAACACAATTGTTTTCCAGATGTAAAATTTCCAGATGTTATTGTTCAATCATTGCAACAAAAAATGAGTTTCCATTTACTGGAAATTTGGGATCATTTACAACAGTTCGTGAAAGAGTGGTATTTTAGATTTCCAGCATCTGTAATATTTAGCTTTTGTTTTACTGGTTATTTGTAGTTAACAGGCGGTACATTCTTGGCAGTTTGAGTTGGCGATGGCATGTGGTTCATTTTAAAATTTGGCAAAATATGTTGCTTTTGCGGGGAAGTTAGGTTTCATTTGCTGCATATGTATGACCGATCCATGTATTACACAAGCATAATCCTCATATAAATATTCACTTCTATACTTCAAAAACACTTAAAATTTAAGACCAGTTACAAACATATGCATGATAATGGTAAAAAGTTATTTTTTTAATTGGGGAGCTTTGGTTTGCATTCAGTTTTAGATGCAAACTGTGGCATACATAAAGATTTACAGGCTATGTTAATGTAGCTGTTAATTCTTGTTTATTGAAGATCATTATTTCAGCTGTTGTTCATAAGTCATTTTATAAAATATTCAGACATTCTTAATCCATTGAACAATGCAGTTCCCATAATGTGTAACATGTTGCTTCCTGGTGTATTTGTAAGATCAATGAATTTAAGATGAATTACTTTCTGTTTCTCATCAATTTCTATATGTAACTTTGGTTTTAAATCTAGAATCTGCATGCAAATCTGAGAACAACATTTTATACAGTTGTATCATTACATGTGTAATCCACATGTCTGGACTAATAACCCAAAGAGACCCACAATTACAATTTGAGAATTTGAACTTGGGGAAATAAAACAAAAAACCGACGTCATGAAACTGTCAGATTGTTATAAGAAATAAATTGGTTTTGGTACAGGTCTTATAGAGAAGCAGATTCCAATCTGTTGTCCATGTAACTTCAGGCCAATAACAATATCATTGTCACTGAAGGGCCCGGCAAACCCAAGACCACAGATTGATTAACAAGAATGCTATAAGAGCAAGAAATGAATTGAAATAACACCTCTTCGTCTGCTTCCCTGGCTGCTGTGGCGACAAGTAACACCATAGGCTTACCACTATGGCAAACGCAGTACACTTAATTGGAATGGGTATGCATAGTTGCATTCCCTGGTGTGTCTGAGCACATTAAATTGGTGCCACTCTGATGTCTCACATCACAAGTGGCTGATACGATCTCAGAATTCCAAATTTGAGCACTGCAGGTCTAAACAACACCTGCGTCATCCACTTCCAAAGAAAAGAGCACAAAGCAACAATGTGAACCACATAATCATGTTTTTCAAAGAGCCCTCATCCTTATTGTGGAAAATGTGGACTTACGGAATGCCTTCAACAAGGGGAGGGTCTGACAGTGCACCAAACAGTTTTTGAGTTGTTTTGGTTCATTTGCCAGAGAATGTTACTCCATCCTCACAGAGATAGCAAGTGATCCATCCACACACAGACTGCGTTTAGCTCATGGACACCTAGGCGCCCTGGGCATGCAGGTAGAGAGGCTGCAGAGAGAGCAAACTTCATTCAATTTGGAGTAATACTTCTTCAGAGTGTTTGATGGCTTGGCAGACCAAACAATGCTGGTGATCATCTATGTCCAACATAAAGTCCAATGTCAAGTAAAGTAGTTGGCTATTCATCCGGGCAGCGTTCTTTGTCATATGTCAACTGGATCTCCTACTTGTCTGCTTTGATAGACTGCTATTGCCTTGTCCATTGACTTTGAATAGCTGCTCCTTTCATGAGAAAAATGTGCATTAACAACTTTAAACTTGTCTATTACCTTTAACTTAGAAGAATGTCTCTAAACAGTTCACAGAGCCTTAAACAAAAATTGGACCAATGAAGAAAATTTTAGAAGTGACCTACGAGGGGGAGGTGATGGCCTTGTGGTATTAATGCTGGACTGTTAATCCAGACACCCAGATGACGTTCTAGGGACCCGGGTTCAAATTCTGCCACAGCAGATGGTGGAATTTGAATTAAATAAATATCTGGTATTAAGAATCTAATGATGACTGTGACTCCATTGTCAATTGTTGGAAAAACCCATCTTGTTCACTAATGTCCTTTAGGGGAAGGAAACTGGCATCCTTATGTGGTCTAACCTACATATGATCAAGGCCCACAGCAATGTGCTTGACTCTCAACTGCTATCTGGGCAATTAGGAACGGGCAATGAAAGCTGCCCAGGCAGCGATGCCCTCATCCAGTGACTGAATAAAAAAAATGTTAAGATTATATCCAATTAGCCAGGAGCTTATTGAATGGCTGGCTTGTAAGGTCAAATGGTCCACTGCTGTTATTTCTTGTGTTTGTAATGGGTTTACTGTGGCTCCTTGAGGCTACAATCATTCAATTTCTGCTTTACCGTGAAGTGTAATCACACTTACCTCACTTCTTATCATCTTTGCAATTCAGCTCTTTTGTTCAAATTTGGATCAAGGTTACAATAAAGTTAAATAATTGTGACAAATTCAGATAAAAAATGCTGTAGATATTTTGCATGAAGTCAGCATTGCTTATTGATGTCATGTTATTGTAGCCAATTTTTTGTTTAGAAATTCTTTCAAATTTTCCTTAAATATTTTTTGAAGCCATAATAAGACAATTATTTTCTCTCAACCCATAAATTAGGTGCATTCTAATTTCTCTTTGTTTCCTAGGTTTGTTTTATTAGACATCCTATCAATGATCATCCTATCCATCCTATCCATGATCCATGAGTTGGTCGCAAACATTTGAAGTGTCTTCAACAAACAATGATAGCCAGAGAAGATTAAAAACACTAACATTTGAAATTTTGTTGCTTGCAACAAGATGTTAGTAATTATTACTCATCTTTGTGGAACTATTGAATTAAAGCTCACTGGACCTTAACAAATAAAAAAAACTAATGATCAATGATCTGAATTATGCAGTGAATACTCCAGACAGAAGGAAATTCGGTTAACATGTTAAAGAGATACTATAACAGAGAGATAGGCAGGAGAAATGTATATTTATAAGAGTGAAAGTAAAAGGGAGTGAAACAAAATTATGAAAACAATGACATAATGAACCAGGCATTGAAAAGTCAAACATTGATCTTCCAGTAATTGAAAAGCACAGAGGGGCTTGAAAGGTTAAATAGCATAACCTGATTTCATAATATGTTATCTTCCAGAAAACTATTCATGGTACGTACAAGGCTATTAGACTCATAAGTCTATTTCTGAAGACAGGCCAGGAGAAACACCATTGCCTATAAACGATTTTAATGTAGGGGATGCATTAACTATAAAACGACATCTGCACAGACTCAATCCGGGAAAGTTAGTTCAAGTGAGGGACAGATTAAGTTCATGATAGATTATTAGTCATGGTATCTGGAGCTCAACTATTGTGATACTGCCAAAATTAAGTGAGTGACCAGGATCAAGATTATCCTAAAGTCAATGTGGTAACAAAAGTGGATTAATATCTAATTCCATGTCCCAAAGACTGCGTCAAGTGAATTGAACCTGCACAATACATCACCAAAATTGACTTATTAAAAGGACATTGTCAAGTTACATTAACTATTGAAGTCAAAGCAATAACAGATCTTGTGTCGCCAGACAGATTTTATGGATGCAGTTCAGAACAAAAAAGCACAGCAAATTTCCAATGATTAAACAACATAGCCACTATGTAAATATGTATTGCATTTTTTATGTAAATAACTTGATTGTGTTTTGTCAAGCCTGTAAAACAAAACTTTCACACCATTTGAATGAACTGTTTAATCTGCTAAAAAGAATCATTTGGTCATAAATCTGGCTAAACCTGGATCTTCCAAAACAAAAGTGGCTCATTTGGGGCACACTGTGGCACAATATCAAGTAACATTGAGAGAAGTGAAAATAAGGGCTACTTTGGATTTTGCCTTGCCTAGGACAAAATGTGATATTCTGCAATACTTTGGCATGGTGGATTTTATCAGAAGTCTGTTCTGAATTTCAGCACTGTAGAGAATACCTTGAAAAGTTCATTGAAGAAATGTAAAAAAAAAGTCAGTGGACAAAAGAAAACCAGATTGCCTTTGACAGTTTGAAAGCTGTTCTGTCAACTGCACCAGTTCTCATAGTGCCAAATTCTGAGAAGCCATCCAAACTAACTGTTGATGTCATCAACATAGGTGTGCATGCTGTTTTACTGTAAAAAAAATGGAATGGGGATTGCACAGCCCATCAGTTTTTTTCACGGAAAAAACTGCTGGTCCAGGAAAAAAAATTCAATCGTGGAGAAAAATAAGCTGAGTCTTGTTTTGCCTGCACATCAATTTGCAATGTACATATCCAACAACTTTGAAGAGACTTATTTAAATGGACAATAACCCTTTGGTTTCTTTCGTAAATATATCATGACAAAAACTCAAGATTATTTTGTTGAAGTTTAATATTGCAGTCATACTTGGCTGGAATTGACAATATCATGGCAGATACTCTGTACATATGAAGGAAAGCAAAAGTCATGATATAAATGGACAGAGTAGAAAATGGTTGATGTGAAACTCATTCCATACTTGATGCAGGCGTTATTGTTAGTGTAATATAGAAATAGTGTTAAGAAGAACTCTTTCATTGAAAATAAAATGTCTCTTCAGGAGAGCTTTACATTTATTTTCTTTGTGGGAGGTGTGACGAAAGGCGTATGAAATATGTTATTACCATTTTTTTGGAATTTGTTTTATTTTAAGAGAGGCATGTAAATGTGGGATAGTGCTTTGAATGTTTTCTTCAAAGAAAGACCAGAGAGTCATTTCAGATCAGTGACCCCCATGCATCAGTTCCTAGAAGACGTCAGATTGCAATCAGGGTTCAGAACATTCCATGGAAAATTCGTAGAATAATATATTTATACTTCAGGATTAATGACAGGCAGTGTAAGCACTTGGCATCATTATTTTTGTTTTAACTTTGAGCAGCAAATTTCAAGTTCAGTTGAGTAAAGTCAAGAGCTGAGATCAGATGTGAATTTTTAGTTACTCTCCAAGCAGGATTTAGTTCAATTCAAGTTAGTTCAGTGAAAAGCAATTACTGCAGTAACAGTGGTTCTTTTCTTTCTGGGTTGTGAAGTTTCCAAATCAGGAGAACATATGACTGATATCTTCATGTAAAGTTAGAACGAAGAAAATTAATATGATTGGAACAGTGAAATGTTCATACCATCAGGACTCAGAGAGGAATCTCAAAATTGTCTCTCTTTTCCAGTAAAGAGCAATCAGAAAGATTTACTTGTGAAGAAACTTAAAGAATTGAGATGAGTATAATTTCACTGGACTTGAATTTCTGTAACAGACAGTGATGGGAAACAGGTTCAAACTTTGTTTTAATGTTTGTGTTGAGATTGTTCTAACTGTAATACAGCTATATAACTAGGTTTGTTTGTTTCCTGAGCAATTTTCTGTTATTAAAGATATGTGCATTCTTATGTAATTTATTTTATTCATTCATGGGATGTGGATGGCATTGGCTATGCCTGCCCCTCATTGCCCGGAGGGCAGCTGAGAGCCAATTACATTTGCTGGAAGGCTGCAGTTATGTGTAGACCAGACCAGGTGAATATGACAGATTTCCTTCCTTAAAGGACATTAATAAACCAGATCGGCTTTTATGAAAATCTCAATGGTCACATTGTTGCCGTTGGGTTAGCTTTTTTTTTAATGTTTGTTACACATCACCACATTAACTCACTGAGAAATAAAAAACACATATAATCTATCAAACTGGTTTCAGTCAAGGATCTGACTTGTCAAGCAATATCACCAGTTGGGATCATAGCAATAATAAGGCTGTCTATAGTCTACTTGTTACCTCAGGATGCACACCAATTTGTTTTTAGCTCTCCCTCTCTTTTTACTTGGCATCCTTTATCAACTTATATTGTTAATGTTTGTAGCAACCAAAACATTTCATATTTCTTTTCGTGTCTTCTTCAGATTCTGAACATGTGTAACCAGTGCAAATAACCCTGAAGAGTGTATCCTTACAGTTTGGATGCTATGTTTTAAAATTACTGTCTTTCTATCATTACCTCAAACCTTACCTGAATGTTTCCACTCTTTCTGCCCTTTTGGTTTGAAATGTACTATGTCCTCTGGGCTAAAATTTATTTTTGAAGGCCTTATAAGATGCCATAAGGCTTGCTGAATTTTCTTTGTAACTCAGCTATGACAAATTTGTTATCCCTGCAAGCAGAGCTTTCAAGTGCATGGAAATGTGCAACAATCTGTAGGCCCTTCTCAAGTGAGGAGATTACTAAAAGATTTTTGGATTTTTTTCCTAAAATAATTTAATATGGACCATGATCCCCAATCATTAACTGCATATGCCAGGACAGGTGTTAATTTACAACTTGCTTGGCCTACTAAGATTTAATGAAGCATCCCAGCTATTAGTGTGATTTCTTTCATACACCAATTGCTAAAGGAACTTTGTGTTGCCATGTTCTTTATCACAATGTTCATATTTTCACACATATCTTTACATTCATTATTGACATCCACCTCACCATTGTCAGTTAGGAATTCAGCTTGTGCCACCACTCTGCTCCACATTCATTTCTCTATTACCTTATCCACAATTACTATTTTTTCGTTTTATTATTGTAAACTAACTCTAGCTCCTGTTTCAATGAGGTGCAATTTTTTTTCTTTATGCTGTATCTTCATGTCCATTGATACAAGGTCATTGCAGTCTCTTGTTAATGGCATCCCACTGTAGGTCATAATGATGTCCTCCTGTATTTGTCACATTTATCACAGATCGCTTCTATAGATTTACCGTACTTAACATCCCTTACTCCTGCATCCTTTAGTAAGATTTGCAGCCTGTGGGAAAATGGGTGGGCAAACTGCTGATATTGCTTCGAGATAATTAACCTTTTCACTTTTAAACACCTATCTCCAGATAGGAACATCACCTGCTTAATACTTTGGTTAGAGATATTAGGCCTTGTTAAATGAATTTAATGTCTTGATTATGTAAACTGTAAATCCACTGACTTCACTAAAACAGTTACTCCATGTTACAGGTGCAGTTTTCTTTGAACCTTTTTCATACCTGGCTTCTCAACAATACGGTTATTTCACTTGACAATACATCGGTCCCAATAAAACGGTGTACCCCAGCTATGTTTCAGGGAATGTCCATTCTTTTTAGTGATTTAAATATGTTGTCACTCCCAAAGCTGAAACAGGTAGAACTCTCAAATTACTTAAACTTACTTTAATCCTTATTATTGAAATATTTCGGGCCACTCAAGAACCAATCCACTCCACACACCATAGAAGTCAGCCACTGCATCAGTGTGCAATTCTGCAATGAAAAGAATTCTTTAAGAGCTTGAAGTCTTTTACAACAAGTACAATGCCCTCTGGCTGAGCAGTCTTGCCATTTCTCCTTTCATACTTTCTGTGTTGTACATCGTTTTGAAAACCTTGCCACATCATTTTGGACAATTCATTACATGATAATATTCCAAGGTACATCTAAAGTTAACCATACCTCAGAAATTCTTCAGTTCATTTTGTCTTATAGTTCCCAAATTTCCATTGCCTGTTATAACTGTGAGAATAGCTCTGTCTTAGATTCATAGGAGATAGGAGCGGGAGTAGGCTATTTGACTGCTTGAGTCTGCTCCTACATTCAAAATGATCATTGCTGATCATCCAGCTCAATACCCTAATCTCACCCACCTGTATCCCTTGATCCCTTTTGGTAATGAATCTGTATTCATATTAAAGCTTTCAACCTGTGACTGGGCAGTCACATCTTGCCACGACCATTGAAAACTCCATTTGTTGTGTTCCTGCTGGATGTGCTATTTGAGCCAGAAGGATGCTAGAAATGAATGTTTTCTCAGAGCCTTTTTTAAGGTATCCAACATCTTTCTAAATGTATACTTCTTTCTGAAAATCTAACTTCACTTAATACATGATATGTATTTCAATACATTAGAAGCCAACCAATAATTTAAAAACAAGAACCGAATTAAGAGTCTTAGTAGAATTGTTTTGCAATCTTGCAATATGGTGTGTAAATTGCCATAATAGATTCTTCGATAGAATATCCACCTGTTTATATTGTGCGATTTATAAAAATTTATCTATGTCTTACATGCACCTAAGAGGTCATCTTTCTTGTAAATTTTGTCTAAAATTTATAATAGTTTCTAAACTTTCCTAAATGTTTAGTTATTGACTGTAGTTCTGACAACAATTTATACCGGATCTTGCTTCTAGTATGAACGACTGTACTAAGGCCAAGCCTTGCTTTTTTCTCATTAAAGACATAACTTGTGTTCACATATCCACTTTACTTTCCTCACTGATCACAAGGTTCAGCTTGAGTAAACATTGATGGAAGTCATATCCTGACGGTTTGCAATTGGTTTCTGTCATTCTTCTCCATGCAGTTCCAATCGTGATCTTTTAAAAAGAACACCTGGTCTCTAATCTTCACCTTTTGACAGCGATCCACCGCCACCACTGTCACTTTGGATCAAAGCCAGTCTGTGAAAAAGAAGCTAAGAACCCTTTCTTTGTGGATAAAGTTTATTAACGACTCAGTTTTATAGTCTTACAGCCCCTTTTACACACCAGTCTCACCTGTATCACTTTGATATCTACCCAGTCAATTAACCCCAATAACCTACTTAATTAATCGGTGCATTTACACAGGGGAGTCTGCAAATTGCCACAGAAACATTAAGAAGTACTCTTTGCAGAGAATATGACAACATCTCTCTCTGTCTGTCTGTCTCTCTCTCTCGTTCTGCAAATGAAGTTACAGTGTGAGAAATGTTGTACTGTTAGAGAATTTTGATTCAAAGAAATTTCACATAGCATCTGTTCTGGGGAAGTGCTGATTGTAGTTTTAAGGAGGGTGTCTTCAGGAGATCAATTAGCTTACGTAAGCTACAACAGCATTGGAATTTCAACCCAACCAATGGAACATCGGAACATACAACTCCTTTTCAAAGAATCCTGATGGTGTGGAAGCAGGCCATTTGGTCTGTCGAGTCCATATTGCCTCTCTGAAGAGCATCCCACCCAGATGCACCCCACTATCCTATCCCTGTAATCCCTCATTTCCCATGGCTAATCCACTTAGCCTGTACATACCTGGACACTATGGGTAATTTAACATGGCCAATCCACCTAACCCACACATCTTTAGGCTGTGGTAGGAAACTGGAGCACCTGAAGGAAACCCGCGCTGATGTTGGGAGAATGTGCCAACTCCACACAAACAGTCACCCAACAGTGGGATTGAACTGGGTCCCTGGTGCTGTGAGGCAGCAGTACTAATGACTGAGCCACCATGTTGCTGTGGTTCCACCTATGAAAGTAACTTTTTTCCAAATCCGCCTCCCCCATCCTGTAGTTTGTCCCAATTTTGCATGGTGGAGGGTGCAGAAAAGACTTACAAGGTTGTTGCCGGGACCGGAATTTGAGCTACAGGGAGTGGCTCAATAGACGGGGGCTTTATTCCCTGGCGCATCAAGGTGACCTTAAACAAATTTATAAATCATTTTCCAAAGGTGAGGGAGTCCAAAACTAGAAAGTGTAGGTTTAAGGTAGGGATATGTATTTCACGCAGAGGCTGGTGTATGTATTGAATGAGCTGCCAGATGAAGCGGTGGAGGTGGAACAATTACAAAATTTAAAAGGCATCTGGATAGGTATATGATTAGGAAGGGTTTCAAGGGATATGGGCCAAGTGCTGGCAAGTGGGACTAAGTCAATGGTACACCAATTGATATGAATAGGGCAGTAACATCAGAGGACACCATGGTCTCATCCTCGTCTATTCTTTTGTCTTTGAGGGAACTGAGGGCATCAGAGTGGCACACAAACCTACGTCAACACTACGCCAACTGCTAACTCGAATCAAAGGCCCTTTACCCACTATGGACAGAACCAACGTGATATACAAGATCCCATGCGAAGACTGCGACAAGCATTACATTGCACAGACAGGAAAGAAACTGGCCACAAGAGTACATGAACACCAACTAGCAACAAAAAGACACGAACAGTCCTCACTCATCTCCATTCATCCAGATAAGGAGAACCACCAGTTCAATTGGGACAACGTCAGGATCCTAGAGACAAGCACAGGGATTCCTAGAGGCTTGGTTCTCCACCAAGAAGGCCATCAATAAACATGTAGAATTAGACCTGATATATACACCACTGCAAAGAAGAACCAGAAGTGAGGTAACTAATTCCAACGGATCCCAGAGCTTAAATAACTGGCGGGAAAACACAACAGCACTTCATCAGAGGCTGCACTGATGACGTTAACGAGTAGGGTAATGAAACATCTGCGAACTAATGAACCAGCTCAGCAAGCGAGCCAACCACAGCATCCACAATCTGAGTTACAAATCTACACAAGAACCTTAGACTGTTGGTCTCGGAGCTATAAAGGGGCAGAGTTAGGGGTACTAGAGAATGGTGAACATAGGGGTATTAAAGGTCCAGGGTTTTTGGCACAGGCTACATTTGGGCATATAAGGTCTGGATGGCCATGGGAATGGTTAGAAGGGAATGGGATGTCATGGAGGTTTGAGGGGTCATGTAGGTGTCAAGAGCGTGGCACAGTGACATGGGGTGCCTTGGTGTCGGTATGGTTGGGCTATAGGAACATATCGGGATGGAGTTGGGTAGAAGTATGAGCAGTGATGGCTGAGGGATTTTTTAAATTGTGCTTTTTTTTTGTTAAACTGCAATGTTGGTGCAGAGAGGTAGGTTTTGTACCCTGCCTTCATCCGCAGCCAGATGACAAGGGAAAATGAAAATCAGGGCCCACATCTTTTTTCAAAAAATCAAACTTTCACATTACCAATTTCAGCATTGAATTGAGAGAGAAAATGTTTACCCCTCTGTGCATGGTTGTAGCAACATGGTTCAGTCGAGATGAAGTATATTATGTGCTGGACCTGTCACATAAATCTAGCTACAGGCAGGATCATGGCCAGAAAGTCCCTGGTATGTTAGAAATTTTAATTTATTTAAGATTTCCCTTCCAGTCAGAAGGAATAGAAGAGCTTTTTATATTGTCCTATAGGAAACATCGGCTTTGTTTTCAATTACAATTGCTCCTGGGCCCCTCCTTTCAATACTAATATCCACTGGTAGGTACTCCTGCCACACAATACTGTGGTTCCTCCCAATGCCTTGTTCCTGCCCAGTATTTCACTTCTTTCCTCTTAAATTTTAGCAGGTTTGGGCAGTAATGCTTCCTCCATTAGGCTGCCTTATAATAAAAAGGCCTAGGACACAAGCTAGCTAGGCCATGACACCATGTCAGACCACATTCTGAATTAAAATTGGGAATTAAAAGTTTACATGTACCTTACACCATTTATTTTTCTCTTCTTTTCGTTTAACAAAGGAATCATATTAGCTAATCTCCAGTATCTGGCACATTTAAGGAAGATTGAAAATTTGTGGTTAGAGTCCTTAAGACCATAAGAAATAAGAACAGGAGTAGGCCATTCTGCCCCTTGAACCTGCTCCTCTCTTCAAGAGGATCATGGCTAATCAGACATTTCTCATGTCCACTTTCTCACCCTTTCCCTGTAATCCTTGATTCCCTGACTGACCAAGAATACGTCTAGAGATAGAAAGAACTGCCGATACTGGAGTCTGAGATAACACAATGTGGAGCTGAAGGAACACAGCAGTACAGGCAGCATCAGAGGAGCAGGAAAGCTGACGTTTCAGGTCAGGACCCTTCTTCAGAAATTGGGGAGGGGAAAGTGGCTCTGAAATAAATAGAGGGGGATGGGTTTGGGCTGGGGAAGGTAGGTGGGATGGTGAGAGCAGGTAGACAGTGGTGGGGATTGGTCAGTGAGGTGGGAGGAGAGGACAGGTGGGAAAGAAGACGGACAGGTCAAGGAGGCGGGGATGAAAGGGAGGGTTTGTCTTGGGGAGATTTTGAATCTTAGCCTAGATGCAGTTGCAGTTACATCACTTAAAAGACATTTGGATAGCTGCATGAATAGGAAAGGTTTAGAGGTGTATTGGCCAAATGAAGGCAAGTGAGACTAGTTTAGTTTCAGAAACTTGTTTGACATGGATGTGTCGGACTGATGGACCTGTTTCTGTGCTGCGTGAATCTATGACTCTGTAACTTAGATATACACAGGGACTTCATCACCACATCTCTCTGCAGCAAGGATTTCCAAAGGTTCACAATCCTATGAGAGAAATTACTTCTCATCTCAGTCTTAAATTGGCCCCCCTTTATTCAAAGATTGTATCCTCCAGTCCTAGATACTGTCATGTGGGGAAACATCCTGTCAGCATTTACCCTGTCAAGCCCCTTAAGAATCTGGTACATTTTGATGAGATCACCTCTCACTCTCTAAACTCCAGTCAGCACATTCCCAAAATGTTTAGCCTTTGCTCATAAGCCAAAAGAGGTTGATTCTTAACTGCCCTCTGGGCAATTAGGGATGGGCAATAAACGTTAGCCCAGCCAGCACCACCCTGCTTATCCTTTGAATGAATTTTTTTAAAAATCCCACCACTATCTCTGAACTGTGTCGAATGAAAATATATATTTCCTTAAATAAAGGAACCAAAACTGCTCTCAGTCCTCCAGATGTGGTCTCATAAGCCCCTTGTACAGTTACAGTAAGAATTCTCTACTCTTGTACTCCAATGCCCTTGATATAAGGGTCAACATTCCATTACACTTCCTGATTACCTGCTGCACCCATGTGCTAGCTTTCTGTCAGAGTGTCTGCTATCAACTCTCTGCCTTGTTTCAACAACCTAGGCTGCATGCTGTCAGGGCCAAGTAAAATAACTGCGATGAATTCTGTTAATATTTTCAGAACCAATTCCTTTTCTACATTTATCTCCAACAATTGTTCCATTTCCTCCTCTGGTGTACAACATTAGACTTCCATCATCATGTGTGAAAGCTGATGTTTATCTCTGTCATATCTTAATCCAACATAACTAGATTCCCTCCTTCATCTCTGAATGTTCCTATTTTCTCTTTAACAGTACTTTTACTTTTTGTATGCTTATATAAGCTCTTACGGTTCCCTTTATACTATTTCTGTATCTTACTACATTTCTTTCATCCTTTTTCATCTTCCCACAATAGCTTCCATATTTTTCATGGCTATCTTTCATCTTGCTATTCCTAATTTTATTATAGTTTCCTTTTATAAGTTCCAAGTAAATTCTTTTTTTAATTTCTACATAGAATTCTATACTGTGAGATATTTCATTTGATCTAATAGTAAAATATTTTGTATTCTATCTGATATTTCACCATTTGTGCAGTTTCCAATTTTGCTGCCACATTAATTTGCACCAAATCATTTTTATCTCAGTACATTTTTTTCCCAGTCCAGTACTCTTACCTTTAGCATAACATTATTATTTTACTTTATTTTTTAGCTCTTACTATTATCATAACTCTTTTGGCTAGTACACTAGAAATCAAGCCCCCATTATTTCTGGAGTCATTGCAGATGTGAATGTTTCATTAAAGGTTTCAGCAAATTGTCCAATTCTATCTCACTGTCTAATTCAGGTTAAAAGAATATGCGCACCAGGGATTTTCCATTACCAAGTAAGTGACTATTTATTGTAAATAAATTATTTCTAACTATTGACAAAAGAGAAATGTAAATTGCTAACATACAGTTCCTTAACTTAAACTGTAATCCTTATTGAAATTCCCATCCACGTACAAATGAAACCACAAAGAAACAAAACCAGACAAATATTATAGGTAAGGGAAGACAGAAAGAAATGAAATTAAGAGAAACATAGCTCTGGCTCATGGAAGTTTATGAATAGTTTTCTTTTGGTTTATTTTGAAATGTATTCCTTCTGACTCTTTGTTGATGATGTGAGGTTGTGGGTATATCAATTCTGAGTCTTTTACTCACTGGTATAGAATTCACTTTTTGCGTGTCTTTGAAGGTGGTTGTCCCAATGTCCTATCAATGGGATTCTACAAACAGAGGAGCTCACAGAAAACAGGTGAGTATAGCTGGCTGATAAGGAATTTCTTTTACTTCTCTGCACAAAGAAAGGAGGTGAAGAGAGACGGGTATTTTTTCTTTGGTGGTAGGTGTTTCTATTGTATTGCCCACATGCAAGGCTGTAGCCACCACCTCAGTAACTGATCAAGTAGTTATTGCTGTGCTGAGCTCTACTGAACCCATCATTGGTTCCAATATAAAGCCAATCAAATGATTGTTTCTGGACAGAATTGATACGAGTGCACACAGGTCATGCCAATTTATCTGGAATTCTCTCTCACTACACCAATAAGGCAACATTGTAGATTCAACTCACAATGTGGTGTAGTAAGTTATTTTTTAGAAATTATGAACATCTTCTTACACAACTTATTTTGTTTAAATCAGTATCTTTGCTATTTTTAGAGCACTGTCTGGAAAAAAGTAATAGTCTCTACACTGCTCTTTTCTTCCTAGGACTGTTATGCTTCCCAATTCATTTTGCATAACTAAATCAAGGAGTCATCCTTTGTTTTGATCTTGAAGCAGTCTTGGGTACGTTTTGAGTAGCACTTTCAATTTGACTATACGCATTACGTTATTTCCAGTTTGTCTTGGGATAGTTAAAATGTCATTGTCCTGTTGCTTGGTAAACTGTTTCCGGACCTCTCCTCTCATTGCCATTGTTTAGTGGCCTGTAATGTACACTGATGGACATCCTTTCCCACATTTCTATTTATTCTCTCTGCAAGGCCAATGGTGCTTTTTGAATCAGGTGAAGGCTGTCCTTGTACTGGAAAATCCTCTGAAGAATGTAAACCCTTCCTTCCTACACCCCTGAGCCATCCCTTAATTTCCCTACCTACCTCTCCTCCCCATAGCCTATTCAGTGTATCAATCTGCTGGACTCCCAACTCACTTATTGGAAGATTATGGATTTTCAGCTCATATTTTTGGCTTCAATAAAAAGCATTCTCATGAACAGCCTCCAAAGACTTTCATGCCATTTTCAAAATATGATTTGATACCTACAAATAAAAAAAAAAGTATGAAGTAAGATGCCAGAAATATTGTGCATTCAGTATGATAACACAAATTTCTCTCTTAGTGTCAATCTTTTCACAAACTTTACCGTTTATTATTCATAAATTATGACAAAGGTCACTGCCTGCAAAAATGCTTTCTAAAGGATTCCTCAACTGTGAACTATATTGCAAAGAAGATTTTTGAATGAATCTGAAGTTCTGAAAAATCTCTTGGCCTCTTGAATTGAAACAGAAGATTTAAGGGCATGATACAAAAATGTAAAGGATGATTCTGTGAGAAAATTGGTCAATTTCTATTGCTACTGTGAAATTGGTCAATTTACCTCTGGTGAGCTTGGAAGAAAGAGACTGTAATTTAACAAATAATGTTTTATGTTTCATTATTTTCTTGTGCACCTACTAGGAATACCAAAGTTCAAAGAAAGGCAGACTGATATTCGACAATGATTTAGCAGAAAAAATGTTATTTGAGGGGTATAAAACATGATATAGATTTGCTATCTTTACTGATTGTGTGGATAAATTCATATATACTTTTGATATCCTTTAAAGGATTACTGACAGATCCACTTAGAATTAGTTGATGTGAAAAGTAAAGTGTGGAGGTGTTTTGCACACCGAAATACGAAGCACCACCAATAACTTGCGCGTGGAAACGAGTAAAGAAGAAAAGAAAACTTATGAAAAGGGATTACATTCAAAAAAATCAAGGTTAAGGAGCTGGCAACTTCGTACTTGTAAAACATTTGAAAGGACTTGTTTAACTTGCAGAATATAAAATGTTTAGAAAGAACTATGAAAGCTGTAGTTGTTAAATAGAGTGAAGGCAGATCGTGTGACATAATATAAGGAACATAACGTAATTGCGAATAAAGGTAAAATGATTAGATTAGTTTTAGTTGTGAATATTTTTGTAAAACTTACATTAATTTCTTCTGTCCATTTGATGCATCTTGTCATGACTCAAGTGCTGTATGGGTGTCAAAAATAAAACACCATTGTGCTACTGATGCCCATGAGTTGTGACCTGTATTTTTAAATAGAGGTCTTTCTGGTTTCAGTAGGAGCCCAGCCAGCTTTAAAGTTGATGAATTTACAATGTTGTTTGATGAGAATAGTACAGCCTCAGACCAATAGCCTGGCTGTCACTCCTCTCAGTCTTACTGGATCAAGGGGCTAAAAGTGGTCAACACATTGTTAAATTATCTGTCAAAGGATAGGAACTAATCATTACGTAAAAGTACAGTACATCCAACATGTCACATTTAGTGCTGTGGTACTGTCAGTTGGCAAGCAACAAATCTGTCCACCACCTAACTGAAGAGCAGCAAGATATACACATGATGATTCTCCAATATTTTGAGGCTAAAAGTATTATTGTATGGGAACCAAAATACATAGGATAGTGGCAGTGGGTATCCATGAGTGAGTTCTAAACATTCAAATGGATTCACTGTTGATTTAGACTGAAGAAAATCAACACAAATTAGTGCCAGAACTAGGTGAAAACAAAATAGCTTCCTTGCAGCAGTTGACGCACAAAATTATTAAATATCTGTTCATGGGATGGGGATGTTGCTAGCAAGATCGGCATTTATTGCCTACCATTAATTGTCCTAAAGAAGGTGGTGCTGAGCTGCCTTTTGAAACTTTGTAAGTCCTGATACATTAGGACACCAACAGTGCTGATAGGAAGGGTGATCCAAAATTTTGACCCACTGACGGTGAAGATAAGGTGATACAGTTCCCAGGAAGAATGTTTTGCAGCTTGGAGGGCAACTTGGCGGTGGTAGCGTTTCCATGCATCTGTTACCCCTGTCCTTCTGGATGTTAGAGATGGTGGGCTTGGATTGTATTATGAATGACGGTATATTACCTCAGTGTGTCTTGGAGAATTGCATTGATGTTGGTGGTGGGAGATTCAGTGATGGCAATGCCATTAGGGTAATGGTTAGCTTCTCTAGTGTTAGAAATGGTCATAGTCTGGAATTTGTACAGGCAGATGTTACTTTGCACTTTTAGTCCAAGGCTGGATGTTGCCTAGGTCTTTTTGCATGTGGATATAGACAGCTTCAATATCTAAGGAGTCACAAATGGTTTTGAACATAGTGTCAGTGAACATCCCTACCTCCAACGTTATGATGAAGGGAATGTCTTTGATGAAGCATCTGAAGATGGTTCAATCTAGGTTATTAGTCATCACCCATCTTCTGTAATTAGAGGCATGTGGGCTAAATAAATGTTTATTTCTTATTCTCTAGGTCTAGGTACCACCTTTTCACCATGTGAAAAAAGTGACACATCCATTTAGATACAAATGAGTTGTGAAAACAGTGTTACATCCTTTAAGTAGTAATGATGACTATTACATTTGACTACCCTCATTATCCACAGGGCACCTATTTCCATCACCTACTTTGCACCTTAGCCCACTCAGCCACCTGCCATTCTATCCACTTACCCATTTTGTACATTGTCATCTTAACCTTATGAGGTCCTATTATTTTACCCAACTTTTATCCTACACCCTCACCCACTTATCTTCTGTCAGTCATTATCAAAGGCACCATGTACTGTGTTTACTTACTAGAATATGGCAGCTACTGTCATTAAAGGGAGGTGTAGTTTCTGCAACAATTCTCTCTGCTGTCTGTGTGTTTTGCTGGAAAATGTCTGCTCTGATGGATCCTGCTTCAGAACAAACCTCTGCTAGGTTTCACTTGTTCTAAAACTTCTCCAGCCCAGAATGCTGGGAACAAAGTCATATCTGGATTTTGGAATTTTCCAAACTATAAAATGATGTCAGAATATCTAAACAAACATGTGTGAACAGGAAAATATTCAGATATAAAGGGTTACCTGAAACATAAAGCTGTTCTCGAGAATTAAGCAGTAATTATGAAAAGTTAAATTGGGCAAGTACTGTATTTGCATGAGAAATAGTGTCTGACAAACTTGATTGGATGTTTTTTAAGAACATAACCAAAAAGAGTGCTGGAAAATGGGTTTAGAATAGTTAGGTGCTTGTTTTTGACTAGCAGATACTTGATGGGCCAAAGAGCCTTTTTTTTTGTTGCAGACGTCTATGACTCTGTGGCTCTGTAAAGGTTTGTTGCTCATAAGGCACTACATTTTAGGATGTAAAGTTGAATAGATATTCAAAAATCCAAATTAGATAGGTTTCGTTCAGAAAATACTTTAGGATTTGATGTGTTGGTAAGCATGTTTATACAATTTGTATATCTATCAATCATTCATTCATTCATTCACATTTTTTCAAGGATAAATACAATTCCTAAATATAATCTGTCACAATGTCCTCCTCAATAATTTGTTCATGTTCTTTCCAATTTTAACATTTTGCTTTTTTTCTCTTAACTCAATAACCTTTTTTTCCTCTCTACTTCTTTCCCTGGATCTAATTTGGCTTTAATTCAACTTATTTTCTCTTTTGCCATTAGTTCCGTTTCCTTCTCCTACCTTAACATTGAATTGATTTGAAAGATTGACCAATGAACACGATCTTCACGAGATCCTAGATGCAGCAGTGACATTGTTGCGATTCTGGCCATTTGCAGTGCAAATATAAAGTGATCAGAAGGGAAGAAAATAAATGCTATTTGCATCAATCAAGTTGAGAAGAACCATTTCAACAACTTCTGGACCAGTGTGTCATAGTTAACTATCAAAGCAAGTCAATCCCTTTTTAAAATCAAGAAGAAGCATGCGCTATAATATGAGAGAATCATGCAAATTAATTTACCTTTAACACCTCATGCATTACAAACTGTCAGGGCTAAGTGCCATTTTCTGAAAATTGTCTTTAATGTAGTCAGGTGGTCTGATAAGCACACACACACATGTAGAAAGTGTGATTTTGCTGGATTTGGATTTAGCCTGCTGCTATGGAAACAACAGGTAATAATTTTCAATGTTCAACCATTGGCAAATAGCTTGCAGTGTAAATTTTCACTTAGATTGTACTGACAAATTGAGAAATAAAAAGTAATTTTTCTAGATACACAATTTTTATAACATCCTAAAGTTGTAATACCATGCAGAATAGAAAAAAAAACCTTCTCTCTGGCTCCACTCCTCCTGCCTCTATTTACTTCCCAGCTCCCTTCACCGTCCCCTGTTCTGAAGAAGAGACCTGACCCGAAACGTTGGCTTTCCTGCTCCTCTGATATTGCCTGGCCCGCGGTGCTCCTCACAGCTCCACTGTGTTGTCTCAGAATAGAAATTTGACTTCTTTTCATTTATATTTTATATATTTTATTGTATATAAAATATTGGGAATGTAAGATTATCCCCACTGTTTCATTATGCTTTCCGTATATGGAGGGATCAGTAGGATGGAAGTTGCAAAATTGACTAAGGCGCAAGGTGGAAAAAGAAATGATTCACAATTTATGGAGATGTTTGAGAGCTGCTGAGAATGCACTTGACATTGGAAATGTAGAAATGAAACAATTTTTTCTCCTGCCCAGCAATTTGTCTAGGGGTCACATCATTATAGAGGAGTGTGCAAACTTTGTAGAATCGCAGTTTGGTGTCTCAGCCATGTTGCTGTTGTTCCACATTCTCTTATTCTTCTTGGAATAAAAGTTTCAATTTTTATGATACATATGTAGATTTCAGTATCAAATGACAAATATCTGGTGGTTGAGGAGCCTAGATAAGTGAAGCTATCAACAATCTTCAACATCCCATTGTTGAAGTTGATAGGGAGTTGTATGGCAATATCATAGATCAAGATGTTTGTTTTCCTGATGCTGATGCTAATATTGATGCTGATTGATGGTCAAATCAAACTCTTTATCAGTTGAGAGAGTCTGTCCATTTGCTTTCAAAGGTATTCCCTGGTCTGGAATGATGTGCAGTGCAAAAAAAACTCTCTGATGTGGAATTCTTATACTTTTGTCTTAGATCTTAGATGAGAAATGCTGAACAACATCTCATTAGTTTTTTTTACATAAGATGCATCTCTATTGATCATCAGAAGCGAGGAAATGTTTCCACTTTTGCTATCTGAAGTGTAGTCAGACAAGGTCACCAACTCAGAACTTTGTGGTACTTTGTGGTAATTCCATAAGCATGCACTTATTGCTAATCCAAAGACTTCTACATTAACCATATTCATCAAATGGATGGTGGCCATGTATCCAAAGACCTTCTGGATGGTCAACTGGCCATTTGGTTATGTCATCCTGGGAGATTTTATCTCTGCTACAGGGGCACTTACAAACAATACATGAAGATGACAAATATTGACAAAGATAATAGGGAGCCAAATGTTGCTAGTCATGACTTTTGGAGGGTGACCGTCTGGAAGATAATTGGAAGAGGTGAGCAGAAAAGAAAAGCTCTTCTAGTCAAGAAGAGGGCCCCTCCAAAACAAACAGAGACCAGAGAATAGTGGAACTTCTTGGCCAAATATCTTTCTGTGCAGTAAATGCCCATCTGATGTTTCCTGGATTGTGGTAATGTTCTGCTTTTGCACAGGCTGGCAAAACAGAAATGAATCAGTTTTTGATGATTCTCTTAAATGCACCACCTTTCTGAGAAGAAAGAGGAGGAAACATGGCTAAACCAGTGAATATTATAATGCAGCAGCTGCTGTCTTTTTTGGCTGCCTCCTGTCAGGCCTTCTTCATGAAGCTGCATGGCCTCTCCTCCTGTTCATTATGGACAGTACCTCACTCCTTTTTTCTCACAGGAGCACTTCCAAGGAGATGTCACTGAAGTGTGGAGTGACTCTTCCTCACAATCCAATCATTCTTCCACAGATTGCTTTCTGCTGCATCATGTGTGTAGCCTTCTTTGCCCATAGCCAGTATGACTGCCACTTAAAGATGGCATCCCAAAGCTCCTTGTTGGCACCAACTTGTGCCCAAGAATAATTTTTGCTAGCACTCTCCCTGGCCTGCCATTAATTTGTTATGACCTAGAAATGACCCCAACGTCAGAATTTCCAGCCACTGGACAAAATCCATTAGACATCAAACAATGCCTCCTATTTTAAGCTGCATACCTGCACGTACCGCACATTATTAGCAGCGCCTAGTAAAAATTTTTTTATTGGATCTGTAAGTGTTAATACTGAAGAATAGCATATGGATTTGCAGGCAGAACAGCTAACGACCTCGTAGGAGTAAGACCCAAAATATCCACCGGTTGGTCTCTATAACCATCTTTAAGATATTCGTGTAACTGGTAATTAGTTAATACCATGCACTGAGAAGTATGTGTAGATTTAATTTAGCTGCATCACACAACATGCTGGAAACAGTGGAGATCTAAAGATATTTTAGCATGCAAGGAAGATCTGAACATTTGAGAATTCATTTATTCCCCATTACAGATCAACGTTACTTTTCACCAATTTAGGAGTAGACAGCAAATTTCTGACTGTTTCTAGTAGTGAGTTGTTAAATCTCTGTATCTTTGTTATGTAGGATCACATCATCCAGAAGATGAGGAAGCAGTGAACTCCTAAGACCAAGAAAGAGGAGGAAGGATAAAATCAGGGGGCCGGTTGTTATCAAAGTTGGGAATGTAGAACTTGTGCGTGGGCAGAACAAGTTTCCACTCACCAAACAAAGATCATGTCCCTTCTGTCCTCCCTCCACAGTGAGCTTCATGGCTGGTACCACCTAAGTGATGCTCTAAAGAAGTATTGGAATTGAGACAAGACTGAGCACTCCAAACAAGGTTTCCCTCATGGTCTAGTGGTATTATTGCTAGACTAGTAATCCAGAAACTCAGCTAATGTTCCGGGGACCTGGGTTCAAATCTCACTGTGGCAGATTGTGAAATTTGAATTCAATAAAGAATCTGGAATTAAGGATTTAGTGATGACCATGAAACCATTGCTGAGTATCAGGAAAAACTCATCTGGTTCACTAATGCCCTTTAGGGAAGGAAATCTGCCATTCTGGCCTATGTGTGACTCCTGAGCCACATAAACGCGCTTGACTCTTAACTTCTGGGAAATTAAGGATGGGCAATAAATGCTAATTTAGCCAGAGATGTCTACATCCTGTGAGTGAATGAACAAAAAAAAACCACAATCACTATTGCTGGCTGGAATGCAGATATGTTGCAAAGTGAAACCATACCTGACTTTACCTGTCTGCACCTGGTTTGGATCTCACTTATGAGGGGACACTGTACTGAATCTGAGTCCAAATGTCATAGGGAATCAGGATTGGAGTGCTGCCTTTGACTTAGGGCTTTGACCTGGCATGAGCCACAGAACCCCCAGCAGAGTAGGGCTAGGA
>JAHRHZ010000021.1:26078833-26112203 GCA_024137785.1 Ginglymostoma cirratum | reverse complement strand
GACCTATCTCCTCCCTACCCCCCCCTACCTACACTCACCTTTACTGGCTCCATCCCCGCCTCTTCGACTTGTCTGCCTCTTCACAACCTATCCTGTCCTCTATCCATCTTCTATCCGCCTCCCCCTCTCTCCCTATTTATTTCAGAACCCTCTTCCCCTCCCCCATTTCTGATGAAGGGTTTAGGCCTGAAATGTCAAGCTTTCCTGCTCCTATGATGCTGCTTGGCCTGCTGTGTTCATCCAGCTCCACACCTTGTTATCTCGGATGCTCCAGCATCTGCAGTACCCATTATCTCTTTGCATTGCTGTTGCCTGGTATGTACTGGATGATCTGGCATAAGCCTTCTTGAACAGTGATGGTGCAGACGGGTGAAAGAACAGCCTGATTCCTTGGTTCTAGAATCCCATTTAGGCTGATACACCTTGAGTGCATGGAGTAAGAAAGATTCCTGAGTAATATGCTGTCCACAGCAGCCAGTATTAACACTTTCCAAGGATGCCCAGATATCTCCTAACACGTTCAAAACCAACAACACAGATGGTTTCAAATTACTTACTTCTACTGGAGTATCGAATCATCATGAACTGCCAGAAATCCCGGACTATGAAAAGTGTGATTGAGGACAGATAGGGAGAGCTTGCCGTCTATCTCAAAAAAAACTCTTAGGCAGCTTCAGCTGATTGATGTGGCCATTAGTAGACTGTCCCATTAATGGAAGGCCCAACATCCATCAACGCAATACCGGGTGATGAGGAAGTCCAAACAGGCGTGGAAACTGTTGAGGTCATAGTCCTGGTGTCATACAGCGTAGAAACAAACCCTTCGATCCTATGCTGAATGTAATCCAAAACTAATCCCACCTGCATGCTCTGGCCCATGTTGCTCCAAACCTTTCCCATTCATGTAATTATCCAAGTATCTTTTAAAATTGTAAAAGGATCAAGGAGGAAAATGAAGTCCTCTATTAACTGCTTAATGACAAGGAGAGAGGTCATCCTTCTAACAGTCTTGAGATTCATGTGTTGTTTGCAGTTCATCATCAAGCAGGACACCAATCAATGGAAAACGAAGAGAGTTGCTTGAGACCGGAAATCTGGTGGATGATACAGAGGCAAACAGCTCACTCATTGGTATTGTGGAACTTAAAGTTTTCATGCATGATGGCTCAACTGATGTGAAGTCATATAGTGATGAGGAGTCCTGGATTGAGCTGTGTATTGTGAATCCAGGGTGCATCCACTGTAGGGAGGCCTATTGTCACTCTGGAAAATGGCATAGAGATGAACTATCAGGAGGGGAAACTGAAGCAAATAATGCTGCCAATCATCGTAGTTCCAGAGGGCCACTCTCATTAGAGAGAAAGGTGACTGGTGGTGGTTGCACCTGTGGTCACCATACCTCAGGTGAGGGAACAGGTTATGAAGAAGAGTCCTTCATGATAACCTCAGCTAGTGTGGGAATTGAATCCACGCTGTTGGCATCACTTGATTTCAAAAACTGGCCATCCAGCCAGCTCAGGTATCTGACCCCCAGTGCTAATCATGTGACTCCTGGAGACCTGACTGGTCTACTTACCACTGTGGGTGATCACCAGTGAATCTTTATCCCTTGGATGGTACCAGTACAGATGAGAGGCTGAGAAGGTCCTTCGAGCAAATACTAGATATCACCACAACCATTACCATTTAGCCAGATGAGCGATGCAAGAAGAGAATGCTGCTGTTAATGTGGACCTAAACATTTTAGCCATCGTTGTGTCATCAAATCTGCTAATCATGCAACTGTTTGGCAAATGGTCACTTTCAGCTATACATAGTTGCTGGGATGGAGAGTCTCAAAGCGGATGTTTATAACAGAACTTCCAGCACTAAGCGGTGATGATGAGGGACAGCATCAAGCAGAGCAATTGGAGAAGTTGTGCATGGACATCCAACATCAGGAGACAACAGTGAGGGATAGCAGCTGATAGGGAGAAGAATCGGTGAGACAATGGACTTCCTCAATCAGATGTTAGTCACTGTCTTGATTCCATGCAAGTACTGCGTCTTCCATGTTTAACCTTAACTTTCTTTCATTTTTCTAATCACCTAATGCTCTGAATAAAAAGAATCAATACTTTCACGATCTGTGGACCACCAGTGTGTTCAAGCTTCATGGAGCATGTCTTTCAGGCTTATCGAATACTGGCGCTGTGAAGCTATTCTGGGCATTGAAAACTTTCACCCAGAGTCCTCTTGTGTCTTTGCTACATTTGGTGATTCTTCTCAGTGGTTTTCACTGTGGAGGAGTACTCATCATCTGAGGGAGGGCAGTAGGTAGTAATCAGCAGAGAAACTTATGCTTGACCTAATGCCATGAGATGTTATTGAGCATGAAGTCAACGTTAGGAACTCCCAACGCAATTCCTGCCTAACTGTGCACTATTGTGGCACCATCTCTGTCAGCGAAAAAGGGCATACACTGAGTTTGTAGCAGAGGTGTTTGGGCTATTGACTTTCAGGTATGACTTGATGAGCTTAGATATGTAGGGCCATTACTTGGCTAGTCAGTGGAACAGCTCTCTCTGGATGTGAGGGCTGCCCTCTATCTTGCCCGTTAAAGTAAAATAATGGCACAAAGGAGATGGGCACTTCTCTCATGGACCTTCCCACTAGAAGCATGGTAAAACCTAACCCATTTTGTACACAATATTTTTAAAATGTGCAGACTAAAGGAATGTATTAGTTTCACTTCAGATCACTTAAATATGCAGAAAGTGGTCATATTTTTCTTTTACATGTCTTTTAATCTTTTGTGTTTAGTGTTATGAAACCTTTGCATGGAAATTTGAGATTCTTAACAGCCTGAAACTTCAATCCTTGGAGCTCCTTGTGTTCTGTCTTCATGATTTAGTTTACACATTGAAATAATGTTCCCTTGGTGATTCTGTTACAAACTCACAGCTGTGGAGCAGGCTCAGTTTTGGGAAAAATCGCAGACAATGTAGTGTTGAATTGCCTTCCAGCACTTGAATAGCAATTACTCAGATGATTATAAGCTAAGCAAAGGATTGTTAAAAAAATCAATATTTTTGTCCTGTAACAGAAGGGGTAACGCTCTATTTTTATTTAGAAGTCTTAAAATTATTAGAATTAAAATGGAAACTGACTTTTCTGTCTAAATTTCAATGTGGAGATCAGTGACTGCTAGTGTGTGACATCCAGGCCAAGTTCCTTGAGTGGTCGATTGGTTAGGACACAATATTTTTTCCAAGATGTTAATTTAGTTGTGCATTTCGCCTACCATCGCAATAGGTCATGGAATACACCATCTGCCTGGCCTACACTCATCCATAAGACATCTGGACACGTACATCAGACTCCTATTTATTGACTTTAGCTCCACCTTCACCACCATAATTTCAACAAAACTGATCTCCAATCTCCGAGACCTAGGACTCTGCACTCGCTCTGCAACTGGAACCTTGACTCCCAGACCTGTAGCCTGCAATCTGTAAGGATAGTTGACAACACCTCCTCCGCAATAATCCTCAAAACCAGTGGCCCATAAGACTGTGTACTCAGCCCTTTACTATACTCTCTATATGCTCAAGACTGTGTGGTTAAATTCTGCTCTAATTTTATTTTCAAGTTTGCTGATGACAGCAACATAGTGAGTTAGATCTCAAACAATGATGAGACAGAGTACAGGAAGGAGATAGACAGCTTAGTGGCATGATGTAAAACATGTAAAACAATCTCTCTCTCTTTCTCAATGTTAGCAAAACAAAGGAGCTGTTCATCAACTTCAGGAGGTAGAGTGGAGGACATGCCCCTGTATGTATTAGTTGTGCTGAGAACGAGGTGGTTGAGAGTTTCAAACTCATAGGGGTAAATATAACCAAAAATCTGTCCTGATCTATCCACATTGACACTATATGAAGAAAGCACATCAATACCTCTACTTCCTCAGAAGGCCAAGGAAATCTGGCATGTCCACCATGACTCTTACCAATTTTTACAAATGCGCCATAGAAAGCATCACAGTTTGGTACAGCAACTGGTCTGCCCAAGACTGCAAGAAATTACAGAAATTTGTGAATGCAGCACAGTCCGTCACGAAAACCAGCCTTCCTTCCATTGACTCTACACATCCTGCTGCCTCCAGAAAGCAGCCAATATAATGAAAGACACACACCCCCATCACCACTTCCCCGAATATGCTCTCTTCCAACCTCTTCCATCGGGCAGAAGGTTTAAAAGTTTGAAAAGACGTACAAGAAGATTTAAGAACAGTTTCTTCCCCACGGCTATCAGACTTGCGAATGGACCTCTCCAATATTAGAGTTGATCTTTATCTGTGCCTTCTTTGTAGCTGTAACACTATATTTTGTACTATTATACCAATTTACTTATGTAAGTTATGATTTGTTTGGTTAGCACACAAAACAATATATTTCATTGTATCTCGGTATGTGTAACAATAATAAATCAAAACAAATCAAAGTGATGTACGTGAATAATAAATAACTGAGACAAAGAAGTGTGTCTGATGGAGAAGGCAGGAAATGGTGTGTCTGCTAATGGAACATACTGAATCTGTAATGTGGACTTCAACTGGTCCATGGGCATGAAGGCCTTTTTCTGCGGTAGTGAAAGTTTAAGTGATCTTTAATTCTGAAGGTCTGGTAGTCTTGATTCTGAAGCTGTAACATGATTAATCTGGTGTCATTCTGCCATTGTTAAAGGAACTGAATGGGTGAAAACATGCAAGTTGGTGCTCTGGATAGGATTAAATATTACAGTGATAAGTTTAAAATTACTGTTAAATGCACCATACGGGCTGGTTGCTTGGAAACCAAGAAGTTGGCAGAGATGAGATTTTTTAAAAATTCATTCACAGGCTGCAGGTGTTGCTGGCTAGGTCTGCATTTATTGCACATCCCCAATTGCTTAGAAGGCAGTTAAAAATCAACCACATTGCTGTGGGTCTGAAATCACATGGTAAGGACAGCAGTTTCCTTTCCAAAAGGACGTTAGCAAACCAGACAAGTCTTTTTTTGACAACTGATAACAATTTCATGGTCACCATTAGACTTATAATTCCATATTTTTATGGAATTCAAATTCCACCATGTACCATGATTGGACTTGAACCCTAGTCACCAGGACTTTAGTTGGGTCTCTGGATTAATAGTCTGGCGATAATACCGTTAGGTTGTCACATCCCCTATTTTGTTGTCTGATCAGTTGTGTGAGGCTGAAAGAATAGAGAACTAGCTACAAAAGATGGTTAAAAAAAACTTAATGACGCTGTCAAGAATGCAACTCACCGATCGCTGAACCTCAAGAAGTCAGATTTGGCCTTTCTGGAGCTGATCATGTGTGTAGAAAGCACTGAGAGAAGTATCAGTAATGTGCTCAGATATCATAGCTAGCTCACTCAGGGTCAAGTAGGCGAGATTATTTGGAGACTGGAAGAACAGAAGTGGTAAGTCCCTCTATCCTGACTTGCAGATAAGCTGAGCCAACTTTGCACATGTGGACACCAGGATGTGTTAACTAGATCAGGATGCAATAGTCTGTTCAACCATTTGGAGACCAGAAAAAGAGAGCCAATCACTTCCTTTGTCCAGGCCAAGACTTCTGAGTGAGTGCCACTTTACATTGCTATTTTGGCTGCCTTCCCACTGAACAGCTAGTGGACCATTCATGTTCTATTCTGCCTCCCACACTCCACCCAAACAAAAATCCAACCCATGATTTCTAAGGGGATTTGAGTATCACTTGCAATCTTGTGAGGTAGCTGAGATTTCATCTAAGATATGAGATGGCATCTCAAACCTGACCTCTGTCAACTTGGGCATAAAGCTGGACTGACATTGTTTGAAACTGCATGGTGCATCCTTCTGACTCTTGATGAGTCTCTAGACTACAGTGAAGATAATTGCAGGAGCAACAATGTGAGGTCTGATTCTTGCCTCTGGTAATACATGGTGGCCTGACCTTAAACTTCCCTCCTTTTTTATTTACTCATGGGATTTGGGCATTGCTGACTGGATCAGCATTATTATTCATCCCTAGTTGATCTTGAGATGATGGTGCTGAGCTGTCTTCTTGAACTGCTGCAGTATGTAGACCAGCAATGCTGTTAGCGAGGGAATTCCAGGATTTTGACTGAGTGACACTGAAGGAATGGCAATATATTTTCAATTCAGGATGGTGAGTGACTTGAAGCGTTTTTAAGGTGGTGATGTTCCCATGTATCAGTTATCATTGTCCTTATAAATGGTAGTTTTGTAGGTTTGGAAGGTGTTATCTAAGGAGCCTTGGTGTATTTCTGCAGTGCGTCTACTAGATGGTAGACACAGCTGCTACTCAACGTCAGTGGTGGAGGGAGTGGATGTTTGTAGATGTGATGTCAATCAAGCAGGTTGCTTTGTATGGTTCCAAGATTCTTGAGTATTGTTGGAGTTGCAATCAGCAAGCAAGGGGAGGAGTATTTTGTCACACTTCTGAATTTAAAAAAGTATTTCTAGTTGCATCCCACCTGGAATTTACCCTGGGAGATGCTTGTACTGCAGTCTTTAAAGTCTATACAATGCAGTGTGAACAATGACGAATGGAACCATATTTTTAAATAGATTGCAAAGGGAGGGAGGAACCTCGGTTGGTGACTATTTACTTGACTTTATAATGCAGTGCCTACAGGGCAAGAAACCTACTAACACACATAGCCAAGCAATATAACCAGAAAATTAAACAGTTTAACAAAAGCAAAGAATTGCAGATGCTTGAAATCTGCAATAGAAACAGAAAATGCCAATAGAGAGGGAAACAGAGCTAACATTTCAGGTTGGTGCTCTTTTATCTATAAGATGCATTTAACTTATCCTTAACTTAAGGTGTTTTTTGTTAACAGTAAATGCATTTTGACAGAATTACAGACTGTAAAGAATGCAAAATAATTTTCCTCCTCTTCATTAGCTATGTTTTGACCGGAACATTTTCCTACCTACCAGTATTGTTGAGGTATCTACATGACAAGGACCCTAAAGGTTAAAGAAGGTGACTCACTAGTACCTACTGGAGGACAATTAGGAGTGGGCAATATAGGCTGGCCTTACCAACAATGTCCACATGCCATAACCAAATCTAAGAAAAAAAAATCTCTTTGCCTCCCTGTCTTCTCCTTCTTTTTCTGAGATGCTCTTCAAAACATTTTTGTTTACAAAGCTTTCAATTACTCCCTTCCCAATACATCATGTGGCCGAGATATGAGGTACACCTTTTTACATAACCCTCTCTACGTGACTGCCATTCCATGCTTACTCACCTCTTCCCTCGGTCCCTCGTTGATCCTGGATCTCTGCTCCATGCGATTCCAGTATCTGTGATTTCTCAAGCCACAACCTGAAATGTTAACTCTCTTTCTCTCTCCATGGATGCTGAATATTTCCAACATAGAGCCATAGAGTCTTACAGCACAGAAACAGACCCTTTGGTCCAAGTCATCCAAGCTGACCAAGTTCCCCAAAATAAACTAGTTCTATTTTCCTGCATTTGGGCCATAACCCTCAAAACCTTTCCTATACATGTATGTGTCCAAATGTCTTTTATATGTTGTAACTGTAACCGCATCTACCACTTCTTTTGGCAGTTCATTCCATGTACTAATCATCCTCTGTGAGAAAAAGTCACACCTCAGATTCCTTTTAAACCTTTGTCCTCTTACCTTAAAATTATGTCCTCTGGTTTTTAAACTCCCCTCTCTGAGGGAGAAGACCATTGCTATTCATATTCTCTATGCCCCTCATGATTTTATAAACCTCAATAAGGTCACCCCTCAACATCCTACACTCCAGTAAAAAAAAAAAGTGCCAGCCTATCCAGCCTCTCTTTATACCTCAAAGCCTCCAGTCCCAGCAACGTGCTTGTAAATCTTTTCAGTACTCTCTCCAATTTAATAATATCCTTCCGATAGCAGGGCAATTGGAACTGTACACAGTATTCCACAAGAGCCCTCACCAACATCCTGTACAATATAACATCCAAATTCATATACTCAATGGTCTGGGCAATAAAGGCAAGCATGCCAAACTCCTTTTTTACCACCCTGTCTATCTGTGACCCAACTTTCAAAGAACTATGTATCTGAACCCATAGGTCTCTCTGTTTGACAGCACTACCCAGAACCCTACCATTACCATATAAGTCCTGCCCTATCCAAATTAAACTCCATCTGCTACTCTTCAGCCTATTGGCCCAATTGATCAAGATCCCATTGTGATCTTAGAAAATCTTCTTCTCTGTCAACGATACCTAAATTTTGTTGTCATCTGCAAATTTACTAACCATGCTTCCTAAATTCTCATCCAAACTGTTTATTAAAAATGATAAACGGCAGTGGACACAGCACTGATCTCTGCAGAAAACTGCTGGTCACAGGCCTCCAGTCTGAAAAACAACCCTCCAACAGCACCCACTGTCTTCTACTGTCAAGCCAATTGTGTATCCAATTATGAGAGACCAGGCAATGTGTGTTAGCCAACTATTCATTGCGAAACAGCAGAGAGTGCCCAGAAACCCTGGTTGACATCTTCCTCAGTCTATAAGTCAGGCTTTTCAGACCCAGTACAATTTGCCATTTCTAACTAAGTCTTCAGGAATGCTGTCTTGCAGTTCAAGCAAAGGAAACAAAGAAATAGACTATAACAAGGCCCACTGGAATAATTTGATTGTACTTGGGTTTGTATATCTGTTGCCTATGGTACAGGCCTGTGGAAGAAACCCTTTGGTGAACTCTAAAATATAGTTTTCAAAGAGGAAAAATAGAAGAGGTATTAATGATATTTGGAAAGAAATACCTAACATTAAATAAAGTTAATTTTTAAAATCCTATTTTATTCAATCTTGCCAGATTTATCGTTACATGCATAGTTACAGTTAAGAATGTAAAAATTTGAATTAAAACATTAATTTCATCCAATAAGTATATTAATATGCAGAGTATTCACTATTTATCTGGATCATTTATTTGAAATGTATAAATGACTGCCATGCTACAACAACGCAACATGGCAGCTTCGCCCCACTGTGTGCATGCACACGTACTGTGATTAGTTTCAATAGGCCATGTAATAATTCATGATAGATGATGATTCACTGTGAATCAATACCAGAAGATCATTTATAGAATGTAGAAAGTTTGCAGAAGGCAACTCAGGCAGAACCTTTTAACTGAATACAGAATCATGGACAATATTATTAGGAAAAGGACAGAAGCAAACAAAAATATTTAGAGACAAGTGGGGACGGAGATCCAAATGAAAAAAGGTAGGAGGGGATAATTTTTAAAACTGGTAAATGGATGCTTCCTTTCTAAATTTTTTTTTTGTTTTTACTTAGATTTCCAGCATTGGCAGCAACCCTTTTTGTTTGGAAAATGTAGTATTGGGAAAAAGAAATACAACACAAGCAGCAAAGAAGCATTTAAAATTTTTCCTTTTTTGTTTAAAGTTGGCCTTCTATGAGTGGTCTGTAACAATGAAGCTATTCTTATCATTCCGGTTGCTTATTTTTGTAATAGTATGCGTTTTATTATAATTATAGGAAAAATTAAGTTTTAAAGGACACAGTAAAAGGGACAGAAGTAATCAATATGATCTAACCAATTCTTGGTCTTCAACACCACTTCCCTGTCTACTCTTCATATGCCTTTAATTCCCCAAGGGACCAAAAATCTGCCTTTTGCAGTCTTCAATATATTCAACATTGGAACAGCTACAACCTTCTGGCATAAAAAATTCCAAAGATTCACAACACTTTTTAGAAAGGGATTTCTCATCATTTCAGTCCTAAAAAACTGATCTCATATCCTGTGTTCCTGTCTTCTCCATTTCCCAAACTCTGAAAATAATCTCTCAGTGTTCACCAGGTCAACTCCCTTCTAAATCTGGTATGTTTCAATTAAATGGCCTTTCTGGAATTTTCTACTTTCTCTTCCTTTTTGTTGTAGGTAAGCTGCTTCTTGAAACATGGAACCAGTTTCTAGTATTTTTAGTTTGCATCCAGCTTTATCATTTTGTTGTCACCTTGAGCTATTGCTGTACAGTTGAGCTACATCCCCAACATGAAATCATAGGTGAACCAATACTTTCTCCAAGTACTTGGGAATAACACTGAAGACATATTGGTATGGTCACATTATTTCAAAAGTCTCTTTGAAATGTAACCTTTTGAACCATACCTGCAAGCATCCCTTCCCAATTTTATAGTCATAGATTTTTACAGCATGGAAACAGACTCTTCGGTCCAACTAGTCCACACTGACCATGTTCCTAAACTGAACTAGTCCCACCTGCTTGGCCGATATCCCTCCAAACCTTTCCAATTCATGAACTTATTCAAATGTTCTTTAAATGTTGTAACTCTACGTGCATCCACCACTTATTTTCACAGGGGAGCCATTCTCATACAAAAATATTGCCCCTCACGTGCTTTTTAAATCTTTTACCTGTCACCTGTCACCTTAAAAACATGACCCCTAATTTTGAACTTCCCATCCTTAAGGAAAAGACCCTTGTCAATCACCTTATCTATGCCTGTCATGATTTTATAAACCTTAAGAAGGTCACCCCTCAACCTCCTATGCTCCTGTTAAAAAAAGAGTCCCAGTCATCATCATAGAGTCATATAGCACGAAAACAGAGTGTTTGGTCCAACCTGTCCATGCCAAACATAGTCCCAAAGTAAACTAGACCCAACTGCCTAATCTTGGCCTATATCCCTCCAAACCTTTCCTATTCATGTACTTATCCAGATGTTTTTAAATGTTGTAATTGGACCCACCTCCACCACTTCCTCAGGAAGTTCATTCCAGATGTGAACCACCCACTGTGTAAAAAACTGGCCCCTTGTGCATTTTTTAAATCTCTCTCCCCTCACCTTAAAAATGTGCCCCCTAGTCTTGAAATCCCCCATCCTAGGGAAAAGACAACTACCATTAACCCTATCTGTACCGCCCATTATTTTATAAAATTCTGTAAGGCCGCTAAACCTCCTATGCTCCAATGGGAAAACGTCCCAGCCATTTGTGAAACTTGAAAGGGTTCAGAAAAGATTTACAAGGATGTTGTAAGGGTTGGTGGGTTTGAGCTTTAGGGAGAGACTAGTGCTATTTTCCCCGGAGCATTGGAGGTTGACGGGTGACCTTTATAAAAGGTTCATAAAATCTTGAGAGGCATTGATAGGGTGATTGGACAATGTCTTTTCCCTGGGGTGAGGGAGTCCAAAGTTATAGGGCATAGGTTTAAGGTGAGACGGGAAAGATTTAAAAGGGACCTAAGGGGTAACTTTTTCACACAATGGGTAATGCATGTATGGAATGAGCTGCCAGTGGAAGTTTTGGGGGCTGGTACAATTTCAATATTTAAAAGGCATTTGGATGGGTATATGGAAAGAAAGGGTTTAGAAGGATATGGTCCAAATGCTGGTAAATGGGGTTAGATTTATTTAGGATATGTGATTGGCATGGATGAGTGGACTGAAGGGTCTGTTTTCATGCTGTACTGCCCTATGACTCTATCCAGCCTTTCTTTATAACTCAAAACTTCTGTACGCAGCAACAGCCAGTCTATTTTTATATCTCAAACCCTCCATTCCTGGCACATCCTGGTAAATCTTTTCTGAACCCTCCTCAGTTTAATAATATCCTTCCTATAACAGTGTGACCAGAACTGGCACACAGTACTCTAGAAGAGGCCCCACCAACATCCTGTACAAACTCAACATGGTGTCCCAACTCCTTTACTCAACGGTCTGAGCAATGAAGACAAGCGTGCTAAACACCTTCTTAATCACCTTGTCTACCTGTGACACCAATTTCAAAGAACTATGTACTAGAACCCTGGTGTCTGGTTTTCCCTCTACATGTCATTTAGGTAGGTTTTAATTCTGCTATGTTGTATATTACAGTGTAGTCCATCTTGTCTTGTATATTCAAAATGAATGTCCAGTATGACCAGTATGTTCATTTCCAAGTCAGAAATTACACGACGCCAGGTTATAGTAAAACGGCTTTATTTGAAAACACAAGCTTTCGGAGCGTAGCCCTTTCATCAGGTGAAGGGAAAAGGAGGCATACAGAACACAGTAAAAGATCAAAGGGTCACAAAACTGATGAGGATGTATTCAACAAACCTAAGATGCAGTTAAATCTTTAATCAGTTAGAACGTTTTAATTGATTAACATGTATATGTTAATCCCTGAACTTCTTTCAAGTCACCGCCCTGTGAGGACTAAAGGTTTTATCAGTGTAAGGAAGAGGTGACATTTTAGGTCAGACAATGCATTTTAGGTGTGAGGCCTTGTTTAGGATCTGTTTGCGTTTTGGTTTGGAGTCAGACTGATTTTATTTCTAAAGCAGAAATTTATAAAACACCACATTGACTGACTGTCTATAAATTGTGTGCTTTTTGAACAAAATAGAATGTGCAAATACAAATTCATCCCTTAGATTTAGATGCGTGTCTGGGGTGGGTTGTAGGTGGGGAGACAGAAGGACAGTGTGTGTGTATGGGGGGTGGTGGAGAGACAGAGGCAGAGTGTGTGTGTGTGTGTATGTGTGTGAAGCAGGACAGAGAGAGTGTGTGTGTGTGTGCACGTGCGGGATTGAGAGTGTGTGTGTGTGCATGTTTGTGTGAGAGAGAGTTTGCGTGAGGGCGGAGGGAGAGTGTGGACGCGCTAGAGAGACAGTGTGTGTATGAGGCAGGATCTGTGTATGTGTGTGTCTATATGTGTATGTGTGTTTGTGTTTGTGTAAGTGAGTGTGCGTGTGTATGTATGTACACACGCATGTGTGTGTGTGTGTGTGTGTGTGTGTGTATAGTGTGGTGAGGTCACCTGTAGTGCAATATAAACCCAAGATCCCGGTTGAGGCCATCCTCATGGGTACTGAACTTGGCTATCAGCCTCTGCTCGGCGACTCTGCATTGTTGTGTATCCTGAATTCCACCTTGGAGGACATTTACCTGAAGATCCAAGGCCGACTGCTGGAGTGTTCCCCCACTGGGACAGAACACCGCTGTCTGGCAATTGTTGCAGAGTGTCCGTTCATCCGTCGTCATAGTGTCTACATGGCTTCATCAATATACCTTGCCTTGGGGCAACCCTGCCTGCAGCGTATGAGGTAGACAATGTTGACCGAGTCACATGAGCATCTGCTGTGCGCATGGTGGGTGGTGTTCCCACGTGTGATGGTAGTGTCCATGTCGATGGTCTGATATGTCTTGCAGAGGTTGCCATGACAGGGTTGTGTGGTGCTGGGCTCAATGTTGTCCGGAAGGCTGCGTAGTTTGCTGTGAACAATGGTCTGTTTAAGGTTTGGTGGGTTGTTTGAAGGCAAGAAATGGAGGCATAGGGAATATCTTGGCGAGATGCTCATTATCATAGATAATGTATTGAAGGCTGTGAAGAACATGGTGTAAATTCTCCACTCCCAGGAATTACTGGATGATAAAGAGGACCCGATTGGATGTATCCCATGTCTGCCTTCTGAGGAGGTCATTACGGTCTTTCGCTGTGGCACCTTGGAACTGGCGATTGATGAGTTGAGCATCGTATCCCATTCCTATGAGGGCTTTCTTCAGCACCTTCAGGTGTCTGTCACATTCCTCCTCATCGGAATGGATCCTGTGCACGTGTAAGGCTTGTCCACTTCATTCCCAAGTATTATTGAAAAGCCAGAGGATTTTCCCTCTGAGGACTCCACGGGCATGTGACAGTCTAAGTGTTGGGGCAGGTCCTTGCCCTTATTACTGAATATATCGTACGTATAAAATCAACTATAAACCATGATAAGATAGTAAGAACTGCCGATGCTGAAGTCAGAGATAACGGTGTGGAGCTGGAGGAACACAGGAGGCCAGGCAGCATCAGAGGAGCTGAAAAGCTGACGTTGCGGGTTGGGACCCTTCTTCAGAAATAGGGGAGGGGAAGGGCAGCTGGGAAATGGTGATCCACTGAGGTCTTTCCGGAGGGAAGAGGATAACTTCAAGATGGTACAGAAAAGAAGTTGAATAGAGTCATAGCGATATACCGCACGGAAACAGACCCTTCAGTCCAACTTGCCCATGCTGACCAGATATCCTAAATTAATTTAGTCCCATTTGCCAGTATTTGGCTATATCCCTCTAAACCCTTCCTATTCACAAACCCGTCCAGTTGCCTTTTGAATGTTGTAATTGTAATGTTTGGAGATAAGCATACTGAATACTCAGTGGAATTTTCTAGCCTTGGTGAAAGGGGCATGGAAAGTTACCTTTATCTCAGTTAAGGAGCTGCCCTGAAAGCGAACAGATAAAACGGTGAAATTAAACGTTTGTTTTGGAAGAGCTTTGGTCACTGCACGCGTAAAGGCATCATTTGAGTAAGTTGTGCCTACTTTTATAATGTAAACAGCGTTGCGACGGCATACTTTCAAAGTGCAGAACTGAATGAAAATAGTTTCTTTCTGCCGCCACATCTTCCACCCAGTAGTTAACTCCTGCTGAAATTTCAAGTGAAAATATCTAAAGCCAGTTCCTTCAGGGGCCTTGACTTTCACTGGGCGTTAACCGATGGACTCTGTCTAATTTCGTAACATGCATCGGGATGTCATAGGACCTTTTTTAAATCCGGCAAGTGAATCAGCTGTTTTACACTATCAGTATATTAAACCCGAATAATATTTTGTTCTTTGGTTTTAGCATTTATAGAAGTACCGTCTGAATCTAACTTTGATTTCGATATATATTTGATTACAATTTGGCAGAGAACGGAAGTAAGTCAAAATGCAAATAAATCAGATTAAGAGTCAAGTGTAAAGTGAAAGTTTTGAGTTAAAGACAATTGTGAGCGGCAGCCGTATGGACCCTGCACTCTCCATGGCTCTACTCCAGCTCTGAATACCATTGGCATCCGGAAATGATGAAAACTGTGGTCTGGGGAGAAAAAGAGAGAGGGAAAAAAAAGCCTCTCTTGTGAAGAAAAGTGAAGAAATGAGTTGCAGAGGAGTAATGTAAGTACAGCAGGTTTACTCGCAGCTTGGCTATCCGGCTTCATTCAATGCTCATTGCAGAACACGGTCTGGGCTGTAACAGATAACCGAGTGGTGTCGTTTGGAGACTTTGTAACTTTCTTTTTGTTGATTGATGTAATCAAATCACTTTCGGAAAAACAAATAAAGGGTGGGAATGGTTTGCAGGTACGTAACCCAAGGAAACTATAGGGCTCAGGATCTAAATGCAAGATTGTTGGTAAATAATAAATGCTTTCCCCTGAAATTGTTTTCCTTTAAGGAGAACTACATTTCGTGCATTTTTTAAAAAAGATTTTGGAACAACTGTTGACGTAGCTTATAGTGGAGACGTAGAAGTAATTTTCGAAATTAAGCGAAGGACTAGTTGGAGCCCGGCATCCTGTTTTTACATATTTTTAAGGTCTGCTGCTTTAGTAGTTTTGAGATATTCTCCTTGTATTTCCCAGGATTGCTGGTTCCGTTTCTGGCATCAGTGCCTGAGTGAGTTGCTTGGCAGATGTCCCGGGTGAAAGAACCTCCAAGGCCTGAAGGGCCAGAAGAGGACATTTTTACTGAAAACAGTCTTTTACTTCACACTGATGGTAAGGAAACTTGGCTATAAAACTCCAGCAAGCTCATACAGTTGGGGAATTCAACTGGAAAGAAATCTAATACTTGATTCGAATTATGCACGGTTTAGACAATAGGAATTGGTTAAAAGTGCTTTCCTCACTAACATTACTTTTTTTACCTATTAAACCGCTAATCTTTTTTTAAAAAGTTCCAAGCTTTCATACTTTCACAAGTACAGTTGATTTGCTGTAAGAACTAGAAGAGTTTCAGGATGTTAGTTGAGATTTGAGCTTTTAAAATACGCATCTAACCTATACTTGGTCTTTGGAGCATGTTCAAGATCAAAATCTTGCTGTCATAATTTTATAAGTTTCTTCAAGTCTTTTGTTTGGCTTGTTTTAGATGATTTTAATGCAAGTCAAATTGCTGATTTACACTGAAGAATTTGGGATTGAAACTGAGATACCTTACACCTGAGCGTAGTTGTTGCTTTCAGAATTACACTGTCACTTGTGCTATGATGTGTACCGGAATGTAATTTGTATTCCAAAAAAGTGTATCCTTAAATTTTAGTATTGGTATGATTTTGAAATGTTTACTATCTACATAGTAAAATCCAAACCATTTTTGGTTGTAGAAGGAATTCCTCCTGATGTCTGTAAGATATACATGGAAATTTAGTAAATTTAAAACAAAAACTACTGCGAAAATCAAAATATGTCACACCATTGTATAAAAGTCGTTTGAAGTTCACGTTGTGGAAATTGACCTTTCTTTTCCTTTAAGTAATTTCCTTTAGGATTTGAGTTTAATGTTATCCAAATCTTGTCATGTATTTCTCTAGCTAACACCACAGACAGTTTAGATAAGGAATTTTATATGAAAGTTAAATAAACACTAGAGGGATTGCCGCGTGCATGAAATTGGTGCTTGGGTGTGTCGCCTAATTAGCAGCCAGAAGCTTAATCTTGGCAATTCATAATGAATTATGGGCTGGGTAGCTATTTCTGGAGTCCTTCTATTGTTTGTTTATCTATTTTGTTTATTTTAAACCCTTCAATTGTTGTGAACTGTAGATTCGCTGAATTGTTTCTGTCTTTGAATAATGAAATGGCCTTATTATTACATTGTTAGCAAACATGAAACATATTTGTAGAACTGGTAAATTTGATGTCAGTGGAAGTGTACTATTTGATAAGAATGCAATACAAAACAATTTAAATTTATTAGCAAGAGGAATAAGGGTTTAGCAAGTCTTGGATATTATGAAGTTGACAATTCTGCCATTTTCTAGCTATAAAAACTACAAAGAGTGATTTGTTTTCACTTTTATTGGGATGTCTAAACTAGTGCATTTAGCCCTTACCATGAGCTCTGATCTTGACTGTGACAACTGCCCGAGTCTGGAAAAGACTGTCCACAACTATGGTGTCACATTTGACCCTGAATAAACTTTCAAACACAAATCCACATGATCACCAAGACCACGTTACATAACTGAACTGAGACTGTAGCTTGGTTACTACTGAAACTCTCACCTGACTACTACTTGTTAGCCTCCCACCTTCCACCTCCATGAACTCAAGCTCATCCAAAACTCTACTGTCTATGTTGAACAAAGTTCTGTTTAAGCATCACTCTTGTTTATTCAAAACAAGTAATTCATACCTTTGTTTTCAAATCCCTTTGGATGTCCTTACCACTTCCACCTCTGTTACCTCCTAGTCTCTTAATACTGTGAGATATCTGTACTGCTTCGGTTCTGCTCTCTAGCACAAACTGGATTTTAACTCCATCACCAACAACCATACATTCAGTCACGGATACCTTCAGCACTGAAACTTCTGTCCAAACTGCCCAACTTTTCTATACTACTTTACAATGTTCTTTAAACCTTTTTCCTTAACCAGATTTTTAGTGATTGTTGTCCTTAATATCTTCTTATGTGGCTTAATATTAAATTTTATTTGATTTCTCTAAATTGATTTGGAACATCTACCATGTTAACTTGCATTTATATTATGCATTAGTTTTTCAGATGAGTTTTAAATTTTCAACATACACAAATCTAGGTGTATTTACCGGTACAGATGTTTAGCTGACTGTCCTTTCACCTCTATAAACTTAATTACAGATTATAGAATTACAAAGAAGTTTCTGTGCCAAAATGTTTCATTTTGCTTCTAATGCTCAGCATTAGCCTGCACCCATTCTATGTCATCCCACCTGAGCAACATATTCTTCTTTTCCATCTCACTCATGCTTTTTTCTAGCTTCCCTTTATGTACATCTATGCTAAAATGTTTTGACCACACATTGTGGTACTAGGTCCTACATTCTCATCACTGTTGAGTACAGAAACTGCTTCTCAGTTTCTAATTGTTAAATCAAGTAAAATATTATGGTCTCTACTTAAGAACATAGCAACAGGAGTAGATCATTAAGCCCCTTTAACCTGCTGTGCCGTGTAATAAAATCATGACCGGTTCTCGAGCTCCACTCCAGTTTCCCATCCCAATAATCTGTTGATTTCTGCTTTGAATATAGTCAATGCCTGAACAGTCTAGGGTAGAGATTTCCAAATATTGCCAGGTCTGAACTAAGAAATTTTTCTTTATCTCAGATTAGAAAGTCTCAGGGTATGGCCAGTGTCCCCTAATTGTAGACTCTCCAGCAAGGAAAAGAAAAAAATCCTTCATAACTTCTGTCAGTTCCTCAAAAATGTCTCTCATCAAAAGACAATTTTCGTATCCTAGGAAGCAATCTAACGAACTGTTGCAATCTTCTGAGACCTTTCTCAGGCTTTGGAATTCTTAGATGCTGAGACTAAAAGTACAAATATTACTTTGATTGGGAACATACCAAAAAGCTATACAATTGCAGCAAGATTTCTTTGTTCGTACTCTAAACATCTCATAGTAAAGACTAATATACTATTTCCATTTCTCATTGTTTGAAGAACCTACATGTTCATTTTGAGATAACGAGGTGTAGAGCTGGATGAACACAGCAGGCCAAGCAGCATCAGAGGAGCAGGAAAGCTGACGTTCTGGGCCTAGACCCTTCTTCAGAAATCATTTTGTGTGGTTTTTATACATGACAGTTAATGCCCTCTGAACATTTCATTTACCTAATATTTCTTAGTTCTACACCATTTTGGGAAAAGGAAATCTCACTCTCAAAATGAATAACATTGTTTTCCCAATATATACTGCATCTGCTTTCTTCTTGCCCATTTGCTTACAATGAGGCTCCAGCAGCGATCCTTGTGGCATCCCATTTGTAATCACCAGTCAATCTGAAATGACCATTTCGTTCTTGAGCTGGTTTCTATCCTTTAACCAATCTTCTATTTGTGCAAATATAGTACCCACACCTCATGAAATATTATCTTGTGCAACAGGCTTTTCTGTGGCATCTTATCAAACACCTTTCAAAATGTGAATATGTCACATCTAGTGGTTATATTTTATTTGCCCTGCTAGCTCTTCCCTCTAAAACATCCAGAGATTTCAAATGCAATTTTCTTTTTATAAAACCACATTGACTGCACCTAATTTTTGGTGTTCTGTTATCACTCCCCTGATGAGAGTTTCCAGCATTTTCTTATGGCTGATGTCAGGCAAATTGGTATGTAGTCCTTTGTTTGCTATCTCTCACTGTAATCTCAGTGCTACATTTGCCACTTTCTAATCCAACAGAACACTTGCAGAATCTAGGGAATTTTGGAAGTTCACGACCATTCCATCGAGCATTGCTGTAGTCAGCTCTTTTAGAATCCTAGGATTTAGGTGGTGAGGTTGTTGTGTTGTGTCAACTTCACACCCATTAATTTCTCCTAATCCTTCTCTTTAGGCCTTCTGGTTCCCCTCCATTTCTTCTTCACTGTCATTGGGCTCATGATTCAGTAATATGTGTGGAATCCTTTTGTGACCTCTGCTATGAAGATGGGCATGAATTATTTGTCCAATGTCTCTCCCATTTCTTTATTGCCTTTTTATTTCCACCTGCCTCAGCCTGAGAGATCCAGATTGACATTTCGGGAGAAAAACTGCTGGTGAGAATACAAGTCCCTCTGGCAATGCAGTTGAATGAATTGAAATGATTGGACTTGGCGCTAAATTGGCAATCTCACTTTGAAACAATGGATGACCTGTAAGGCAAATAGAAATTGTTCACAGCTGCTTTGTGTTCACTGGGCTCCTTAATATTTCTGTAGTCAGCTGATGGGGGACACCATGATGTTAATCTCATACACGAATGAAGAAACCTTTGCAGCATTCTCAATGGTTCTCCACAAGGTTCTGTTTGTTCGGTGAGATACGTTTTGATATTAATATTATAATGGAAGCAGTACTACCTACATAACCACTTGTGGTTGTGGATAAAAATCACTGTAATATCTACCCATAAACAATCAATAAAAATATCAGCATAATTTTGGTTTGCATGAGACCCAGAAGGTGAGATAATCAGATTCCTGATGTCAGTAAGGGCAGATGGTTGCATAGCTGCTGGAGCATCAGGGCTTAAAATCTGTTGATTGTGTGACAATTTTTCAGGTCTTCTGTATATTTTCACCCAAGTGCACATTTCTTTGAGGCTCTTAGTGTTATTTTGACAAAGAGGAAACTTTTAAAAAATATATTAACTTCAGGCTGTGTGTCCTTCATTGACTAGGTCAGCATTTATTGCCCACCTCTAGTTGCCCTTGAGAAGGAAGTGGTGAGCTGCTGCCTTAAACTGCTGCAGTTCATCTGGTGTAGGAGCACCCACAGTGCTGTCAGTAATGTAGTTCCAGAAATTTGACCCAATAGCAGTGGAGGAATAGCATATTGGTCCAAGTCAGGATGGTTTGTGGCTGGGAGTGGAATTCAAGGTGGTGATGTTGCCTCTGTCCTTCTAGTGAGTAGAGGCTACGGGCTTGTACAATGCTGTTTAAGGAGCCTTGGTAGGTCGTTTGCTATGCATGTAGTAGATGTTACACACCACTGCGACTGTGGGTTGGTAGTGGTGGAAGTGAATGTTTGAAAGTGTTAGAAAAGGTTCTAATCAAGTGAGCTGCGATGTTCTGGATAATGTTAAGTTTCTTGAATGTTGTTGGAGCTGCACTTACCCAGGCAAGTGGGGAGAATTCCTTCACACTCCTGACTTGTAGATAGCAGTTAGGCTTTGAGGAGCCCAGAGGTGAGGCACTCACAGCAGAATTCCCAGCCTTTGATTTGTTCTTGTAGCCACAGTGTATGGCTTGTCTGGTTCCGTTTCTGGTCAAGTGTGACCGCAAGGATGTTGATAGTGGGGGATTCAACGAGATGATGCCATTAAATGCCAAGTTGAGATGGTTAGATTATCGCTTGTTGGAAATGTTCATTGCCTGGCACTTGAGGCCTGAATGTTATTTGGTACATATTAGTCCAAGTCTGAATGTTGTCCAGATCTTGCTGCATTTGGACATGGACTGCTTCAGTATCTGAGGTATCATGAATGGTGTTGAAATTTGTGCAGTCATCCCCACCTCTGAAATTATAATTGAGGGAAGGTCATTAAAGAAGCTGGAAGATGGTCAGGTCTATCGCATGACCTTGAGGAACTCTTGTAGAGATGTCTTGGAGCAGAGATCAGTGACCTCCAACAACCACAAATCTTTGTTTTGTATTAAGCACAAGTCCAGCCAACAGAAAGTTTAACCCTTGCTTCCTATTGACTCCAAATTCACCACAGACAGTCAATCACTGCCTTTATGGGGCAGTAACTGATGAAGAGTCACCAGACTCGAAACATTAACTCTGCTTTCTTCCCACAGATGCTGTCAGACCTGCTGCATTTCTCCAGCAATGTCTGTTTTGTTTGCTTGAGATAGCTTGCCCACTTGACAAATATGGCTGAAGACGAATGCGAACCTTTCAGCCCCTATCATATATACTAAAATGCTGGTTGGTTGGTTTGCATGCTGAGCTGGTGCATTAGTTTGCAGATGTTTCATTACCCTGCTGGGTAACATCGTCAGCGCAGCCTCCGGTGAAGCGCTGGTATGTTTTCCTGCTTGTTATTTAAACTCTGGGGTGTGTTGGAGTTGATTACATCGTTTTCGGTTTTTCTTTGCAGGGGTGTGTAAATAGGGTCTAATTATATATATACACACACACACACCCCTGCAAATAAAAACCGGAACTGATGATGTTACCCAGCAGGGTAATGAAACATCTGCAAACTAACAAACCAGCTCTGCGAGTGAATCAACCACAGCATCCACAACCCGAGCTACAAATATGCTCAAGAACGTTAGCTGTTTTCCCCCATCATGAAAGATTTGCAGAGCCACCTGCTTCTGGCAGTTGTTTAATTTCCCTCCACTATTCAAGACTATGGTGGAAACGCTGACCATAAATTGGGGACTATTGCTTGAGGCACCACTTAACCCGGTCTATCACATGCTGCTTTGCAAGTAATCCTGTGCTGTAGCATCATCAAGTTGATACCTTATTTGTAGATCTGCCTGGTGCTGCTCCTGCATTCTTTCCCACACTCTTCATTGAACCAGGGTTGATCTCTTGCTGGTAGCATGATGGATATGTTGAGTCATGATGATACAGATTGTATTTTCGAGTCTGGTTCTGCTGCTGTTGATTTCCAACAGTGCTGCATAGATGCCCTGTCTGGAGTCGCTAGTTCTGTCCAAAGTTGTCTTTGTTGACTTGTCTGCCTCCTCTCCACCTATCCTCTCCTCTATCCATCCTCTATCCGCCTCCCCCTCTCTCCCTATTTATTTCAGAACCCTCTTCCCCTCCCCCATTTCTGATGAAGGGTTTAGGCCCGAAACGTCAAGTTTTCCTGCTCCTATGATGCTGCTTGACCTGCTGTGTTCATCCAGCCCCATGCTTGTTATCTCGGATTCTCCAGCATCTGCAGTACCTTTTATCTCTGTCCAAAGTCTATCCTGTTTAGTACAGCAGGAATGCCACACTACCTTTTAGGAGGGAACAGTTCAACTCCTACATGGAGTGAGATTTTTAAAGATGACCAGAGCACTTTTGTCTTTGGTTTTTCCTACTTCCCCATCATGTTTTCATTTCCAGTCTTTACCGTTCTCTGTAAAAGAGTGGGTAAGTCAGTAGATCACTGCCTGTGCCATCCTGAATTTTTTTTATTACTTTGTTAGTCAGGAGTGTAAAGCATTTTACACTGTTTTTTTTTTTTGAATATTCTATTCATTGAATTCTATTTCCATTTTGACTATGCTGCCCGGTCCTCCAAATTGTGACCACACAATATTCTATGAAATGCTATTCAAATTCATAAACGCGACTTGATATTTTTAAATGTCAAGTGTTGGAAATTCTTGGGAACGCCTATTTGTGGATCTGGGATATGACCTATGACTGTTTAATGGATGGACCGCTGACTCTCTACCAAGTTCTTGTGTCAACATAATATGGACTGACGTTTATGTATACTCTGTTAGCGTGGGGCACTTGTTTTTGGCCAAGATGGAAAAATTTAGCTCCAAGTCATAACTTCCTGAGAACTTCACAAACAGTTGCTCACTGACAACAGTGGTTTGCCAAGACAAGTTGGTTCCTTCATGAAAACAATCTTTTAAGATTTAGGTCTTTATTTCCATTTTGCTGAGTCCTTGTGAATTCTGGTGGCAGGGACACAGTGTTCACTCATGAGTCTGTTATTGTGTAGCTTCATAAAACACCCATGAGAAAGCTGAGATAACAAGGTGTAGCGCTGGATGAACACAGCAGGCCAAGCAGCATCAGAGGAGCAGGAAGGCTGACGTTTCGGGCCTAGACCCTTCATCAGCATTGCTGAATTCTCCGAACACAGCATTTCTGCTGTGTTCATCCAGCGCTACACCTTGTTATCTCGGATTCTCCAGCATCTGCAGTTCCTATTATCTCAGAAGGTTATTGATTTTGGTTTTTCTCACCGTAGTTGCTGCCTGACCTGATAAGAATTTGCAGAATTTTCTGTTTTTTATTTCATAATTTTATTGCAGGTACTTCTATGGGTGGACTCATTGTAATGAAGAGTATTTAAACCACAAATTCTGAATGCCTTATTAAGTCTGAACATGTAAATGTGTCCTGTCCCATGGAATTCTAAGTGTTTTTCTTCTGTCTACTTCTGAAAAATAGTTTTCAAAATTGGTGACGACATTGGTAGTTTGCCTGGCACGTGTGAGTGAATTGTCTTGTAAAATTAGCACTGACATGTGCTTACAATTTAAAGATATCCTCTGGGGACATTGTTTTCCCTATTGCTGTACTGCAGGACTTTTCATTAACAAAAAGAAGAGAACCTTTAGCAAAAATGAAGTGCAAACAGACCTCCTGAATCAAAACATGTCACTAAGAAAACCTATGAGGGGACTTGTTAATGTGAGCCAACTGACTTCTGACTAGCATATTAGCGTAATCATCAATACTGGTGGTCCCTCGCAGATGAGGATGACTCTCTTCCACTCAGTATGAGTCTGTAGGTGGCTGTACAGATCGATGCAGCTACCGCAGGCTCTGTTACACTTGAGACAGAAGGTGGTTGCCGGAAGGGGTGTGTGGGGTGTTGGTGTGGCGGCGCGCTCCTTCCCTGTTTTCACCTAGCTTCCACTGCTTCCCAATAGCAAGTCTTGGTGTTCGACGCCTTCCCAGATGCTCTTCCTCCACTTTGGGTGATCTTGGGCCAGTGATTCCCAGGTGTCTGTGGGAATGCCGCACTTTGCCAGCGAGGCCTTGAGGGTATCAGTGAAGCATTTCTGTCCGCCTGGGGCTTGAGTGCTGGTTCAAAGCTGGGAGTAGAGTGTCAGCTTGGGGAGTCTTGTGTCGGTCATGCAGACGCAGTGTTTTTCCTGCATGCATATATGTCAATATAGTGCTCTACAAATTTGGTGCGGGTCATATCTGTTTTCTGGGTGTCAAACAGGCAGAAAGTAATCAATGCTGAGAACAGAAACTGTTTATGCATGGGGAACAAGGCCCTGCGTGATATTTTGATGTAGAGAGAAATGTGTTCAGAGCTTGCACCTGCACTAAATTTTGTATATGTAAATAAAGGCATAATGTATAAATATAAATGCATAGTGTATAAATCTGGGTTGCCTAATCCACTGCATTCAGGAACCAAGACTATCTGGAATACAACCAATGGACTTTTAAAGCATCATCATTAAATAGACAATTTCTTTAATTGCTTCTTCTGGCTCTTCTGCCTACACACATTTACCCAGTCCTTCATTTCTTGATTAGTTTCCATTACAGCTGTGCCACACCATTACCGCCACCCACTCCTTCCAGTTGCGTCCCCTTCTCTTTTTTCGTTCCACTTTGTCAACAGGCTTCAGGTAAGTGATTGATGTGCCCCAAAATTCCAAATCCCTTCAGTGAGTTGCCTTAGGTCAGCCAGCAGCTTGGCTACAGCAAACTCTGCTTTCACTTGTATCGTAGCTTACAGTGGCCAATTATTGAAGGCAATAACACGTCATCATCTGAGCTTTTTGAATTTTTTTTAAAATTTAGCCTCGTCATCTCTTTAAAAAGTGTCGTAAGCAATCTGTGGAACTGTACATGTACCACATGGTGTGTTGGAAAAGGATAAATAATGGACAGATAAAGGTATTAAAAATAAGTTGACAAGCAAATAGAGTATCAGGATTTTTAATTTGAGATATGGTTCCCTAGGATATGAATTACTACACCATCCAGAGGAGTCTGCAGTGAACATCAGACTAACCATGTTTGTGGTATTCACAGTGTCATTCCTCAACTCACTGTCCCTTTGCACGGTTACATTTTAATATAGAATGAACCTTTTTGAGAGTATCCGTTAAGGTATTATGATTCAAATTTTCTTTTAAAAACACGAAACCAAAGTTAAAACATGCTATATAAATAGTAATGCCAAGTTGGCAGTTAAAATTTTTGAAGGTTGTTAGAATGTAAAATTGAGATACTTAAAGGGTGTCAGTTTTGAGGCACAGACCAAAAATTGTACAAGTGAGTCAGAGATGATAATACCTGCCATGCAATCTTTGCTGACAGTGGGGTAGAACAATGGTATGTAGGATGCCAAATGTGAATCTGAAAATGTTCTGGAGCAGCATTGACCTGGTAGTTTGAAATAAAGAAAGTGTAGAATAATTACAATGGATATAAAGTTGGAGTGTCAGAGACTTACAGGATTTACACATCAAATAATCAGCATTACTTGTTCCCCAAGATGCAAACAGGATGTAGAAAAAGTTTTCGTAGATGTGGGAGAATTAGTCATACCTTGGCTGTCTTGGGGTTTATTGAACATTCCCAATTATATTACAAATGATTTGTCTTGCAATCCAATGTAGCTTATCCATCCAGGAAGACCCCAGTGACTTCCAGAGTGATATTCAGCTGTTTTCAGATGATCTCAAGGATTTTGCATCAAATTCTCAACCTGAAAACCCCATCCATGATGTTTAGTGTCAACAACTTCTTGTCATCACTTCTAAATTTGCACTTTACTTTGAAGCTAAACCCTTGTCTTACTTTCATGTAGAAGTTTGAAATTGTGTTCTGAATTTACCTTTTCTGATTGTATATGGCTCTGTATGTGGTTCTTCGGTGAGCCCAAGTTACTTTTCTTTTCCCTTACCACTCTGCAACAAATATTTGATACTTAGGTATTTTCTAAATCACTTCCAGCACTTGATTGTATTTAAGATGAGGTCTGACCAGATCATTTTATAGTTAAAGCAGGCATATCTTCTGTCCAGTTGCCACTATCAGTTTGTATTAAACTTGCTTTGTTGATAGCTGGCTGGCTGTGGTCAAGTCAGCTGAATGTGGAGTTTGCTAAAACCCTGGATTTCTCTCAATTCCACCTTTATCAATTTCAGCACAATTTGTGGTGTGTTATATTACTTTTGATCTTCATATTTGTATAACCTGATATTTGTTTACCTAGCATTGTGTCTTTTATTGACGTTCCAATTATGCTCTATTTAACTTTTTTGTTTTTAACTTTTTTTTAGATCTTGAGTTGTATCCTTTGCACTTTCTTTTCACCCTTTCCACCATTCACGTTTTCTGCAAACTTGACCAGGTTGCACAAAGATTCTGAATCCAAACGAACATTAGAGCAGTTCTGTTCCCTATCAATCTTTGGGGCACCCCATTCATCTTTATCTACTTACTGACATAAATTCTCAAAAATGATTTATTACCACCAACTCTTAAACTTTTTATTGCTCCTAGGTTTCACCCCAAATCCCCAGTCTTTTCTAGTCTCAAATAGCAAGCATTATAGAATTTAGTCAAACTGTCTTTCCTCAAAAAAATGTGGTTAATCAGAGTGGTTTAATCTTCTGAGTTGTTATTCGTCGTTTATGCTGCTGTTATATCGACAATGCTGACATTTATGACCCCATCCCATCATTGTACAGGATTGATTAAGGTTGTTTTTCCAATTACATTTGCCTTATTGTTCTAAGGTAATATTTCTTAACTCTGTAATTGTTTTTCTTTTTTATTTAGTTGTGCTGTGTTATCTGTCATCTGATACACTGTAAAATTGTTTTCCATCAAATTTAAGACAAAATTGACAATCAGCTAAAACAACTCAGTTGTATGACTTTTGCTCAAATATTTCAGACATCCCTAGTACCCTTGCCTTATTGTACAGCCAGCATAAAGGAAGCATTTTCATAAAACTTGTTTGTGTAAACTGAACTAAACACGCTATTTTACATTGTTTACTTCAGATATCCAATTAGTAAAACTTTGAATAATTGCCTCTTTCAGACACTAAAAAACATGAGGAGGGGAGAGAAGTTACACAGCAGGACGACTTACCTTCACCAGATAACTGGGTGATACATCAGGATGCAGAGCACCCATCAGCCCTGGTGAATGACACTACTGGTGACCTCATCAGAGGTAAGTGCGTGGAAGGTCTTTTGACTAATGTAGTGCATTCTGGAACAAATTGCTGTCTGACAGTATTACAATAATACCACAATTACAAATGGTGGCAATATTGACATACAGTTAACTTGTGTCAAACGTGATAATGTCAGTAAAGTAACATGAGTCAAGGGAAGTTGCTTTAACAGAATGATCGCTGTCTGAGTGCATTAACAGTTTGTGCAAGTGCTACCTACAGATACTGCTGAGCCAGCACTGCTCTTTTTGATTACCGTGCATATTGTCAAACTTGAGTACACTTGTGATGATGTTTACATTACAGGTTTGTTGCCATTGTTTTGAGGAACAAAAAAGCTCTGGTGAAATGATTCTGGCACGCATTCTTTGGCAGCTTGATGAAAGTACACAGTTTCACGTTCACTGAGAGTTTAGACCAGTTCTAGTCTATAAATTTCATTTCTCAGTTTCCTGTCATAAATCGTAGAAAGACAATTCATATTAGTATGTACATCTTTCAATATGGAAAGCTCAATTTTGAATCAAAATCTCATATACTTCACTTTGTTTGTCTTCTTTCTATTGAATCTACCTAAGTTAATAAGCATTACAATTATTTTAGAAGCGAGTTCTAGGAAGTATTCTTTGAAAAGCAACTCTACTGTTCAATTTTAGTCAAGCAAAATGGAAATGTGAAAGCAAAGTTGAGAAATCCGGAAAGTCTGTCACTGCTACTACTCATTGGCAATTAATTTTATAAAGGGGTCTTAAAACAATATTAAGCCATAATAAACATATCTAAGGGAACTGATGCCTGATTTTAAAAGCATCTCTGAAATTCTTTCAGCTAAATGTTCTAAATGCAAAAGTGGCTGCCATGAACCATCTGTTGTGCTAATATGTGCTTGAAAGGAAATCTAGTGTACGTGGTTGTTTTGACACGTTCAGTCAGGTGCCACTCTCCCTTTTTGCTTTCGCAGCCTGGTGGTGGCATTTTCTGTAAAAGCTCCCTTTCCAAAACACAAAGCCACAAAAATTTAGCAGTGGGACCAATGCCTGCACAAAAATACAGGTGCAGTGCCAACTAATTTCTATCCACTAAAGTTCAAGCGCTTCATATAAACTTGCAACTGATGGTAGGTGTTAATATGAAATCATTGTTAACATTTCAGATGTGAAATAACAGTAAATAAGTCCTGGAAATTTTGATTTTAATGCCAAGAAGTTATGCACAATTTAATGTAATTAGAATAATGGGCTCTTTATGATGAGGAGGCTTATTCTAAGCCTAGAAAATCAATTAATCATGAAATGATTATTGTACAGAAGGCAACCATTCACTTCATCTCTCTATATGTAACTCTCACAAGTATCACTCCCTTGCCATTTTTCCCAGCTCAGCATTTGTTTTCTCTTGAGGACTTATTCAATTTCCTTCCCTGAACCACATCATGTGACTGTTCCTTCTTTTGTCAAACACTTCAAATTGGTGTAGTCTTGTTCTTGACCCTTCGCCATCGATGGGAACAACTTGTTTATGTTATTTCTGCCCTGACCCCTTATAGTTTTGAGCACCTCTGTTAAATCTTCTTTCAACCTTCTTCTCAAAGACCTTTGTTTCTCCAGGATGCCTATAAACTGCATTTCCTTATCTTTGGAGCCATTCTGATAATCCTTTTTCAGCATCCTCATGCCTTTCCATCCTCCTCGAAATGTTCTGCTTACAATTAGGCACGCAACTCCATTCGAAGTTTTTATTAAGACAATGTGGATGTGGGTTTCGTTGGCTGGGCCAGCATTAATTGCCCATCTCAAGGCTTTGAGAAGATGATGAGCTGCCTTCTTGAATCATTGCAGGCTGTTTGTGTAGGTAAACCCCAAATGCTACTGGGGAGGAAGTTCTAGGGTTATAATCAAACGACGGTGAAGGAACAGTGACATATTTCCAAGACAGGATGCTGAGTAGCTTGGAGAGGAAATTGCGGGTGGTGGTGTTCCATGTATGTGCTGTCCTTGACCTTCTAGTTGGTAGTGGTCGTGGGTTTGGAAGGTGCGGTCTAGATGCTGCAAAAATGCTGCAGTGTATCTTGTAGATGGTACACTCTAAATGCTGCAATACATCTTGCACAAGGTATACATTGCTGCTACTGAGCATAGGTTCTGCAGAAAGTGAAGATTTTGTTGGTGTAGTGCAATCAATGGGCAGCTTTGTCCTGGATAGTGTTGAGTTTCTTGAGTGTTGTTGGGGCTGCACTCATCTAGGCGAGTGGGAGTATTCCATCACACTCCTGACTTGTGCCTTGTAGATGTGAGGCTGGTTTTGGGGAATCTGGAGGCGAGTCACTCACTTGCTTTGGTAGACGCACTATTTGTATAGATAGTTCAGTTTTTCTGACCAATAGTAATCCCTTTGTCGATAGTGGGGGGATTCAGTGATGGTAACGCCTTTGAATGTTAAGGATTAATAATTAGATTCTTTCTTATTCATTGCCTGGCACTTTGTGACACAAATGGTACTTGTTATGGTGGATACGGGACAAGTCTTGTTGCGTTTGGACGTGGATTTGTTCAGTATGTGAGGAGTTGCGAATGATGTTGAACATTGCACATCGATCAGTTATCGTTCACACTTCTGACCTTGTGATGAAGGAAAGATCATTGATGAAGCAGCTGAAAAAGTCTGGGTCTAGGAACCTACCTTGAAGAACACCTTGAGAGATGTCCTGGAGCTTAGATGACTGACATCCAGCAAAAATAACCATCTTCCATTGTCCTATGTGTGACTCCAGCCAGTGGAGTGTTTTTGTTTTTGCCTGGTTCCCATTGATTGCTTGATGCCACATTCTGCCAAATGCAGCCTTGACATTGGGGGTAGTTGAACCAAGGCTGTCATGAGATTAGAAGCTGAGCAGTCTCGCAGAATCCAGACTGAGCACAGTGAGCAGATTATAGCTAGGCAAGTGCTACTTTCTAGTACTATTGATGACCCATTCATTTCATCACCTCAGGTGACCTCCCACCCACAGCCTCCAATCTCATCGTTCCCCAAACCTGCACTGCCCGTTTCTATCTCCTTCTGAAAATCCACAAACCTGACTGCCCCGGCTGAACCATTGTCTCTGCCTACACCTGCCCCACTGAACTTATCTCTGCTTACCTTGAACCTGTTTATACCCCCCTGGTCCAGGAACTCCTCACCTACATCTGAGACAAAACCCACTCCCTCCACCTCCTCCAAGACTTCCAATTCCCTGGCCCCTAACACCTCTTCTTTGTTATGGACATCCAATTCCTCTACACTTGTATCCCCCACACGGATGGCCTAAAAGCTTTCTGTTTCTTCCTCTCCCGCAGGCCTAACCAGTCCCCTTCCACCAACACCCTTATCTACTTAACCGAACTCGTCCTTACCCTTAACAACTTCTCCTTCAACTCCTCCCACTTCCTGCAGACTAAGGGGGTGGCCATGGGCCCAAGCTATGCCTGCCTCTTTGTAGGATACGTGGAACAGTCCCTCTTCCGCTGCTAATGTGGCACTGCCCCCACCTCTCCCTCCGTTACATCATGACTGTATCAGCGCTGCCTCGTGCTCCCACAAGTAGCTTGAACAGTTTATCAACTTTCACCCCACCCTCAAATTCACCTGATCTCTGATATCTCTCTCTCCTTTCTGGACCTTTCTGTCTCCATCTCTGGTGACCACCTCGAAACCGACATCAATTTCAAGCCCACCAACTCCCACAGCTACCTAGGCTATACCTCCTCTCACCCACCTTCCTGCAAGAATGTGTTCCCTTACTCCCACTTCCATTGCCTCCGCCGCATCTGCTCCCAAGGTGGGGAGTTCCACTTCCAGGTATCCCAGATCTCCTCTTATTTCAAGGACCTCAACCCCCCCCCACCGCCTCCAGTGATCGAAAATGCCCTCAAACGCATCTCTTGTGTTTCCCGCACCTCTGCCCCTACATCGCTACCCCGCAAAAAAAATAAAGACAGAATCCCCCTTGTCCTCGCATCACCCCATTAACCTCCGTATGGAATGTAACATTCTCCGCCACCTACAATCTGACCCCACAAACAAATGTCGGGACTTGGGTTATCTGCCTTTCATAGGGACTGCTCTCTCCACGACTCCTCAGAGCACTCCACACTCCCCACTAACCCCACCACCCCCAGCACCTTTCCCTGCAACCTCAGGAAGTGTCACACCGGCCCCTACACCTCCCCCCTTACCTCCATTCAAGGCACAAAACAAACCTTTCACATCAGACAGAGGTTCACCTGGACATCCGTCAAGTTGGTCTACTGCATCCGCTGATCCTAATGTGGCCTCCTGTACATCGGTGAGACCAAGCGGAGACCGTTTTGTGGAGCACCAGCGCTCAGGTCGCGACAAATGACAATGCCTTCCGGTCACGAACCATTTTAACTCACCCCACCCCACCCTCCAGCGACATGTCCATCCTAGGCCTCCTCCAGAGTCACAATGGAGGAGCAGCACCTCATATTCTGCCTCGGGACCCTATAGCCTAATGGCCTAAATGTGGAATTCTCCAGCTTTAAAACCTTCCCACCCCTGGCCTCATCCCATGACCAACCCTCCCTCTCAACCCCACATTGTTGACCTGACACAACTATTCTCCCACCTATCCGTCCCTCCGCCTCATGAACCAATCCCCACGACTGCTTACCTGCATTCACCTGTCACTATCCCACCTACCTTCCCCAGCCCCAGCCCTCCTCTCTTTATTTATTTCTGAGCTCCCTTCCCCCTCCCCCATTTCCGAAGAAGGGTCCTGACCTGAAACGTCAACTTTCCTGCTCCTCTGATGCTGCCTGGCCTGCTGTGTTCCTCCAGCTCCACACTTTGTTATCTCTGACTCCAGCATCGGCAGTTCTTACTATCTCTATTTTTAAATACTGTATCAGTATTTGAAGTAGGTCTATCATAACTTACAAAAAAGAGTCATGGGACTCTGTTAATTCTGTTTCTGTCACAACAAATGCTGAGTTTCTCTAGCACTGTTTTTATTTTTCCTAACTTTTTCGAATTTTGCAGTTATTACCCTTCTTATAAGTCACAGGATCTCCTATGTCATTTTATCAACCTGCCCTGCCACCTTCAACTATTTGTTCATACACCCCCTGGTGCCCCTCTGCTTCTGCGCCCCCTTAGTAGTGTATTATCTAGGTTAATTTGCAACCCCCAATATACTTCCTTGTAAAATGTTCTACTTCAAACTTTGCATTAAATTGTGTGTCACAAGTCCACACTTTGCTTTAAAATCTTTTGGCCACATGTCCAGCTACTCCATGAACTTGTCTTTGTCCATTTGAAGTCAATCACCATTCTCCTTCATTTCAACTTCTGTTGTTTGCAAGTTTTGAAATTGTTTGCTGCACACACCAATCATTGTCAGGACTGTACGCCAACAAAAGCTGTGGCGCTAGTAGCCCGACTGCTGTACTTTGGGGAGACGAAATGCAGACTGGGTGACGGTTTTACAAAACACCTGCGTTCTGACTGCAGAAATGACCCTGAGCTTCCTTGTGCCTGCCACTTCAACATACCATTGTGTTCTCTGCTAACATCTCTGTCTCAGGCTTGCTGCAGTGCTCCAGCGAAGTTCAATACAAGCTGGAAGAACAGCATCTCATTTTCCGTTTGGGAACCCTGCAGCCTTGTGGACTTGATATTGAGTTCAATAATTTTAGGCCCTGAGAACCTTCTCCCGTGTCCTTATCCCACACTCCACATACCAGGCCTTGTCATCAAATGGGCTGCTACCAATAGCAACCAATATCTCTCTTGCGCGCTCTCTCTCTCTCTCTCTCTCTCTCTCTCTCTCTCTCTCTCTC
>JAHRHZ010000021.1:26066849-26078823 GCA_024137785.1 Ginglymostoma cirratum | reverse complement strand
TCTCACTCCCTCTGGGCTCCATCTCCATCTATCATTCCCTGCTTCCTCCTCCTCCCTTCACCCTTTATCTGGCATATATACCAACCATTTCCTAGCTGCTGCCAATTCTAAAGAAGAGTCACTGGAACTGAAACATTGACTTTGATTTCTGACCACAGATGCCGCCAGAGCTGCTAAGCTTTTCCAGCAATTTAGTTTTTGTTACTATCCTTTAGTATTGTACAGAATTATCGGTTGGATTCCACTGTCCCATCCATGATTTGTACTCTCAATTTTCTGATTTAGAGGCAAGAAAACCTCTGTTAGGTTAATGGAGGTCAAACATTGACTTTACACATGTCATTTCTTTGTAAATAACCACAGGTGCAGTATCATCAAAGCTTAGATCAAAAGTGTATTTTTCTAATGTTGTTATGAAAGTCAGGATTTTCCACTAGAATGGAAATCCTGCTGGAAGTGTGGCAGGATGAGTATGACTCACATCCGATGTTGCTGGTGCTAACACTGTTCAAATTAGGATCAATTTAATAAGAATAATTTTAAATTTACTCCTCCTGATTTGGAGCTCACCTTCATCAAGATAGGCCGCGTTTTAAGACATGCAGCAGTGTGAAAAGAACCTGTTAAAAGCAAGTACTTTGACTACAGCCAATATGTTGTCTAAATTTTAAATTGACATTTTGCTGTCATCAAGCCTGATGTCCTTTTTTTTGTGTGTTTCTGACAGGAAAAGCTCTTCCTGGCTCCATGACTGGCTTAAAAAACTATCAGTTCTTGTACACAGGAACATAGGATTTGGGAGTACGAGTAGGACAAATGGCTGTTTTGAGCCAGCTCCACCATTTATTAAAGTCACAACAGATCTGATCTTATTGTGATCTCAACCTTACTTTCCTGTCTGCTCCATTCATCCCCCATAAGCCTTGAGTGCCTTGTCGATCAAGAATCTATCCAATTCAGCCTCAAATAAATTCAGTGACCTCGCCTCCATTGCTTTTTAGAGAAGAGAATTCCACTTATTAATGACCCTCAGAGGGAAAAAACAACCTTCTCTCCCCAACTTAAAAGACACGCTTCTCATTCTTAAAATCTGTGTCCACTGTTTGTTCTCACAAGAGGCAATATCCACCCTGTCAGATACCCCCAAGAACCTCTCGTGTTTCAATAAGATCACATCTCATTCGTCTAAACTCCAATAGTTATAGCTCAACATCCCAACATAATATAAACTTTTCATCTTAGGCTAGTTTAGAGGGCAGTTAAGAGTTAACCATATTGTAATAAGTTTGTAAACCAGACCAGGTGAGGATGGTCCAAGGAAAGATTTCCTTCCCTGAAGGGCAATAGTGAACCAGATATTGCTTTTTGTGATGGTCAATAGTATTTACATGGTCACCATTGGAACAGTTTTTTTTAAAATTCCAGATTTTTGAAAATGGAATCCACGTTTCACAGTCTGCAATGGTACAGTTCCAACCTGCAAAGCCAGGACATTAGCCTGGGCTACTGGATTACTAGTCAAGTGCCATCACCTCCCCATGTTTGGTGTCTTCATCCAAGTCATTCGTATAGACAATAGGTAGTTGTGGAACCAGCATGGATCCTGTCGTACACCACTAGTTGCAGTTGGAATGTGAAAATGATACGTTATCCCTATCCATTTTCTCCCCCTTGGTCCAGGAACTCCCTACCTACGTCAGTGATACCACCCACTCCCTCCACCTCCTCTCGAGCTTCCAATTCCCTGGTCCCCAACACCTCATCTTTACCATAGACGTCCAGTCCCTGTACACCTGCATTCCCCATACAGATGGCCTAAAGGCCCTCCGCTTCTTCCTGTCCCGCAGGCCTGACCTGTCCCCCTCCACTGACACCCTCATCCGCTTAGCTGAACTCGTCCTCACACTCAACAACTTCTCTTTAAATTCCTCCCACTTCTTACAGACAAAGGGGTGGCCATGGGTACCCACATGGGCCCAAGCTATGCCTGCCTCTTTGTAGGTTATGTGGAACAATCCCTCTTCCGTACCTACACTGGCCCTAAACCCCACCTCTTCCTCTGTTACATTGATGACTGTATCGGCGCTGCCTCGTGCTCCCACGAGGAGCTTGAACAGTTCATCCACTTCACCAATACCTTCCACCCCAACCTTAAGTTCACCTGGACCATCTCTAATACCTCTCTCTCCTTCCTGGACCCCTCTGTTTTCATCTCTGGCAACCACCTAGAAACTGATATCCATTTCAAGCCCACCGACTCCCACAGCTACCAAGAATACACTTCCTCCCACCCACCTTCTTGCAAAAATGCCATCCCCTATTCCCAATTCCTTTGCCTCCACTGCATCTGCTCCCAGGATGAGGCATTCCACTCCCGTACATCTCAGATGTCCTCGTTTTTCAAGGACCGCAACATCCCTCCCCAGTGGTCGAGAACATCCTCGACCGTGTCTCCCGCATTTCCCGCAACTCATCCCTCACAACCCCTCCTGGCAATAACAACCAAAACAGAATCCCCCTTGTCCTCGCGTACCACCCCACCAACCCCCGGATCCAACACGTCATCCTCCGACACTTCCGCTATCTGCAATCCTACCCCACCACCAAAGACTCCCTACTCTTATCTGCTTTCCAGAGGGACCACTCTCTCAGTGACTCCCTTGTCCACTCCACATTCCCCTCCAGCCCCACCACATCCGGCACTTTTCCCTGCAACCGCAGGAAGTGCTACACCTCCCCCCCCCCGGCCCCAAGAAGACTTTCCACATCAAGCAGATGTTCACCTGCACATCTGCTAATGTGGTATACTGCATCCGCTTGGTTTCCCCGGGCCTCCTCTACATCGGGGAAACCAAGCGGAGACTTGGGGACCGCTATGCAGAACACCTACGCTCGGTTCGCACTAAACAACTGCACCTCCCAGTCGCGAACCATTTCGACTCCCCCTCCCGTTCCTCAGACGACATGTCCATCCTGGGCCTCCTGCAGTGCCACAATGATGCCACCCGAAGGTTGCAGGAACAGCAACTCTTATTCCACTTGGGAACCCTGCAGCCCAATGGTATCAATATGGACTTCGCAAGCTTCAAAACCTCCCCTCCCTCTACTGCATCTCAAAACCAGCCCAGCTCTTCCCTGCCTCCCTAACCTGTCGTTCCCCCCACCTATCCCCTCCTCGCACCTCAAGCCCCACCCCCATCTCCTATCTACTAACCTTATCCCACCCCCTTGACCTGTCCATCCTCCCTGGACTGACCTATCCCCTCCCTAACTCCCCACCTATGCTCACCTTTACTGGCTCCATCCCCACCTCTTTGACCTGTCTGTCTGCTCTCCACCTATCGTCTCCTTTATCCATCTTCTATCCACCTCCCCCTCTCTCCCTATTTATTTCAGAACTCCCTTCCCCTCCCCCATTTCTGAAGAAGGGTCTAGGCCCGAAATGTCAGCTTTCCTGCTCCTCTGATGCTGCTTGGCCTGCAGTGTTCATCCAGCTCTACACCTTGTTATCTCGTTATCCCTACTGTTTTCTTTAATATCCAGAAGTGCACTTACACAAAACTGACTTTGTTTTTTCCATCACCAAATCACCTATGCTTTTTCTCTGTCTATTTATTAAGCATCCCTAATAAATCACCCATGTTTTCCAATTGATTAATTTGCATGCAAATCGCATTAAGAGCAATGCAAACCATCAAAGGTGAGGGAGAGGTGGGGAGGGGGCAAAATCAAAATGGAATTGGAAGGTGTCTGCCTCCTGTTGGCTAATCAGTTCTTCTTAACCCTCATATTATGTACCTTATCAAATGCCTTCTGGAAATGCCAAGGATGTTGACTCTGCCTGATTATATGATGATTTTATAAGTATCCTGTTTTGACTTCCTTAATAATGGTTTCTAGTAAATTCCCTATGTCAGATGCTGAGCTAAATGTCTTGTTGTTTCCTGCTTTCTGTCTCCCTCCTTGTTTTGAACAAAGAAGTTACATTTGCTGTTTTCCAATCTGGTGTGGCTATTCCAGAATCGGAGGAATTTTGAAAGATTATAAACAACACCTCTATCATTGTAGCCACTTGTTTTAAGGTCTTGCGGTGAAGGCTATCAGGCTGTGAGTTCTCGTTAATCTTCAGGTCTCATTGTTTTTCCAAGGTCATTTTCCTCAGTAATGGTCAGTATTTTAAGTTCTTCCTTCTGGTTCATCTCTTCATTTTCAAGTAACTTTGGAAAATTTTCTCAGTTGTCAACACTGAGGACAGACACAACATACCACTTTTAATATCTCTATCACTTCTTTTCCATCAATTCCTCTGACCCTCTCGAGAGGATCAACAGTAGACTGACATCATTATTTACTAGTTTTCAAAATTTGATCAATCTCTGAACTACCACTAGTCTTTGCAAATTTGTTCAGTGTTTCTTTTGATTTGATACATCCCTCAACTTCTTTTGCCATGATTGATACATCCTTCTTATTTCCGTATAATGTTTGCCACTGCAGCTCTAATGTCCTACCTTTTGACTTTGTTTTTCCAGTTCACTTTGGCTCTACCTTCACACTCTTTTTATTGAGATTTGGCAAAATTGGCAAGGGTGTTTGGTTGGGTTGGAAGGAGATTTAGATGCTTTTCAACAGACCTCCGAAGGAGATGGGCATGACGAACATTGGTGCAGAGATAGGGAAATGGTTTCGTGATATGTACTCAGATTGGATAGAAAAGGAAAAGGGGGCGTGTGGCTGAAGATATAAATAAAAATGCCCAGCAGGTCATTCAGCACTTATAAATTATTCGTGGTTAAAAGCCTTTAAAGACCACTTCAAACTGAAATAGTAACTTGTCTTTTCTCCGTAGAGATATCGGATCATCTATGTATTTTCAGTAATTTCTGTTTTATTGTCAGGATCTAAGATTTTTTGTTCTTTTTAATGCTGTTTGAGATATCTGTACAGTTGATTTTGATCTTTGAGGAAGTATAATCCATAAATTGTTCATATTTAGCACTGGACAAGGTTGGATTGTTGACAGAGGTTTTGGAATAGGTGTTATCTTAAAGGACATTGCAATGAGATCTATCTGCCTTATACAATCCCCTCTCCTACTGTAATCTGCATATGTTATGATCCCAGCTGATATTATTACTGGACAAGTCAAATCCCAGATTGAAACATGGATTGATACATGGTTTTGTTTTAATAATGTAGTGTCTCACTGAAATGTAATCGCACAAAGTTGCAGATCTTGTTTTAACAATAAAACATATTTATAAACTGAAAGAAATAGCTAAACTAAACTATTTATTTCTAATACAGATTCAGAGTTGTAAACACAAAGTAAAAGTATATGCCACTAATCACAAAATACTCCTTTACAAATTCCAAAATGAAACAACATCAAAGCACCCCTTTTACAGTACTCCCACTAGAAAAATAGACAATTGAAACAAGGTAACACAGTGTGGAGCTGAAGGAACACAGCAGGCCCGGCAGCATCAGAGGAGCAGGAAGGTTGAGGTTTTGGATCGGGACTCTTCTTCAGAAATGGGGGAGGGGCAAGGGAGCTCTGAAATAAATAGAGAGAGAGGGAGGTGGGACTGGGGAAGGTAAGCGGGACAGTGATAGGTGAGTGCAGGCAGACAGTGGTGGGGATTGGTCAGTGAGGTGGGAGGGGCAGATAGGTGGGGGAGAAGATGGACAGGTTGTGTCAGGTTAAGGAAGCAGGATGCGAGGGAGGGTTGGTCATAGGATGAGGCCAGGGGTGGGGAGATTTTGAAACTGGTAAAGTCCACATTTAGGCCATCGGGCTGTAGGCTCCCAAGGCAGAGTATGAGGTGCTGCTCCTCCAGTTTGCAGGCGGCGTCATTGTGACCTGACCAATCCCCACTCACCTATCACCATCCCACCTACCTTCCCCAGCCCCACCCCTCCCTCTCTCTATTTATTTCAGAGCTCCGTTCCCCCTCTCCCATTTCTGCGATAGGTGATATGGATTTTGGTGTGATAACAAATCAGTAGACTCGGGAGGAGGAAGAGAAGTTAGAGATTAGTGATTGTTTGTGAGGACAAAGGGGTCAGGAAGGTAATGATGGCAGATTTGAAAAGGAAGTGGACAGTACAAGAGGAGAGAGAACATTTTACAATAACAATAATCTTGGAGACCCCAGAAGGAAAGTTAGATGACAGCACAATGGCACAGTTATTAGCATTGCTGCCTCACAGCGCCAAGGACCCAGGTCTGATTCCAGCCTTGGATGGCTATCTGTGTGGAGTTTGCACATACTCCCTGTGTTTGCATGGGTTTCCTCTGGGTGCTCTGGTTTCCTCCCACAGTCCAAAGATGTGCAGGCTAGGTGGATTGGCCATGCTAAATGTGGGGTTGCAGGGATAGGCTGGGAATGTGTGTTTGGGTGGGATGGTCTCCACAGGGTTGGTGTAGACTTGATGGGCTGAATTATCTCCTTTTGCTGGGTTTCAAAGATTCTGTGATTAGTTTATTGTGAATAAGCTCACAAGAATACAAGTGAAATAATGATGTTCTGAGATTTAAAAACAAGGCCATCTTTTTTAAAAAAAAAAAACTCTCCAAGCCTCCTTCAAGAGAACTTTTGAAACCTGTGACCTCTGTTACATAGAAGGGATAAGGATAATGGATGGTTGGGTACCCCAGTACCCACAGGTTCCTCGCCAAGCCACTTATCCTGATGTGGAACTATATCAGTCTTCCTTCACCTCATGAGCTCAAATCCTGACATGCCCACCTGACACCGTAGCGTGCCTACATGAGAGAGACTGCAGCGTTTCCAGAAGGTAAATCACTCCCATTTTAGTGGCAATTAGCGATGGGCAAAGAATGCTGGCTTTCCTAGTGATGGTCAGGTCCAGTAACAGAATTTCTTTTATCTTTTTAAAGAAAAATGAGAACATGTATCATTCTGGTTGATCAGACCTGAAAGTAATGGTGTTTTATTTAAAAAAAAGACACTGAATTCCATAGTAGTTAAAGATCTTGTCTTAAAAGAAACATGGCTTCTGTAATCCTGGCCTTGTTTGATTTTAAGATTTCTTTTCAAGATGCATATGCTGTTTTGGATAAAATTATAATGAATTCTTTATCACAGGGTAGAGTACTGTTGCCAGTTGACTGGGCGGCCAGTTTGTGATGCAGAGTGATGCCAGCAATGTGCGTTCAATCCCTGCACTGACTGAGGCTTCCATGAAGGACTCTCCTTCTCAACTGCTCCCCTGGCCTGAGGAACGGAGATCCTCAGGTTAAACTGTGACCAGTCATCTCTCTCTAATGAGAGCAGCTGTATTGTCCTATAAGACTATGGTGACTCCATTTACAAATGCAATTGGGAAATAAGATAGCACTGACAATATTACACTTTTTATAGCTCAGACTTTGGGGTTGTAGGATTTAATTTATTTTTCAACATGTGTAATAGTGAAGTTAGTGATAAACAGTAATTCTTAACAGTTGGATCCATGTAAAGATGTGAGAAAGAACTTCAGTCAACTGAACAGATCAAGAGAAATGCATTCAGTCAGCCAGAAGTCACAAGGTGGTTTTCAGTGAACCAACTCTCAAATTTTACATAATTTATTAAAGCCTACTCCTATCCATAGTGGTATTGCAACCATTCAGGACTGGGGGAGCTTTAGACTGGCTCTCAATTCTGTCTATAATCAAGTCTGACAATTAAGTTAACTCAACTCCAGTTTTACAATTAAATTGTAATTAAAGTTCAAGGCAGTTGTTGGCTTTGGGTGATGATGAATCAGCATCTCTTATATTTCTTCTGTGGAATCAAAAATCAACAAAAATGTGAAACTGCTGATTCACTGTCCTCTGTTTGAAGCTATCACACAAAGTCAGGATCTATCTCAGCACCACTGGCTTGATGTCCAGATATGTTCCAGGTTTGATTACAGGGCTGCCTTAAGAGATAACCTGTTTCTGTGAGAGGCTTTCAATAACTGGTAATAATGAAACTAATTTGAAATATTAGAACATCTTGTAAGATGGAACAGTCCCTCAGTTTATGGAGGGGGTGCCATTACTCTAAAGATTCTGTCTTCCTCGCTGCCGCTTTTACATGCTGCTTTTTAAATGAACTATCTTTTTAAAAAGTTTGAAAGATTGACTCTTTTTATGGTTGTCCTGGTGCTTCTTTAGTTGCTAACTGTTTACACAGTCAGTAGGTACTTCAATACTTAAGATGTAATCGGGAATAACCTTATTCAAATGAGGAGTGGTAGTTGGCTTAGTTTTAAAGGGTTAAATTGACTTATGGCAGTTGCAAAATAAGACAGTTAGAATAGCCAGAGTATACATAGGACCCTTAACAGATGAGAAGCTTACTGGTCCTGGATTTGATTCTAGAATGGCCTGGTGTCTGGTATTTGCCAGAGTGATCTCTTCTATCCCTGTAAGCTGATCAGGATGTTGGGCCAAAGCTAGCAACGCTGAAGAGTTTTCCTCCACCCCATTCCTCCATGCATTTTTCCTCTTATTCACCCAATTGTATGTTTTGTTTTAGGGATTGGTGAGTGCATTGGACCAACCACACATCGCAGTTTTTGCCTCGATTTGACCAGTTTTCAAGGGACAGGCAGCCTGCCCCTGGGGTCACCACGTGCTTATCCTCTGTAAGAACTTCAATGTTGTCAGACTTTGGAATGCCTACAGGAAAGCTTGTCGTTGAAGGAACTATGTAATACAGATAGTAATCTGTTAAACAATGGAAAATTGATTTGCTGGGTTTGTTATCTCTAGTGAGGTCTGGAGAGTTCCTTGAACTTGGGAGAGAAAGGAATTCGATATCGTTAAGAAACCACAGCCTCAGCATTTCTTCCATAAATGTTATTTCTCGCAGTTCTGATATTCTCAATCACTCTTCCAACTTACATTCTTCAGAGTACAATTTTCTTGTGGCTTGTCATGTAATTTATACAATTAGCAGCTGTTGTTACATTTGTTCAGTTAAATTTTGCTGCACACATAGAGCATAGAAACAGACCTTTTGATCCACTTATCCATGCTTACCAGGTATCCCAAACTTAACTAGTCCCGTTTGCCTGCGTTTGACCCAAATACCTCTAAACCCTTTCTATTCATGTACCTGTCCAAGTGTCTTTAAAATATTGTAACTGTACCTGCATTTACCACTTCCTCTTGCGGTTCATGCCATACACGCACAACCCTCTCTGTGGAAAAAGTTGCCCCTCAGGTCCCTTTTAAATCTTTCCCCTCTCACCTTAAACCCATGCCCTCTCCATTTGGACTTCCCTACACTTGGAAAAAGACCTTGTTTATTTACACTATCCATGCCCCTCATGATTTTATAAACCTCTATAAGGTCACCCCTCAGCCTCCGAGGCTCCAGTGAAAGTAAGTCCCAGCCTATCAGCCATTCATTATGATTCAAATCCTCCAGACCTGGCAGCATCCTTTGTAAATTTTATCTGCACCTTCTCTGGTTTAACAACATCCTCCCTATAGCAGGGCTACCAGAATTGTTCATAGTATTCTAAAAGTGGCTTCCCCAATGGGTTCAAAAACAAAGTTGCTGGAAAAGCTCAGCAGGTCTGGCAGCATCTGTGAAGGAAAAAACAGAGTTAACGTTTCCGGTCCGGTGACCCTTCCTCAGAACTGATGGTGGCTGGGAAAATGTCAGTTTAAATGCAGAAAAAATGGGAGGGGCTTAGGGTAGGGAGTAAACAATAGGATAGAAGCTAAACAGAGAGAAGAGCAGAGATAACAAGGTGTGGGGCTGGATGAACACAGCAGGTCAAGCAGCATCATAGGAGCAGGAAAACTTGACGTTTCGGGCCTAAACCCTTCATCAGAAATCTTAAGCTTTCCTGCTCCTATGATGCTGCTTGGCCTGCTGTGTTCATCCAGCCCCATGCTTGTTATCTCGGATTCTCCAGCATCTGCAGTACCTTTTATCTCAGAGAGAAGAGCAGTTGGGTAGACAGAGTTGACAATGATCAGACTGGGAGGGTGAATAAGTAATTAACAACTATTCGCCTTCCCAGCCTGATCGTTATCAACTCTTTGTCTGTCCAACTGCTCTTCTCTCTCTTTAGGCTCTGTGCTATTGTTTACTCCCTACCCCACCCCCTCCCCTTTTTTCTTCATTTAAACTGACATTTTCCCAGCCACAGATAATAATAATAATTTTCTGATGAAGGGTTTAGGCCCGAAACGTCAAGTTTTCCTGCTCCTATGATGCTGCTTGACCTGCTGTGTTCATCCAGCCCCATGCTTGTTATCTCATTTTCCCAGCCACCATCAGTTCTGAGGAAGAGTCACTGGACCCGAAACGTTAACTCTTCATTCCTCACAGACCGCAGGCCAAACCTGCTGAGCTTTTCCAGCAACTTTGTTTTTGTTCCTGATTCATAGCATCCACAGTTCTTTTGGATTTTATTTAGTGTTCCCGAATGGGTTGTAAAGCGGAAAAATGATGTGCCGACTCCTGTATTCAGTGCTCTGACCAACGAAGGCAAGTGTGCCAAACATTGCCCTCAACACCCTGTCTACATATAAGGCACATTTGTGGAATTACTCTCAAAGCTTATCTGTGGTGCAAAAAAGTGAATGTGATTCAAGTAGTTACTTTCAAATTGACTGGGACTTAATAATTTATTAAAATGTCAAACTGATGTATATAAGTGCAGGAGAATTCTTATTGCATTTCAAAATGAAAATCTCCTTTCCTCCTATTCTATGTAAGTGCAGCTGGATTTGTCCATGTGGATTGATGTATGATGCTAGCTACAACTGCGGCAGCAAAGGGCAGCAAAATATAATATAGATCAATGTGATACTATCCTTGACATTTGCAGCTGCTCACTGCAATGCTTCTTTCTCTAAAGTCTGTCTTTGCAAAGGATTATTTTGTAGGGTCGATTCCCTGCTCCTGTGTGCAAAAAGCAGGGAGTTTAGAATTCTCATCAAAACGTTTGATGCTAAATGTATTACAAATTTCAGATCAGAGTTTGATGCGGACATTTTTATTCTCAGCGTATTGAAGGACATGAGGCAAAGATTGGTGTTTAGAAGCAGTTTGAAGAGCAGTTATAAAACCATAGGAATAGGCCGTTCGGCCCCTCTGAGCTGCTCTGCCATTCAATGGATCATGGCTGATGATGCCATTGAAACCAGGGTCAAAAGACTAAAATGGCTTGCCTCATTTTGTAAGTTCTTCAAGCTTGCTCATTGATCTTTAAAAATCTTTGACAAGTATGTGTCCCATGCTTTGTAACCATTTATTTACGGGGATAAGTGACTGATGTGTGCTCCCAAGAGGTGCAGGAAGGAAAACTGATTTAATCTCCTTTGTTAAAGTGCAGCTTTCACAATTGTAGAGCACATCTTATCAAACTGAATCTTTTTCATCTGGCTATTCTTTAACTTCCCTGTCGGTGAAAATATATTGGAGACGTTTACAGTAACAGTAGCTGAGATAACAAGCATGGGGCTGGATGAACACAGCAGGTCAAGCAGCATCATAGGAGCAGGAAAACTTGACGTTTCGGGCCTAAACCCTTCATCAGAAATTCCTTCAGAGTTGTTTATTGCAATGTGAAACATTTTGAATGTCCTTGTTCACATTGTTTTTCATGCCATAAAATGTTGTCAGCAGTTTATTTTATGAAAGGTTGCAAGCTCAGTGAATTACACTTCATTGAGTGAAGTTCATGCCTGCACCCTGGATATCTTGATTAATCAGACATTTTTGCTATTAATTTTTACTGGATATGGGTGTCACTAACTAAGCCAGCATTTATTACCTACCCTGAATAGCCCAGATGGCAGTTAAAGTCAACCACGATCTGGAGTCACACGTAAGGTTGGCAGATTTCCTTCCCTAAAGGACATTAGTGAACGCGATGGGTTTTTACATTAGTGGTAGCTATAATTCCAGAATTGTTATCTGAATTCTGTTGGAGCCCGTGCCCCCAGATTAAC
>JAHRHZ010000021.1:26017263-26066449 GCA_024137785.1 Ginglymostoma cirratum | reverse complement strand
ATTTCTGATGAAGGGTTTAGGCCCGAAACGTCAAGTTTTCCTGCTCCTATGATGCTGCTTGACCTGCTGTGTTCATCCAGCCCCATGCTTGTTATCTCGGATTCTCCAGCATCTGCAGTACCTTTTATCTCAGTAACAGTAGCCATTGGTTTCAGTTTCAATGTGGCAGGTAAGTAAATAAATGAAAAATTCTCAGAGCAGAAGATTGTGGTTAAGCATACATTAAAAGAATATTTAAATGCATGCCATTTTTTAAACTTCTCAAAGTTTTTTGCTTTCACCTGCTGATCATCTGTTTCACAACCCACTTTTGTGCCAATTTAAAACAAAAAGTTGCTGAGCTTACTATTTCATGTTGACACTTTTTAACAATCCACCCTCTGCTCAAAATCTGACCAGAGAACTTCCCCAGATCAAAATGTCAACGTATTGAAAATTCCATAAATAATTATTCTCATTTACACCTTTTCATAGAGTAAAATTCCAGGATAGAATATATTTCTCCTGACCTGTGATCTTGTTTGAAAATTAGCTTTGTAATCTACTTCTTGACCCCATAAGTGCTACATGTTTCTGATCATATAGAACATGGAAATCAGGAGCAGGAGTCGGCCAATAGATACTTCATGTCTGTTCCTCCATTTGGTAAACTCGTGGCTAATCTTCTTTATGGGTATCAGTCCATTCTCCCGTCTTCTCTTTCTCTCTGACTTTCCCTGCTAACCCATTATGCCTTCATCCATCAAGAGCGTATGTAACTTAGCCTTGAATAAACTCAGTGACCTAGCCTTCATTGCCTTTTAGGGAAGAGAATCCACAGATCCAATGGTTCTCTTCAGGGGAAAAAGAAAATCTCTTCATCTCCATCACAACAGGGAGATCTCCTTGTTCTTAAACTGCATCCCATATCTCTAGTCTGCCCCAAAAGGGGAAACATTCTCAGTGCCTATCCTATCAAGTTGCCTCAGGATCTTGTTTAATTCAGTACGATCACCGGTCATTTTTCTAAAGTGCAGTGAGTATAGGCCCAACTTATTCGACGTTTCTTCATTAGCCTTTTGCCTTGGGAATGAGTTGAGTGAGCCGTTTGTAAACTGCTTTTCATAAAATTATATATAAATATATCCTCAAATAAGGAAACCAAAACTGTGCATTGTACTCCAGATGTGGCCTCACCAAGTCCCTGTACAGCTGTACTGAAACATCTGTTCTCTTGTATTCCATTCCCAATGCATAAACATCAATGTTTCAATTTTCCTTGTGGTTCTTGCAAGTTAACATTTTGCTGATCATATGCCAGGATGTCCACATCCCTCACTACTGCCAATTTCTACATCTCTGTCCATTTAAAGAGTACACTTTTTTAAAATTCTGTCTTCCAAAGAGGACAAGTTCACATTCACCCACATTTTAGTCCATCCGCCAGTTTCTTTTTTGCGCACTCACTTAACCGTTCTATGTAATTTTGCGGGCTCTCGGACAGTTGAACTACAGAAGGAGGCCATTTGGCCCATCATGAACTTGCCAGGCAACAAAGATCCAACTTCATTCATCTCATTTTCCAGTGCTTGGCCAATAGCCCTGGAAGCTACGGCAACGCAAGTGAATATCTAATTGCTCCTTAAGTGTTATGAGAGTCTCTGACTCAGCTACTCTTTCAGCCAGTGAGTTCTAGTGTTCCAAACCCTCTGAGTGATGAACATTGTCCTACACTCTCTCCTTAACTTTCTACCTCTTAGTTTAAATTACTGTTGCTAAAAAAAAATTTCTAGCCAGATCCATATAAGAAAGCAAATTCTTACACCACCCAGTCAGTGTGAGGAGGCTTCAGCAGAGTGGGAATTTTGGTTTTAAGTGGGAATTTGGTGCAAAGGCGGACAGAAATGTTTTCACGAAAGTTTATTGCGAGAAGTAAACTTTCGTGAGTGAGAAGTCAGTGGGAGAGGACAAAAAGTATGGATCAAGAAACCAAATCACAGTAAGACCAGTGGCAGAATGTTGTCACAAACCACAGCAAAAATAAAGGAGCTGACTGTTAGTTAAATGAAGAAAGACTGTAGAAACCTACAGCACAAAGTGATTTGGGAGGCTTCATGCTTAAATCTCAAAAAAGCTAGCATCCAAGTTTGGCAGGTAAAATGGAAGGCAAATGGACAGTTGGCCTATATTACAATAGGATTTGAGTCTAAAAATATGGAAGTTTTGCTAAAACTCTAATAGGCACCAGTTGGACCACAGCAGGAATACTAAACAGCTTTATCAAAGAAAAGATATACTGGCATTGGAGGTAGTCCAGAGAAGATTCACTAGGCTGATACCAGATATGGAGGGACTGTCTTATGATGAGAGGTTGAGTAAGTTGGGCCTTACTCTTTGGCGGTTGGAAGAATGTGAGGTGACCTCATTAAAACATACTTGATTGTTTGGGAACTTGACAGGGTAGATGTGGAAAGGTTGTTTACTTTGTGGGAGAATCTAGGACCAAAGTGCATAATCCCAGAATAAGGAGTTACACGTTCAGACAGTGAGTAGGAGGAATTTGCTCTGAGTGTAGTGAATCTGTGGATTTTTTTTATTGTGGGGGGGCTGTCAAGACTGGGTTGCTAAATCTAATCAAGGATAAGATTGACAGTCAGTATGGGATTCAAGGGCTATAGGGAAAAAGCAAGAAAGTGGAGGTGAGAATTATCAAACCAGCCATGATCTCATTGAATGACAGCAGATTCAATGGGCTGAATGGCCTGCTTCTGCTCCTGCATTCTGCAGTTTTAAAGCAGATAATCATGACTTTTCAAGAACAATTTATGGATGGAAATAAATGCTGGCCAAACCAGTTTTGCCCACATCCTGTGGGTAAAAAAGTACAAAAAAGTCTATTATCCTCACAAGAAACAAAGTTTAATGAATGTTTTTCACTTCTTATAACTTTAATTTAACAATCAAGTGTAAATTGACATAAATTATTCAGCATCTATTTAATATTGAACTTCTAGTACACGGTTACAACAACGAATATGTTTCATGTACTTACAGGACAGTGCCCTGGACTAAATGGCATCAATTCCAACCACAAGATCCTTCAATGCACTGAACTTCAGTAAAATTCATTTGATTTTAGTTACTGATTCTAATCTGACTGGTCCTGACCAGCTTGAGTTCCTGGGCAATGTCTTCAAAATAGTGCATTTCTCCAGATTGTGAGTATCTCTGCTCCCAGCAGTCTCTGGATCCATTGGCACTAATTCTGAACAATCGGTGACAAATCTGTGAATTGTGTGGCCAGGCTTTGCAGACAGACACCAGCTGCAACAATTGCCGACTTTGTTTATTGCCAGTCCCAGGATCAATTCTTTATTTTCTGCCTCTGCTGCACCATTGGGTGATCTGGACTTGTTTGGCTCTCTGTCTTATGTCTGTTTCAACCGACTTTAGTTTCACTAAAAATCTCAAATTTCAGGTTTCCATTTGGCATTCATCGCTACAAATGTGAAGGTTCAGTTTCCCTTTTGTTCAGGGTTTAACTCAAAAAAAAACTTGGAGATGTTGTACATGTGTCTGATAGTATTAATACTGAGGGGTGCAATAAGGCTGTGATGTCACATGGACTTGTAGGAAGAACAGTTTGGGATCTCTGAGTAGCAAGACCGAACATCCCAGTCTTCCTCAAAGTCTCTGTAATAATTGTCTGTCATATCCTTCTGATCAGTTGGATAGTAAGTTGCTTTCTTCTGACACCCTAGATCAAGCACACCCTGTAGATCCTCACAGTTGAAGGATGGTGGCAGCAAATGTACTACATGAGGTGCGTTCTGCAGTTGAAACCCAAAATTCCATTGCAAGCTTTTTTTGAAGACTCACATTTTCCATTTGCACCAGTATTCAGAATTTTGGAAAAGTTCTGAAGCACATTTAGAAGTATGGCGTTCCTTTCCTGACCGTCATGATGTGGCACGGGTAGCAGAAGCTGTGCAAGCCATGTGCAAAACTCCATTGGTCTTACTAACTTTAAAAGTTGTACTTTGAAGGACGTGCTAAACAAGTGGTCAGTTAATCCATTTTGTTTTGAAGATATTGAAAAGCTGACGGAGTGTGGATGATTGTGGGCAGTTTGAAACTAGAATGCAGGAGCATTTTGAAAGTTAAATTAAAGTCACATATTTCCAGCAGTATTTTCTTTGAATTTGAATACATTGAGGATAGTTGATTTTCCACATCTGTTTGTGATTTAGGATATAGAGAACTTAAGTTTTCTGAAGACAATGTTTCCCTGTTCCCTGAGCAATGTCATTTAGCTTGGAGATATTTAAATAGGAGCATTTCTAAATGCCCAGCAAAGGGTGGTGCTGTAACTGGAAAACATTTGAAAGTCATTAATTTTGTGACTCTCCAACCTCATAAAAACAAACACATGTTAATAATTTAGGAGCCAGAACTTTATTTCTAATCTGAATTGTAAAATAGGTCTCTATCCAAGTACAGATGCCAACATTTTTCATCTAAAAATGAGAAGAATGGGTAAAAGAAATGTTCCAGTGTAAAGCTCTGATTTTACGCAACAAAATGCTTTTAAATAAGGAGGGTTTGGGAGGTTAATCTTTGGCAAGGTGTTTTGTATGATGGCCATATGTGCTTCTAATTACAAGTGCAATGGGAGAAATTTTAGCTTTGTTAATTGCTGGCCACTTCTATGGAAGATCAACCAGATGTTTTGGACTTAAGCCCTGTAACATCCAGTTGTGCACTTTGCATGACTTTAAAGTCACCTCGATGTTTATATGCTTTATACGTTTCCCCTGAAGGGTATACAAGGTAAAAATGCGGTCAGTGAATCTGTTGTTATGAGAATATTGAAAATCTTGTGAAATTCGCAGCAGATGTTTGTGTCTTGTAAATTTGAAATACAGGACTGCTTTGAAAGTTGACTCTAAAATAAGTTGCATTCTGTGCAATATTTTCTTTGAGTTTGTATTCTGAGACTGTGTAAACAGTTGATTGTTCACCTATATTTATGATTGACATTTACAGACTTCTTTCAAATGATTTCTGCAATATAGTAGTTCCAAAACAGAGTATAAAAATGATATAAAACATCACCTTGGAATGGTTTTGCATTGCAAATGTTTTCTTACCAATTGAAATATTTCATCTATTTTTTTTAAAAAGCTTTAATAAAATGACGCACACAATTGTTCAAAAATAGCATGATTGAGAAATCAACAGAAGACTTTCACTCCTTCTGCCCTCAGATTTTTTCAAGTGAAACATTTTTTTGTTTACTGGATATTTGGATTTGAATACTGGAATATAATTTCAAAGTTATAATCATAATTCTGCAAAGGACAAAGTTATTAGAAGCAAAGTATAACACCCCACTGACTCAGCCATATACAGCTTGGAAAAGATCTTTTTTGAAAAATACTTTATGCAGCTCATTACCAGCACTGTGCCTTATTTCAAGAAATTCCTGTTAGCTATCAACTATGATAGTTGTTCTGGAGTGCCTCCATTAATCAGACATGGGCCTATGTGCATTGTGTTGCTGAATTAAAACTACCCAAACACGTTATCGTATATTTCTGAATTTTATGCTCATCACTGGTAGAAAAGCCTGCTCAGTAAGGTTCACAATATTGGCATCTAGTACTGCCCTCAAGTATCTTGGATAGTTGAAATGTGGATGAGATATTTGCCTTTATGTTAATTCTCTGTATGTTTGTCATCCTGGACTATCTAAGTTTGGATTAATGGTCAGGAATAAAACGTTGCTGGTAACTATCTGTTTGATCAATAGAGTAATTGTTTATCCACATAGATTCAGAATATCAGGTTTGATATGTAGTGTGGTACTGACTTGATGGCAGGTTTGCTTCCTGGAGTTATGTAAACCATAAGGGATTTTGTTGATGTTAAACTACTTCCCCATTGAATATCTTTGAACTGTGTACTAGCTGTGATGTTAAACCTACCCAGAAGAGTTGTGAGGGTTTTAATCTGATAAGTGTAAATGCTGGCTAGTTTTAACTGTGTTGGACATATTTGCGAAGGTGAGCGGTCCAGTTGTCCCATGTGGAGGGAGTTGATGCTTTCCGTAGTTCAAATTGGTCTATGTTGGCTAAGTTTTCCTCTTTTATTGCTTCACTATTGCCCTGTGTATGCTGTTAAATTAGCTCAGAGAAGATAATCGTATGAGTTTGCTGCTAATTTTGATTGACTTGTAGAAGGTTAATAGAATGTAGTCTACCTGTTACTTAAAACTTAACTTTTAAAATGAAAACTTAAATTGTTAGAAGGCTTGCACTTAGACAATAGATTTCACAATCCTGTGAGCTTTTTGCAGCTGATGAAGTTTTTTTGAGATGTAGTCACTGTTGTGTGGCTTTCTGCTTCCTGGAAAAAGGCAAACTCTGGCATATACAGAACAACCGTTTTTGCTATTTTCAATTTTTTGTGTCATTCAGTTGTTTTCACCATGTTCCAATTGTGCACTAAATTATACTGGAATTAATGCTGTTTTCTATCATTTATTTTTTAAGAAAATTGTTCTACAACAGGTATTTCTACTGTTGGATTGAAGGTTTCTGTTCAAGGATTTTTACATGAGTTTATTTTTGACATTGATTCTATTGCACAAGTCAATCATTGTTTGGAGAATAAAACTTTTTTTTCTTTGTCCTCCTTTCGTGTATTCTTTCAGCTCAACCTCAATCACTGCCTTGGCCAACTACTTCAGCACTGGAACAGACTGAGGGGGAAACTGGCAAATTACAAAATGGCCACATGAGTCTGACTCATGTAAATGGAATCCACAACGGGGTCACACGTGGGATTTCAGACCACAGAAAGCTCACGGCTCCAGTCTCTCAGAAAATGCACAAAAAACTCCAATCAAGCCTTTCTGTGAGTAGTAGTGGCAGCAGGAAAAGCAAATTAAGTTCTACAAACTCTCAGAAACCAATTTCCACACCAGAAGGTAAGTTTGTAAATCGGTGGAATTGTTTTAATTACATTTTAGTGTTTATTTTAAATAATTCCATGGAACAAGACTCCTTTAAAACTAGGCGCCACTTATCTGTGCTGATTTTTGAGTGGCCTTTTGTTTTTAAATATACTTTAATCATTCACCTGACTAGAATTTTTAAAACTGCAGCATTATTTTGTTTCCCAAGGAGTAATTCATTCCATAAACTCTTCAGAGCAGATTTTTTTAACAATAAAGAATGAGTTATTTCCCTTTTAGGCTTGTGAATCGTTTTTCTTTATCTGAACATCCTGATCCACCAACGGGAAGTAATTTCTAATTTAAGGATCTCGCATCTTGCAAACTGTTTGCTTACGTAATCATTCATAATGGTGTTTCTGTGCATAGATTTAGCTGATTTGTCAGTGTCAAATTATAATTATTTGTTAATAACGAAACCTCTTGAGATTCTGCAATATATGTATATTCAAGGACCTGAATCCCTATAACAGTTAATTCATCTTTCTGTCCAAGTGATACTTATTTTTAAAAAGGTTCTCCTTTCTTAAGGAAGTGTCATATTCAGATGTAAGGCACCTCACTTTCCTAACACACAAATTAAATAGTACATCCACAAAATTATGTTAGACAAATCGTACACAAGCCAATTCCATCTCTTTTCCTAATTTGGCAACTATTATTGGTGCAGGGCAGTTGGACGTTATTCACATTTCGCAGTTATGGCTGATTTTCCACTTCCTATCATACGAAGATGAGGCTGACTATATTGCATCACCCGTAATCTGATTGAGATTTGAAGTTGAAAACCACCTGCTTTCTATGATTTGGTAGCAGAATATGGGGAGAAAACAATCTTTTGTTTGGGGCATGTGGGTGGTGAGGGGTGATGCAATTCCTTGTATTACCCATATTGATAAACACTGTTTTGCAGATTTCCTAGATAATTGCCTAAAATTGGTGCCAGGTTGCTAATCTAAATAAGTGAGGGGAATTTAGTTTGCCTTAGACAGGCTTGTAAAACTTGTGTTGATAGTGGAGCAGAAGCTGGGAATACTGTGCTTGGAATTCTTAGGCATTGGTGCCTCTTAAGCAGTAAGCAGAACCTTTAGGCAAATCTTCATACAGACTGAGAAACAATTTTGGCCAATCCTCAGACCTTCTAGTTTGTTTGCATGCAATCAGCCTGCAAAGACTTGCAGATCAAAAAATAAACCATAACCAATTTTCAGTCTGTTTAAAAGAGGAACCTTTTCAACAAATCTTTTCAGTTTCACTCGTTACTTTCACCCAATTTGAGACAAATAATTGAACAATGAGATATGGTTTGCAGGTGTAGATGACACAAATATTCCTTTACAAATGCAGTTGTGCACACTTCATTTAAATTTAGGCAGTTAAAGGCAACATCCCTAGGATGCTTGAATCCTGCTCCAGTGACTAAAAGATTGATGTTTAACTGTGTTTTTGAGCTTTGACAAAAAATGGATTTGTTGGAGATGTACTGGAATAGCTGTCACAACTTTGTCTTAAGTATTCTTTTGAATTCAGTGGCATTGGTTGCTCAGCAAGGGTGGGTGGGTGGGTGTGTGTGTGTGTGAGTGAGAGAGAGAGAGAGACACTGACCAATACAATTACTAATCATAGTGGATGGTGGGGGTGGGGTGTGCATGGAAGGAGTGTCAACAATAACATTGGTGACCTGAATTCAACATTTTGGCTTTTGTGTAAGCCCCCTCATGCACTTGTCCAGTTTTTGTTTGGTAGGTTGGTCAAAGTACTTCAATGTGGTGAGGTCAGATATAAAATCATTGTTACTTTATTGTGTAGATCACAAAGGAATTGGAGAGTGACTGGTCTGTAAAAAGAAACTATTCACTTAACCTAAAATTTCTCCTTATGAATAAGAGAAATACAAAACCATGCAACAATGTCACAGTTCTTTGGTTCAGTATGCCAGTTTTTCATCCATCTTGACACTGAAATCTTGGTTAGCGCTTGGTTAGTCTTGCAATAAACATTCTGATAGTCTTTGCATCTTTCCTTTTCTTCTTCTACTGCCATAGGAAGTAACCAACTTCTTTTCCCATTTAGAGATGTAGCAGTAATCTTGTCAACCTGACCAGCAAGCTCATTTCTATATTTTCAACACCACTCCCAAAATCGCAAAAATAGGATGAGGACTGTAACATATAATTTAGCATGATCGTGCCTTATCCTGGACTTCAGCTCTCCCTTCCTGCCTACTTCCCATTAGATCACTGATGGGTTTCCAAGAGAACCATCTAAAGTATAAAGCTAACTGATGGTCAGACATTAAATAAATTACTCTGTGTCTGTGAACATTATGATCAGCAGAAGTTGGGATTTTTGCACCTCAATCCTTCCTTTATCATAATAACACTGGCCTATGTTTGGAAGATTTTAAATGTGTATCCCTGCTTTGAAACTGTGGTGAAGGGTGAAAGAAATAGTTTAAAATCCCAAAATGACATTGAAGATTGCTGGATAGATCTACCAATTAATACAATATTTAAATTGCTATTACTTTCACTGACTTTTGACTATGTCATCTCCAGGGAAAGTAAGAAAGATGCATTAACCTTTAGCATGATTGTTGGTTACACTGGAGATCAAAATTTTAGAAAGAAAAAGAAACTTGCAGAGATTCTAAAAGGATGCTTTAAAACAGGTCCTGTTTTATATTGTGGCTGTTAATAATTGATGAGTAACCTAATTTAGTCTTAAATGAAGCTTTCACTGGTCTGTGGTGCAGACAGATCTTTCTTCCCCACCAACACCAACACTGTATCTTGGAAAAATGGATTCTGTGTCTAAAGTCACTTAGTTTCAGTTTCAGATTCAGAAAACTGAGGTTTTTGACTTTAGAATAATGCAAATCCAGTGTGTCAGGCCTGATTCTAGACCAAAGCAAAGTCAGAGTAAAGCTGCTTCCGTTCAGTATCAGCTTACCCTTAAAAGTAATAGCACAACTATTTCAGAGCAAAAAAAGCATTGAGTGCACTGTAGACAACACAATGAACTGATTGGGTTTAATGCCCTTTTTCTGAGCCATATATCTTTTTATGGAATTTGTAGACAGAAGGTAGTGGACTTCCAGTAGCTCAGACTAATACTCTAGAGACATGAGTTTAAGTCCAACCACATTAACTAGTGAAATATAAATTACATTAATAAATCAAGAATTGAAACCCTCTCTGTGTCATGGTAACTATTACTGTCGTCATTTGGTCCACCCATCTGGTCCCCTGGTATCCATCATAAGAGGGATATTTGCCATCCTTACCTGGTCTGGCTCCATGTGACTCCAGGCCCACAGCAATGTGTGGTGACTTTTAATTGCCTAATGAAATGATCATGCAAGATATTTACTTCAAAGACACTTTGGGATAAACAAAACAGAAATTGCTGGAAAACGCAACAGGTCTGGCAGCATCTGTAGAGAGAAATCAGAATTAATGTTTTGGGTCCAGTGCCCTTCCTCCAAATTGATGGTAGCTAGGAAAAAGTCATTTTCTTATGCAGAAGATGGGTGGGGCGGGGGTAAGGAGCAAACGATAGGTGGAGATAGAGACTAAAGAGAGAGAAGGACAGATGGAAGGACAAAGGAGTGGATAACGATCTGGCTAGGAGAGTGAATAACTATTAACGGGGACTGTTAGTGGCTCACAATGGGTTGTGCATAATATGAGACCGTGTGATAACTAGGCCTGGTGTGTGTGGGTTGGCATGAGGGAAGGTGCCTCAAGCCCTAAAATTGTTGATCTTGACATTCAGTCCAGAAGGCTGTAGAGTTCCCAAGTAAAAAATGAGGTACTGTTTTTCCAGCTTGTCCTGAGTTTTGCTGGAGTACTGCAGCAAGCCTGAGATAGAGACGTTGGCCAAAGAACAAGATGGTGTGTTGAAGTGGCAGGCACCTGGAAGCTCAGGGTCTTTTTTGTGGATAGAGCATAGGTGTTCTGTGAAGTAGTTACCAGTCTGTGCTTCTCTGGAGGAGACCACATTGTGAACAGCGAATGCAGTAGACCAGATTCAGTGAAATGGATGTAAAATGCTGCTTCACCTGGAAGGTGCATTTGGGCCCTTGGATACGGAGGAGGGAGAAAGTTAATGGGTCGGTGTTATACCTTCGGCAGTCTACATTGAGGAATAAATGTAGGCCATCTACATCCCCTTAAAAAATAAAAGATAAAAATACTATAAGGATCAACTGCAGCCCTCAAGCACTTGTTTTTATTAAAAAAAAATGACATTCAAATAATTTAAAGTATGGCTACAAGACAAGTCTAAACATTTTGTACATTGCTGTTGGGTGAGCAATGGTGCAGCTGACCAACTGAATTCACTTATCAATGAGGCTGGATACTTTAGGCCTGGAATTGAATTCTGACACTGGAGAGACATCGCAGCCTATAGAGAAAAATGTGCCGCATGCTTTTTTCCTAAATGCTGCCCAACAAGTTACCTTCAAAACTGCCATTGATTTGGTAATGGCCTGCATTTGTTAAAATGTAACTAAGTGTTTATTCAGTTTTTATTTTAACTTCTGCAGGGGACTGGTATGTCTGTTGCATAAACATGAAAATTTCTGAACTGGATTCCTTTATTGGGTTTAAAATATAGTGGCTTCATTAAATGGTTAGTTAGATCCTTTTTCTAATTTGCATTTAAACACAGACTAGTCTGCTGAGTTTCTGATCTCTATTGAATAAAAATGTGATTTATTCATACTTGCGAATTTCCCTCTTCCAGTTAAACCTTAGCCACTAGTTTATTTTACTAGTGCCTTATTTGCATTTTATAATGGAGCAAGTCAATCATACATAGTTCCTGTATTTGTATTTAACCAAAGAAATGCCAGTTCACTGTCTTTGATGTACTTTTTGTCTTTTCAAATCACTTTGGGTTTGGTGAAGCTAGAAAGTGCATTTATAGTCTTTTAATTGATGTCTTGAACTTGGATAATACCTGAAAGTGGAGATAAATTGATGAGTCAATTACTGCTTCTGCCTTCAGGGCCTAACAGTCAGTTATATTAATGATAATTAATAGACTTTAGTGAGCAACTAATTTTTCAGGAAATCAAAACAGGATGTACAAGACATAAAGGAAGTGAGTTGAGGACTCCATTTGAAGCAGAATGTTAATGGATGATTCTTTTTTCCCAAAAAAAACCCCACAACATTCCTGCCTGTAGGCTTCATAGACTTCAACTCATTATCACATCGATGATCTAATTTTGTAATGTTTCATTTTTGTATTACTTTTGGGGGACAGAAAACAAATTTACAAGTGAAACCATTTCATAAGCAATACAGATATTTTCCTACGCCTGTAGTGAGAAAATGTGTGCAATTCATTTGTTTTTTTTTAAAGTTGGACTCTCAAGTTTTTTTTTCCTTTTCTTATTCTAAGTTAATGTGAATGGGGCCATGTATGTATGGCAAAGGTACACACTTTTTTCACTGTATTTTTACATCCGAATACATGTGACAGAAAATGATTCAATTCAATTCATATATGCACTTGTCTCCTATAAGAATAGATTACAGGTCTACATATGATTTAGGGAATGTATGAAGCAAGGGGAATGATCAAAATAGAATATCTTGAAGAAGAATATCCTTTTTGTTTTTAAGTGTGTTTTGGTATGGCAGTATTCCTAATTAATTCAAATTAGGTTAGAGAAAGAGTATGCTACAGTCCATTTCAAAAGTAGTACCTGTACAGTAAGCAACAAAGTGTATGAAACTGTCACGTATGCAACAAAGTATATAGAAAGCTGTTGAATATGCAAAATAGGATATAGCCTGCAGGGCAGTTTTGTTTAGTATAGTTATTTTTCTCTATACTACGTGCAAGATGATCTATTTGACAAAAACCACCTTCCGTTAGGTAAGTGAATTCTCCGTGGTAAATTGCAAGTGTATTAGGATGCATTGAGACAAGTTGGCTAGATAGCTAGTGGATGATGCAGAATGATGCAAACAGTGCAGGTTAAGTCCCTGTCCTGGCTATGATGGTTCATGGAGATCTGCTTCATTGCTCTTTCCTTAACATGATGTAGAATGGTGTCCCTCAAGCCATGTAACCACTTCTCTCTCCCACTCTCTTGCATGACCAATCATCTATTGCAATATTTCTCTTTATATTTTTTCATAGAATGTGGGTGTTGATGGCTAGGCCAGCATTTAGTGCTAATCTCTAATTGCCCCATATCTGTCTTTGCTGTATTCTGGGATTCTAAGAGCTTTCCGGTTTTTTTCTTGCATGTTTAATGTTTAATAGTTTTGGCAACTGTCGTTGAGGACAAATACTAGGAAATCCACCTCCTCCACATCTGCGCCCTGCTGGCCGTAATACTAGTTCTATACTTTGTTTTGCACTCATCTTAACATTTCAACAATGTCAGGCTGCTACCGAGAACAAACAAACATAGAGTAGGAGTTATTATTCTTGTATGTTGACTAGCAATAGAATTTCATTGTTTCTGTAGACCTGTGCCACTGCTCTGATTGCTGTGAATGGTGAATTTGAAGCAAAAAGTAGGTGACCGTATGACTACCTTGTTCTGGTGAGAAGCAGTAGGTCTTAGGGATATGTTCCCAGGAGCACACCTATGCTTAAAATGGGATTAACCTGTTGGTGAAACTGTCAGTGAAAAGGAAAACCCAGTTACAGGTTAGTATTCTGAGCACTAAGAGCCTGCAGCTGAATGAGATTGTCAATTAACAAGGTGTAGAGCTGGATGAACACAGCAGGCCAAGCAGCATCAGAGGAGCAGGAAGGCTGACGTTTCGGGCCGAGACCTTGTGTTCATCCAGCTCTGCACCTTGTTATCTCAGATTCTCCAGCATCTGCAGTTCCTACTGTCTCTGAGATTGTGAATTGATCACTTGTTGATGTGTAGAATTACTGGAGGCAATTTTAAGTTAACTTGTACAATTGGTAGAATTCTGAGTTATTTACCACCTGATTTTTTTGTTATTCTTCATTGAAATCAATCCAGAGATTTGTGTGGAGTATAAAATCAGAATTCCACCTGACACTTGTGGGTTTTCCAGCCAGCCAGTATTGCCTATTAATTTGCTTACAAACAAGAATGCAGTTTCAAGTGCAGACCTCACTTCATAACAAGTAGAATAATCTGTCATAGAATGTCTGTTCAATTTATATTTCTCCCCACCTATGGACTATGCTGTATTCCTAATTTTATTTTGTATTTTATTATAAAACAGATTTTCTGGGTCTCAAACTTAGTTAAAGCTATCTGAACTTTCAATGTGATGGACCTGTCAGTGAATTGCTCTGTCTTGGTGAAAATAAGTATGCATTAAGCCCTACTTAGTACTAAATTTAAAAATTACACCTCAACATAGTTCAGTTCCGTATTTTCGATGTTGCTAAGTGTACAGGATGATATGCTCATGTTACAGACTTAATTGAGTGACTCAGTAGTGTAAAATTTAGAAGTTAGGTTTGAAGTATGTAACACCAATCTGTTAACTTTATTGTTCTTTAGATCTACTCCATGCTGACACAGGGAGTTTGCCATAAATTAGGTTCTGTAGTCTCAACCACTTGATTGCATTGCAGGTGTTTTGGCACATCTGTCCTAGTAAAAGTAGACCGTGTACCTCTACACGCTGAGAGTGTAAGATAAGATATACTATTCTAACAGAAGAAACTTTACCACATTTTTTAATATGTGAGATTTCCAAGATTTTTATCTGAAATTTCATAGAAAAATATTCATTTTGGTCAACCTTCACCTTAAAGAGCATCAAAATAAACTAAAACCAGTTTTACTACTTGTGTTCCAATCAATTTTTGCCATTGTGCATTCTTTGTTATGAGGGTGGTTGTGTTTTGGCAGTGGCATTTCTCTGCTGCTGGTTATCAAGAAGATCATTTTCCTTTGGTATTGATTGGATTTGTTCTTATGGGAGCCACCTCATTGAGCTGCACATGCAAACATCGGTTTTAAGAGGCAAAACATGATTTGTCAGAGTGATGACTGTCAATCGATGTGGAGGTGCCAGTGTTGGACTGGGGTGGACAAAGTCAGGAGTCACACGACACCTGGTTATAGTCAAACAGGTTTTCTTTTGAAATCGCAAGCTTTCGAAGCGTTGCTCCTTCATCACCTGACAAAGGAGCAGCACTTTGAAAGCCTGTGATCTCAAGTAAACCTGTTTGACTACAACTTGGTGTCGTGTGAGTTCTGACACAAAATTGAGACACTGATTTGAATTTGTGTACCTCTGTTAGGAATCCAGCAAACTACAGTGTGTGCAGTTGGGCTGTCCACTATAAATATCATAGGAAATTAAAACTTACAATATCTAACTGCTATATACATGTGTTTATCTACTTTGAAGGAACAAGGCTCCTCACACATTCTCACCTTTTCTTTTGTCTTTGTATTAAATCACAAGTTGATTTAAACATTTGAATATTTAATTTGTTTATTTGTACATTAGTTTCCATGTATAAAATAATTAGATTCCAAGTTAAAAATTTTTAAAACATGTTATGAGGGCAGAAGATTTGAATGAATGTGATCATTTTCATTATCTTGGCTTTATTTATTTTCCTGGACTCATTTTGTTATTTTGTGCCTTCCTTTCTGCATCTGATTGCTGGGCTTCTTTCGTTCTGCACCTTTGTTCTTGTCACTGTGCTGAGATCACTTGTGGCCTTCTTTAGTTTTGCTGTTGCCAGCCTGCTATCTGTAATTGTTGTTGTGATCGCAATGCCTGTTGCTATATGAAACTTGAGGAAGTCCCTGCTGAGGACCCCAACCATGTCTGTGACTTCAGCTTAACACTTTCTTTGATTCTTGGCGTGAGACAACTAAATGTCTGGAGATTTACTTTGAGTGCTCTGAACTCTGTCAGCATAACTGGCTAAGACAGTGCTGGCCTAAGGTTTATGTTCTAAAAATGAACTTAACGATATGTTAATGTCATGTTCAAACCTTAAATTAGCTACTAAGGGAAAACCTTGAATTTGTTCTCTTCAGTCCAGCAAAAAATTCCAGTTCAAAGATTAAGTTGGGTAACAGTCTTCACATTGTTCAATTTGTATAAAGTCTACTTACATGCAATTCAAATAAATGTTTTGGCAAACATCTTCTTGTTTTCCAGATTGGCTGGTGTAACTTTAGAACTACTTTGCTTAAAGTAGTTAAATGGTCATCCCTGATTTTTGTCAAATTTATGTGTACTGATTAGGAGAAATCATAAGGCAATGCCCAATGCAATTCTTTAGAATCCTTGCTTTAGTTTAAGTTATACAAGTATGATCTATTTTTAATACAAGCCTCTTCTACAAAAAAAAGTTTGAATCTATGAAAGAGTAAATTATGTTAATGTTAAGTATGTTAATAAAAAGAAAACTGGGTGAAAGTGGAATGATCTCTGGAGCATAACTTCACATAAAGCCCATACACATCAGCTGAAGGTATGTTTTTTGGCCCTGTGTGAGGTTAGTTGGTTATTCCATACCTGGAACCTGGCCTGCATGGATCTACAAACCAAAACTGGCATTGACTGGCAATGTCCCAGTGGGTGGTATGAAAATTGCAAATCAATTCTGACTGCTCAACTAGATTGTGCACATAAGTTGGAATGGAAACATGTTTTCATGATAGAGTAGGAGAAGTTTTGTTTCTGAATCTGAAAAGGGAACGTTTCATGATGCTGATGTTGAATAATCAAGTAGAAAGAATTCCTTTGCCAAGCAAAAATAAAATCACCAAATATCGTTTGTTTATCGTATAAATCATTGAAACTCAGTTTAGAAGACTTCAGCTATTTTGGATAAACGTTTTAGATATCGTTTTCAAAAGAACTACTTGCCTCATTTGTTGGTTCATATGTAATTTATGATCTGAACTAGTCACATACATGTGAATTCATCATTTTCAATGGACACTCATCATTGTATTGATCATCACATCAACACATTAACTTTGAAGTAAAGAACTGATTTTTCATGAACTCCAACATTGGTATAAGTTAAGCAAAATGATTTATACTAGTGCTTGACATTTTGTGAAGAATACAGACGCGCTAAGACTTCAATGTGTCTTTCATCCAGCCTGTATACTGGTGCCTCAGGTTACTTTGAGCACAGTTCAAAAGGACTTTACAATCCTGGTCTTTTTAGAATCCTAACATGGTCAAGAAAAGGAACACCCAGTTTAATCGTTTCAAAGCGGGATGAAATATTTTCTTGGAAATATGAAAGGAAATTGAGTGCTTCATTTAGTGTTCCTTGCCACAGCCAGATGTACACTGGCATAATATTTGCTTTTGGTGTTTTTGGGAATGGAACAGAAAGTAGAATGATTTTTTTTTTCCTCTTTATTGGTATCACTCCAGCCTGAATTTAGTACACCAGGATATTCAAATACTGCAGTTTTTCTGCTTCCCAATATTGATATTAAATGTAGAAATATAGAAAAAATGAGTTCAAACAGGTAATTTGGCACTTTGAGCCTACACCACTGTTGAATTTCTCATCTAACTCAGTACTCTGTTCCCACTTTCTCTGCTTATCCTTTGATCCCTTTAGCCCTAAAAACTATATCTAACTTTTCAAAACATTCCATGTTTTGACCTTAACTTCCTTTGGTGGCAGAGAATTCCACAGGTTCCCCCCTTTCTGGGTGAAGAAATTTCTCCTCATCTCAGTCCTAAATTGAGTACCCTGTATCCTTAGACTGTGAGCCCTGGTTCTGTATTCCCCAGTCTTTGCTCACATCCTTCCTGCATTCACCCTGTCTAATCCTGTTAGAATTCATAGGTTTCTATGAGATCTCACTGCCCGACCACCCCCCGCAATTCTTCTAAAACTCCAGTGAATATAAATCCAGTCTTTCTTCATATGCCATTCCTGCGATGCCAGGAATCAATCTCATAAACCTTTGTTGCACTTCCTCCATAGCCAGCACATCCATCCTTAGATAAGGAGACTGGAGCTGCCCACAATACTCCAGGTGTTGTCTCCTCAAGGCGCCACGCAATTACAGCAAGACATGTCTATTCCTATAGTCAATTTATTGTACCTGTCCCCCTTCCTGACGTATTGCCATTCGTATAGTAATTTGCCTTCCTGTTTTTGCTACTAAAGTGGATAACTTCTCATTTCTGCACACTTTATTTCAGCGTCCATGCATTTGCCCACGCATTCAACTTGTCCAAATCACACGGAAACATCTCTGCATCCTCCTCACCGCTCACCCTCCCATCTAGTTTTGTGCCATCTGCAGTCTTGGAGATACTACATTTAGCTTCCTTCTCTAAATTATTAATATGCATATTGTGAACAGCTGCGTTCCTAGCACTGATCGCTGTAGTACCCACTGATCGCTGGCTTCCACTCACTAAAAGGCCCATTTTTAATATGCCCGTTCCTACTCTTTGTTTTCTGTCTGCCACCCAGTTCTCTACCAATGTCTGTATACTACCCTCAATCCATGCACTTTAAAATTTACATGCTCATCTCTTATATGGGACCTTATTGAAAGCTTTCTGAAAGTCCAAGTAAACCATACCCACTGGCTCCCCTTTATCAATTCTACTAGATACATCCTCAATATCTCCAAGTTTGCAGACAACACAAAGCTGACTGGGAGGGTGAATTGTGAGGAAGATGCAGAGGGCTTTACATGTGATTTGGACAATTTTGAGTGAGTGAACAAATCCAGTAGATGTGTCAAGTGTGATTTTCCCTTTCGTAAATTCGTGCTGACTCTGTCTGATTGTCACTTTTCCAAATGTTCTGCTGTTAAATATCTTAGAACAGATGTTTAGCATTTTCCTATGAATTTTAGGCCAACTGGTCAATAATTCCATGTTTTCTCTCAACCTCCAATTTTAAATAGTGGGGTTACATTAGCTACACCCTTTAAACTGTAATAACTGTTTCAGAGCCTGAAGAATCTTGAAAGATGTCTGCCAATACGTCCATTACTTCTAGGGCCACTTACATAAGAACTCTGTGATGTGGATTATCATTATAAGTCTTTAATTCCCTTTATTTCCATAACAATGCTGATGTCCTTCAGTTCCTCCCACTCATTAGACCCAGTGTTCCCTGAATTGTTTTTGTAAAGACAGAATCAGAATATATATTTAATTGGTCTGCCATCTTTGTTCCCTTTATAATATTCCTGATTCTGATTGTAAGGGACATATGTTTCTTCTTCAGTAACCTTTTTCACTTCACATACTTAAAGAAACTTTTATAATCAGTTTCTGTGTTCCCCGCAAACTTACTCTTGTACTTATTTTCACCATTTGTCCTCCATTTTTGAAATCTGAACTGCTCCCAATTCTCTGATCTGCTGCTTTCTTTCAATTTGTATGACTCCTGTAGATTTCTCAAATAATTCGTCTTTTTGGTAGCAAAATGATCATTGTACATCACTGCTAATTAGGAAACATCTTTTAGTGTGTTTTAACTTGGTGTTATCTATTGTCTTGCTATTGTATGATGCCATGCTTTGCTTCCCTGTCCTGTTCCCACTGCGATCTGTGATATGTATGGTAATTTGCATTTTTCTCCCCCACTTGAAGATGGCTGTGTACACTGCATTCTCACCTGCCTATTCTGTGAGTTCGTCACCTTCTGCAACATTATCTTGGGACAAGCTTCCTGTGGTATCTGTACATCTGAAAACTGTTGCTGCTGTTGTGGAGCAGATGACCTTGGGGATGATTGTAATTGCCCTTGTGACATGGATTGTGGCATTATGGATGCCTGCTGCGAGTCCTCGGACTGCTTGGAAATCTGTATGGAATGTTGTGGGATTTGCTTTCCTTCATGATCATCTGGAGTAGCATGACTTTTAAAAGCAAGCTGAATAAACTGGAGATAATATTCATACTGTTGCCAAGACGGGAGATGTTAAAATACCCTGGTCATGTTCAACATTATGAAGACGAAACAGTTGCACTCTTACTTCTACATAGACATAAAAATAATTTGTGTGGAATCTTCTCTCATCTCTGTACTAATAAGGACCATAGATTTGGCAATTTTGTTTTAAAAATGTGCAGTTAAAGTTTGCAAATGTTGCTTTGTTATTAGGCAAAGTTGTTGCCATGGAACATTGCATATGTACATATTAATTAATCTACAGTTTCAAAAACTAAAGCTGTTCCTTCTCAAACTTTTGAAATGCATTTTAATGTATGTCATTTATGATAAAGTTTTTTTTTAAAAGATGTGTTATATAGTTAGATTTACAATCCAGGTTCACAACTTTGCGTTCATTTTTCTTGATGCTTTTGGTTCAAATTAAAGGAATCTGTTTGGTTGCCAATTCCATTAAATACCACATTAAATTATTAAATATACATTTTACTGTAAACTACTGTTAAGAACATTCTTTACGTGTCTGTTTTATAAGCAAATTAAGGATTTAATTGTGTAAAGGCTTTTTGATAAACCCTAAAAATAATGATTTTTTTTTAAACAAATATTCATCTCTGCATAATTTCCTGAAGTTACATTTTAATTGAAAACCACATTAAGTGTACCTGCATGGGGAAAGTGGGAGGGATTTTTAATACTCTCATTTCATTAATTTAAGATTTTGTTGTTTGACTTTTTTTTCTGGAAACTTTATTATGTTGAGTAATAATGGACCAAATTAAGTTGGTAAAGCAACGTAGTATATTGCAGGATGGAAACATTTGCTTACATTAAAAAAAAATTGTGTTTTTTTTCTTTTAATTTGTATGTAGCTTTATTTTGTGAGATAAACCAAAGGAAGCCAGATACATATATTTTTATGCCTTTCTGTATTTTTTTTTAAAGACTAGAGCATTATCTTAAGCCATGTACTAAAACAACCAACATCAAAATAAAGTAATTAGACTTGACTTAAAGATGTGGCTATATTTCGTTCAATCCTGTGTAAGTGTGTAATCTGGTTTGACAAATTGAACTTTATTTAATGTGTTTTTCATTGAAACATTATTTTCTTTTCTTAACGTTCTAACTTTTTAATGATGTGTAAACATGGGCTCCACTGAACACTAAAAATGGTTACTACATGGCAGCTAAAATGCAAATAATGAAACCCTTGAAAATTATTTTGTTTGTTAGGCAACAGGTACAGCTGTAAATCTATATGTAATCAAGGCAGCATTGTTGGGCAAACGTTTCTTCATTTTATTCATCCATGGGTTGCAAGTGTCAGTTCTAAGAGCAATGGATTGGAATATAATGTTTTGAGATTAAATGTTGGTTATGAAATATCTACCTAATTATATGCATAAATCTGAAAATGTACACTCTTATAAATAACATGAGTGAATATAATTTTAAATCAATTCCTGAGGCCAGAAAACCTCTTGTAGAGGGTAACATTTTATTGTAGTAGAAACGTTGCAGTCAGAATTATTATGTACTTTCTGTGGTTAAAAAGCAGGTTTCTAAAAGTGAAATTCTGTAGGTTGGCATTTCTGATAATACTTTTGGGTTTGCCTACACTACAAACCTCCTCGGTGGCTTTCTGAAAGAATATGTAACTTAAATATGGTAATCTTTATATTGTACTTCATAAAATTGATTCTGTGTACACCTGAAATGTTACTTCCTTTAACCCACCCAGCAAATCACAGCAGGAACAGTTGGTAACTGCCTTTCACGTGTGGTATTGAATAGATCATCACCTTCAATAAACTTAGTCTCTGGTTATTTGCTTTAGGCTTTTGGAATGCCTTTGGGCATTTTTTTAGCTGATTGGCCCATGTTTGAGGTATTTATGAGCATGATTCTTTGAAAGAAAGGTTCTTTGTATTTGCTTGTTCTCAATGGCTGAGCATGAGAATACTGCTAGTTATACCCTTTAAGCTGGCATCACAATTAAACAGCTGCTGGAGCTGTAGAGGATGTAAGGGTGATGATGGTGTTATAGTATTCTGAAACTGAATGTTACGCATGTAGAGAAGTAAGATGCAATGAGCTGTCTGCCAGCAAAGACCTGTCAAAATCTGTGCCATCTGTTGGAGTGAGAATTGCAGCCCTATGTTAGTGTATGCACGACAATGCCCAAGGCACTTCAGATCGCTGTGTGACTGTAAACTTTCATATGTTTCATTTCTTGCAAATGGCATCTGGTGACATCAGTAACACAGTGCAGTTTTCAGTGCTTGTAGTCTTGCAAGTCACTGATGCATTCTTACAACGTATCAGCGATGTATTCTCTTTCCCCGGAGGCTTTCAGAAGGAATTAAGAGCACTAGGGCACTGCCTTTCCCACAACAGTAGGTTCTTGCAAACATAGGGAGGGCTTTTTTTCTTTATTCATTAATGGGATGAGGATGTCGCTGGTTAGGCAGCATTTATTGTACATCCCTAATTGCCCAGAGGGCAGTTCAGAGTCGACCACATTACTGTGTGTCTGGAGTCATGTGTAGGCCAGACCAGGGAAGGACAGCAGTTTCCTTCCCTAAAGGACATTAGTGAACCAGGTGGGTTTTTCCTGACAATTGACAAAAGATTCATGGTAATCATTTAGATTCTTAATTCCAGATATTTTTATTGAATTCAAATTCCACCGTCTGCCATGGGAGGATTCTAACCCAGTTCGAATCAAAGTTATGGAGACTTGAATCCTTCTCTCCCCAACTATCACGCTCCCCCTTTGAGTGTCAATGATCCTTAATGGGACGTCCTTTCAATTAGTCAATCAATGTTTTCATTGCAGGTGGAAAAGTATGCAGGTTTTTGCCTGATTTTTCAACCAGAAGTCATCATGCACTCTTGTCTCTCTATTTAATACTGTTCGCATCATTTACATGGCAGGCTGGCTACTGACGATTAGGCTAACCCCGTACCAACTGACTCATGACAGTACATGGAATCTTGGTGTAGGTAATGAGTAGTAATTTAATTACAGCCACAGAGTTATAAGGAGTAAGCTATTTGCGTTCTGAAAGAATCAGCAGAATTTTCCCAACCCTTCTACAAAGTAGGCAACAGTCAGTGGCAAAGAAGTGGGATACCTGGGTAAATTAATTTATAATTGGTCAAAGTGCCTGATGGGCTGTAAAGGGTTTGGACAACAGAAAGAATCTGTTTTGTCTCTGATACACCATGCACAGGTTCATTGGAACTGTGTCCAGGTTATTGTCACTGTGACCACAGTGCAGCAAAGGCACAAAGTAAATGAGGAGGAACAAATGAGTTTATCACCCTCTAGTAGCTGCCAAAAAGCTTCCTCAGGAAGTGTATCAAAACATTGCTGCTCAAGGACCTTCTCAAAATGTGGAGAAGGTCCAGGCGGCCAAGAATCTTATCACCTTTGCAGTTTCCTCCACATGAGAGAGGGGCATTGCTGCCACACACTGAAGATGACCTAGGACACTGTCACAGAACCGTGTCATCTTCTGAAGCAGGACTCGAAATAGAAGCATGGCTAGCCATCCCATCTAAGTGGCCGTCAAAGTGATAGCTGCTTTAAACTTTTTTGCAACTGACTTTCCAAGGATCCATTGGGGATCTCTTGAACTCCAGCCTCCAAATGTACCAAAGGTACTCCCGATGGAATTTGTGACAGATTGCATTGCTTCATCTTGTTTCCCTGTGTTGAGGTCAGTGTTTTAGTTTGGGCAGTAGACTTTGCCAATAAAGTTGGCTTCCCCTCGGTGCAAGATGCTACAGACTAAACACACATGGCAATCAGAGTGCCATATAATCCAACTGACTCATCAACAGATAAGCGTTCCAAATCATTTGTCATGATTGATACTACATCTTATGGGCAGAACGTTGGCTTAGTTGTTAGCCCTACAGCCTTGCAGCGGCAGGGACCTGGGTTCCATTCCAGCCTTGAGCGACTGTCTATGCAGAATTTGCACATTCTCCCTGTGTCTGTGTGGGTTTTCTCTAGGTGCTCTAGTTTCGTCCCATCGTCCAACAATGTGCAGGTTAGGTGGATTGGCTATGCTAAATTGCCCCTAATGTCCAGGAATGTGCAGACCAAGTGGATTAACCATGGGAAATGCAGTGTTACAAGTATATAGTAGGGGGTGTGACTGGGTGGGATGTTGTTCAGAGGGTTGCTGTGGACTCATTAGACCAAATGGCCTGCTTCCACACTGTAGGGGTTCTACAAGTCTGTCAGGGACGCTCAAAGATGCCAAGATGCCTATATCCTTGAGAAGTTCAGATTCCTGCACCAGTTAACTGGCAGATTCCTTACAAGGATGATTACTGGGAGACAAGGGCCACTCTCTGTAATTATGGTCGATGATTCTGTTATGCAAACCATTGAGGCTAAGCACAGAAATGTTGCCACCCATTCTTCCATCATGACCATAATGGAGTAGATGATAGGCCTACTGGAGCTGAGGTTCCAATGCTTGGACTTGCTGGTGGGTGTGCTGGAAGGGGGAGAGAATTTGGGATGGGGGTGTCAGTTACATTACATATTGCCTGCTCCCATTGTGATGTAGTTCACAAAGAGGTAATGCAATGGATGTTGAAGTGCAGCAGATTGGCAGCAGTCTTCTGAGGAAGAAGATGAAGAAATTGAGCGGCAGGAACATCACCTTCAGCAAGATAGAATGGAGCAGTGTTGGGCTCTTGAATCAGTCTGGACTTAAATAATAGCTGGTTCCAGCAGATCAGAGTTGGGCGAATTAACCATTCATTGACTGTAAATGTGTTGCTAATGATGAAGCAAGCAGCCACTGTTTATTCCCAGAAATAAAGACAGTTTATTTTAGTTGTGTTCTCCTAACTTTCATTCAGCCACAGGGTAAGTGAACTTTTTCAACAGTTTGAAATCTTTCCAACATGCTAGATTAGGTGTGTTATAGGGGGATGGGTCTAGGTAGGATGCTCTGAAAGTTGGCGTAGACTTGTTGGGCTGAAGGGCCTGTTTCCACACTGTAGGGATTCTATGTGCTGTGACCAGATCAAATAAAGGCAAGATATGCTTGCCTGGGCATCAGAAAAAGTAGCACTCTCTTAGGCAGGTTTCTAACATGGTGTGTGGCTGTGGGGATCTAGCTTATGTTGCTTCATTCATGTAGCTGCAATTACATTGACAGTTGAGCAGACACGTGATGATGTAAAATAGCAATATGTTGACAAAGATGAGATTTTATTTCGCCCCATCGACATTTACTGCAAAAGGCTATTTCTGGCTAATAGTGACTAACTTGGTCCACAAATGGGCTTCAAATATGGTGCTGATGGTGGAAATCTGGAAGGTCCTGGCCCTGGCGAGCACTTCTATCACTGGTGTAGCATAGTGCCATACCTACAGCGCCAAGCTTACATAATGAGAGCAGCGGAGAATTGTGAGGTATGTTGTAAGACCTCATAGGAGACTTTCTGAAATTTGCACTTAGTACAGAGTACAGAAAGAGTACACGGGGAGTTCTTGAATGTAGCTCAAAATGGATGTAGTGATTTTTCATTGTTTGCTGCATGGTCCATAATCTACCCTCACAAAGAGGAACTATCTACAGGCTCCCTGAAGAGCAGGTGGATCATGAGGATGAAGGAGCTTTACCTCTGTCACACCACTGTTTAAATTCCTAGTTGTGAGTTAGATTACTAAATATAATCGGACTTACTGGACTGTTTTCTCCTCATGGATGCTGCCAGATCTGCTGAGCTTCTCCAACAATTTCTGGTTTTTGTTTGAATTTTTAGCATTAGCGTTTCTTTGTTTTATTTTAGTGATCCTTTTTTAGGACTGACTTGATGCTGTTGTTTTGAAATGTAAGGCTTTTGAAAGACCTTTGATGATGACATGCTTCCTCCAAACACTGAAAAGGTGAGGGTAAGTTGGTAATTACATTTTCTGGGCAATTTTTTTTTCAGAAATGACACTCATCAATGTTATCAAATTGCTCGTAATGAAAATGATACAAACTCTGAGGGAAGGATCACTGGACTCGAAATATTGAATCTGCTTTCTGTTCACAGATGTTGCCAGACTTGATGCATTTCTCCAGCAATTTCTGTTTTTGTTTCGGCCATTTATCATATTTCCTATATAACTCTTCCTTTTATCATGCCTCACTGGGATAGTGTGCAGGAAATCGAGTTTCAATCTTCCCAGATTTCAAAGATTTCAAAGTATGAGGATTTTCAAACCCAGGATGAATGGAAACACAAACCAGGCTTCTGTACCTAACAAAAATGACTATTTAGGCTCTAGTGATGGATAAAGCATTATAAACAGTTGGCAAATAACTTTATAAAGGATTTATAGTTTTACCCAGCAAAATCTCCTTGACATGCTCACTTGCTCACTCAGTCACAGACTGGGAAGAAATATGCGTGCTAAGGATGATAGGAAAATTAAGAAAGTAGTTCAGTGGCCATAGTTCTCAGGATCTGCTGAGATGATTCTTGTACTGGTGAGGAAGCTGACTCCTCAGTTTTGACTTGAATGTTACAAAGTCATTTTGTCAGGTATTTTATTTGGTGTGTTTTAACATTTTTGAGGCAGGAAGGTTAATTGTGATTTGAATATTTTAAAGTGTGCTTCTGTTTCAAGTTAACAAAACAGTGTGTTAACAAAGGGTCTTGATTAAAGTGAATTCAAGATGCCTGTCCCCACTGTCTATCATCACACCTCACTTGGGTAGTGTACTGGAAATCAAGCCCTGCTTTCCAGGGAGTCATCACAAAAGTTTTAGATGTTATTATCACAGTACTCAAAATTCCTCCATTTACTTGTCATTTTAAATCCAGGTCGACAGAAATCTCAGATCGGGTTTCTGTACTTAACAAGAATGACTGTTTATTACAAACAAATAGGTTATAGCAACAAGTAAACAACAATGAACTGATGACATATAACTCCAGGACTTGTTGTTCCTTGAACTCTATTCTCCAGGTACTTTCACTTGCTTTAGGAGGCACAGAGCAGCTGATTTACATTATAAAATCTCTGACTTGTTGATTAAAATTAACAGCTAACAGCAACTGCTCAAGTAAAATACACTGACTTGCTTTAGGCGTCAGTTATTTTTGACTGCAGAGAAAAAGATAGCAGCTCTCCTTTCGGAGGTTCAAAGACTCGTGGCTACCTTCTTCACACCTGCAAACGAATCACATAGTTGTGGGCATGGAGAAGGTCTTTGTCATTGAAAACTGGCGACCACTCAATGGACCAGTCATCTGATGCCAGCTGAATCTCACATTGTACACACCCACTTTATGCCAGTTAGTCTGCAACTAAATCTCCTGCAAAGGTTAAGCAAAGTGTACACAGCGTTTAGAATGAACATACATTAACTTGCTTTTAGAGTGAGCAACAATCCCTTTCACAATCCTTGGTGTATAAAATTATTCTTTTTAAATCTCTGTTCCTTTCAAAACTGCAGGAAAATAAATAAGATATGGTCTTCCTCATGGTAGAGGTCAAATGACTATACCAGACAAGCACAGCCCATTTGTACATAATTGCTTTTCGATCCAAACAGCTACCATTTTCCTTTGACATCCCATATAACCTTACACATTTTCATTTGTGATCAGATATTTAGAATATTGCCATTTGTTGTATAACACACTACAGAACCTATCTTGCTTAATGACTGGATGGAAAGAATATCAACCCAAGAGTTGTATATTCCCTCGAGGGTTGATTTGCACAGTTCAAACACTATTTAAGAGAGGAAAAATATCAGACTCTGAATAAGTTTTTCCATTTGCCTCATTAGATCTGTTAACCTAGTTTAAAGCTTCCCAAAATAAGTTTGACCTCAGTTTACAAGAAAGCAAGCTTTGTCACATCATGTTTCAGTTAAAAAGAAACTTATTTACTTCAAACTGGGAGTTTACTGTGCCAGCAGTGTACTGAGTGAACTGATACAAGGGGAGTCAATTAATCTAGTTTTCCAAGTTTGTTTTGGAACTGTATGCATGCTTTGATGCTATTTGGTATTTTAATAAATAGTTCCGATTAATTGTCTGTCTCATCCAGTGACCATGCATGAAATCTTCTAAACTGTATCACTTCCACTGAGATACAATTGTGCTGAAAAAGTGCATTCATTGCTCTTAAAATTGTGCTTCCCTGCTTTATTTCTCAGACTACTACGTGTACTACTACGTCTTTTTTTCAATGGATCCAAAATATATTCCAAGTTCAATGATTATTATTTCATATTCTGTTCACAAAGCAAATTATTTGCACTGGTTTTTGACTCAGGAGATTAGTTTCATTTAAAACTTTGGGCTTGTTTATTGTATATTTTTTGCATATCTATTGCTAAGTTTTAGCTCCAATTTGACTAATGTAATTTGACTTTGAGGCCTGCTTGATTTCTGCAAAATAAATTGATTAGCCACGGTTGTTCGTCAGCACGTGGCTTTGAAACCTGCCGAATATCGCTCAGTATTTTCAGTAACTGAGTCCTTCCCACTGAATAATTTCCATAACAGCTGTCTTGAAATGTCCTCTGTAATTGCACAATATTTTAAAATGTAAAACATTTTCAGATTCAGAACGAGGGTTGCATGAAGTTGACTTCCTTACTAAATGATAATCCTTGCAACCAGGATGTTGAAATAAGATAATTTTTGGCAGGCTGTGGCTTTGGCAGATTTGTGACCTCTACACTATTGCCTTAGGGAGTTAGGTAGGTAATTAAGGCGTGCAGATAGATTTTTTTTCCACCTTTAAAGAAGAGGTGCATGGAATAATAGGGAATGCTACGTACCAGAATAAGAATACCACAGTTCTGTTTTGATGTCTAAAATATATTACTCTTGCCAGTAGATTTCTTCTTTGGTGAAACTTCTGTGCATTTCTCCATGTATTGAAGGTAGTATCAATTATTTTTATAACTGTTGTTGTTGATTTAAAAAGCCCCCTTTCTTGACACTGCAGCCCACCTCGTTAACAAGAGAAATTCCAGCATAAATGTTAACCTTTCAAGTTATTTACAAAATCGAAGTTTTTTTTAATATTAGAAGTTGGGGCTCAGAAGTAAAAAATCAGAGGAAGGTATTCACATGAACTGTTTCTCAGAAACAATGAAAATATATTCTGAGAGAAATGTTTCCCAGGATAGTTGTTGAAGGAAAGAATACAAATAAATCACAAGATAATTACATGTACTTCTGAAGATGAATAAGATTGAAAAATATGATCAGAAGGCAAATTGGTGTTTTGAACAGCAAAATCTAAAGAGATTCTTAGTGATGTTTCAAAGTTCTTTACTTTTAATTCTTAAGTTCGTTGTGCTTTAAACATCTACTTTTGTCTAAGAATGAAGTATATAAAAGGCGTTTTGGCAATGGTACTGACCTTTTGTAATATGCTTATTTTTATTAAACATCATCACAATGTAATCTGAAATGGACAGCTGCTCATTGTGTTATTTGATGTTGCTATACTCAGAATAGTTTTTAAGAATCCCATTGCCAATTTATTGTACGTTACAATGCCCTTTTTTGTGTGAGGAGATCGAATTAATGTTTTGTTGAACATAAATCTTTGATAGAACTTTCAAGTTTGTTGAAAGAACTACCACACAATAACATAACTCCTGCTGACTGCCCACCCATCCATTCTTAGATCCAGTCACCTCAGAAACGTTCTCATTCTGATTATTCACTGTGGGTTATTATAATGCCAAATGGGTAATAAAAACACTTATTTTAGAAAACCAGATGTTTATTTTAACAATATAATTGCTTCTAGTTTTGTCATGAAGATTTTAATCTCAGGAAAAATTGTCTGCGACTTTCATAAGAGCCTATGAAGTGAGTGGATTTTACTCTTCCTAGCTTATTTTGATGTAACTATTTTCACTTAAAAAACTGAACTGTGAAGTGATATGCTGTTCATTTACTGGTTAAGTTACTGTGATTACCAGCGAGATGTTATCTGAGAAACAATACTGTCCCTTTCCATTTTGTTATATATCCCACTATGTAACATGGAAATGTAAGTCTAATGATCAATGAAAGAATAATCTCCACAACTAAAAGTAAGCAATACACTTTTCAATAGCCCTAAAAATAATTCAAATTAATGGCCTGCATTTTGTGGTTGCTGGTGAAATGATAGTGCTTGCCACTGACTTTGAAAAGCTGTCTGCGAGAAACACTGCTCCCAAAAGTGTAGTGATACCTGAGGTGTGGATTTAACCTTTCCAAATATTAGCTTGATCTGCAGCTAAGTCAAGGTGTCAAATAACATTGATACTGTTCAGGAGGATGAGCAGCCAATCATGTTGATAAATCCTCACATATAGCAAAACAAGCAATTAAAGCACTCACTTTCCATTACTTTCAATCATTATACAGTGTGAAATAAAGAATTTGATGTGTTTGGACTTATTATGGAATGGAAATCAAAACAAAAGTCTTGAAGATACGTGAGATAACAAGCATGGGGCTGGATGAACACAGCAGGTCAAGCAGCATCATAGGAGCAGGAAAACTTGACCTTTTATCTCTTGAAGATATGTGGATTCTTTTTAATCATGGGATTTGACGATCCACATTTACAAATATTAGTTTCAGTGCCAGAGAGGTAGTCTAATAATTAAACTGAGTAAGTCATTTAAAATGCAGTTGTTTCCCATTTAATAAGGTTTAACTTCTTCAACAATTCTTACATTGAACATAAAATTGGAAGTTTCCACTTGCTTAATCAGCCCTAATTGTAGCCTGCAGGGATTTCAGCAGTTCTGCCTGTGGAGAAGGATGGAATCATTGACAGCACCTTCTGGATTTCCATGTTAAACTGTGCATTCATTGGTTACAGATGCTACTTTCTGGTTGAAAGAAGTAATGATGGAGAAATTTGTAGTTTTGCAATCAATACTACGTGAATATCAGATCCCAGAGGTGTTTAATAAGATTTGATGGTTCCTTTTGTCCACTAAAAATTGAAGTTGAAAGAAAATACAAACAAAGTACACTTGTGTGACTGAGATGAATTTGCTGAATTTTAGTTTCTCATATCTGCTGCTTTCAATTCCTGACAATGTGTAAAGGTAAGTAAAGAGATATAGTCGTAAGAAATTTGAGTCTGTGATCAGTTGAATAAAAATAATAAAGCCTTAATGATACAAAAATCCACAGACAATTTTTTTTTAATCACCATGTTGGATTTTTAGTGACTGCTGTCAGTAGGAGGTATACATTATGTAGCGGAATAATATCAATAACATATTACTTAATGTTTTAAATTCTTGCATTTTGGCATAGTTCCTGTCAACTTTGTTCATTGTTCATTGTACTGACTGTTGAATTTAATGAAAACTCCTCTTCTTCCTTCTTAAATGATCAAGACTATAGCACTTTGCCAACATCTGAGGACTTGCGCTTGAAGGTCATGCTGAACTCCAACTTCTAACCAATGTCTTAAACTCCTCCGCCACGATTCCTGGCTACCTTGCTCTTTCAGCAAGTTAAAGTGACCAGAGATAGCAGTACAATGATGTACAGCCAGGGGAGATTGAACTTTGAAGTCTTCAATATTGACTCCAAACTGCATCTTGGCACGAGGTCAGATGCCCATGAGGAAATCTTCTGATTGCCATTTATTGCCTTCCCACAAATGATGAATCAGGATACCTACATATTGAACACACTTGGAAGAAGCATTGAGGCTAGCAAGGAGACAATTTTCTTTGGAGGCCTTCGATATCCATCACCTTTAACTCAAAGGGAAACCCCAATTTAGAAAAAAGTTAGCACTTAGAAATGAATGTACTGATCACACTAGATCTCCACTAGGAGGTGTACAAGAGAGGTCAGACTAGTATGTGTCACTTCCAAGTTTGGCAGGTTTTTACAACTGACAATGGCTTGATAGTGCCGGTACTGATCAAACTGTCTGAATCATCTTGATTTGGAACTATTATTGCTGCTTTTAACTGTCACTAGGTTAAAATTCTGGAACCTACACCAGAGTGCACTGCAGTCATTCAAGAAATTAGTTCACTGCTATCTGATAAAGGTGAGAAAATACATTATTGTCTTTCCAGTGATGCTGACATTCCAATTGCAATTTCTTAAAATTGAGACCAATTGACACTGACTTGTTACTTAGTAGGAACTGTTATGATCTCTGCTCTGCTTGGAACTTTCAGCTTCTTTTTTGAAGATGTACAGCACATCAACACAATCCAGCAACATATTTCACAGGTTTACTCTCTGGGAAAAGAAAAACTGCCTCAGGTATAAAATAGTTTTTGACCTCTTTTCCTCTGTAATTTATGTAAATACAGTAGTCTGTCAGTCTGGCACAGACTAGGCACTTCTTTCAATATCTCCATCAATATGCCCCTCTGTTTAGGCAAAACTAAATTTTAAAAAAAGCCGGTTTATCGTGAGTTGTCATTCTTGTGGTCTTCCTCTAACTTTTTCAAACAAATCACCCACCATGTGATGTCGCTAAAACTGGACAAAGTGTTTAAAATGAGGTCTGGACAGACTCTTATTCAATTCATCTAGTAACCTATTTGCTTTGGCATATATACAGCACTCTTTCATGACTACCAGACATTCTAAAATGCTTTCCAGGTAACTAAGTAATTGTATTTTGAAGTATAGCTATAATTTATAGTGTAAATTCCACTCTAGCCAACTCTCATGAATTGACAGTGTGATAAAGGCCAGGTAATTTTTTTGTGATGTGTTAAGGGACAAATGTTGACCAGCATGCTCATCACTAGTCATCTTTGAAATAGTGCCCCTTTATATTCTACATTCACCTAGGAGGGTACTCAGTTTAATATTGCATGGGAAAGACAGAAACTCTTAACAGTTCAGTACACTTTTGGTACTTATACTACATGTGTAATTTAGTGTTTTCAGTCTTTCACCTTGTTACAGACCTCTTTCAACTCCTTCACATTCCACCCACCTCCGATCCCTTGCTTAAAATCTGTATCTGATTCTGAAGAAAGGCTTTGACTGGGAGACATTAGGTCTCTTTCTCTCTCTCAGTTGCTGCCAGACCTGCTGAGTATTTCCAGCACTTTCTGTTATATTTCAGATTTCCAGCATCTGCAGTATTTTAGCTTTGCATCATAGGACTATTTGTCTTTATGGCAAGAAGCTACTGGTCTAGTTCTCACACCAATAGTTGTATTTGATAGTTTTTAGATACATTGGTAAAACTTCATTCTGAGATTTCTCTGTATTAAGATTCATGCATTCTTGATGGCTTTAATTGAATGCTAACTTCAGAAAATTAACTTTGATCTGGCAGCTTATTTGCAAAACTGGATGGTTGCTTTTCTCACCACCTTTTTATCAAACTCCAGGAATTGCTGAAGACTAATTGACTCTTCTGACTGTCATTATCAGGGGTTCACAGTCTTCCATAGAATAGGAACTATCTACAGGAAATGAATCAGGAGAAGCTTCTAGGTTTGTCTGCCTGGATGACAGCCTGTCAGCATTATAAAACTGGTAAGCAAATAAAGCCTACGCTTGATAGTAATGATTGCATGTCCAACTCTGAGCACAGGAAGAAACCAACGCGCCCACACAGACGAACCAAGGAAATGTCAGAGTGGCCCCAGTTGAAAGACAATCCCTAGTTTGTTTGCTAGTAAACTCCTAGGAAGCAGAACACAAAATTCCAATAAATAATTAGCTCTCCTGTGACAGGCTTCTGAATTACTGTGATACATTAATTGGGCAAAATTAGCATGAATTAAAGCAAATAAGTATAACATGTAATTTATTACTTACCAAGCATGGTGCTGCAGTTGAAACTTGCAATTTCCCTTAAGATTGCTTTAACAGTTATAATGCATTCTGTAATTTACTCTGTGGAAAATTAATTTTTCAGAGTTCATTAAGCACAAATATGTTATAATGCAACTCCCAAGAGTAAATAGCTACAATATATTATGCAAATTCTTTCCAGTGTATTTCAAATATGTAAATAGCAATAATACCAGTGTCAGCATCCTGTATTCATGTGCACCATAGAAAGCTATAAATGTCATTTCTGCAAGAATTTTAACTTTATTTATGAAATGTAGATCAAAAAGCAATATAAATAATGCAAGTATAAGTTAATTGATTTGAGTTGTGGGTATCAATTCTCCTCCCATTTCTTTGCCAAACTGTTTTCACATATCAATAATTTTGCACTGTAATTGTACTGTGTCTAGTTTGAAGAATCTTGTGAATACATTGAATGTATATATTGGCTGCAATTAATGTTGCGCATGATAGGATTTCCCACAAAATGTTTGATTGTATTGTCCTGTGAATCCATAGAAACATAGAGATATAGAAAATAGGAGAGCATAGAACATTTTGCCCTTTGAGCCTGCTTTGCCGTTCAATCTGATCATGGCTGATCATCCAACTCACTACCTTGTTCCTGCTTTAGCCCTGAGAACTATATCTACCTCTTTCTTGAAAACATTCAATGTTTTGGCCTCAACGACTTTCTGTGGCAGTGAATTATACAGTGTCACCACTCTGTCCAGTAAAATAAGTGTGTGCTTTATATTTTCTTACATTATAGCCATTCTTTGCAAAGCTCATGAAAAGAAAGCTGTGAAAATATCTAAGACCATAAGATGTAAGGGTGCAAGTAGGCTATTCAACCTGTGGAGTCTGCTCTGTTATTCAGTGAAGTCATAGCTGATCTGATAATCCTCAACTCTGCTTTCCTGCCTTTTCCCTATAACCCATGACTCCCTTACTAATTAAAAATCTGTCTCTCTCAGGCTTGAATATACTTAACAAACCCAACCCTGACAGCCCTCCGTGATAAAGAATCCCACAGGTTTATTACCGTCTAAGAGGAGAAATTGTTCCTTATCTCTGTCTTAAATGTGTGATCCCTTATTCTGAGATTATGCCCTCTGGACCTGGACTGGCCCACGAGAGGAAACAAGCTTCCCACATCTACCCTGTGAAGATTGTAGGAGTCTTGTATATTTCAATGAGGTCACCACTCATTACTCTAAATTCCATTAGTGCAGGTCCAATCTACTCAACCTCACCTCAAAAAGCAGTGACTCCATATTTGGCATTAACGCAGTCAGCCTCCTTTGGACTATCTTCAGTGTCATATATTTTTCTTGTGGTAAGGCTTCCAAAACGGTTCACAGTATTCCAGCAATGGTGGACTAGAGCCTTGCTTAGATTTAACAAAACCTCCCTACTTTTATTCTCCATTCCCCTTGAAATAAATGCCAACATCCCATTTGCTTTTGCTATTACCTGCAAACGTGTGCGCCAGCATTTTGTGATTTGTGGACAAGAACTCCCAAATCCCTCAGTACTGTAACTTTCTGCAGTCTTTCGCCATTTCAATTATATTCAGCCAAAGTGCATGATCCCACATTTTTCCTCATCATATTTTATTTGCCATGTTTGTGCCCATTCGCTCAACCTGTCTAAATCCCTCTGCACACTGTGTTATCGTCATTACTTGCCTTCCCACCTATTTTTGTGTCATCTGCAAACTTGGTGATAATACATTTACTTTCCTCATCTAAGTCATTATTACATATTGAAAATAACTATGGCCGCAGAACTGATCCATGAGGCATTCCACTACTCATGGTTCACCATTCTGAAAATGTCTCTTATCCCGACTCTCTGTCTTTTGTTACTTACCCAATTCTCCATCCATATGCATGTGCAATCTCCAACACCATGGCTTTTATCGTATTTGCTATCCCTAATGTGCAGTACCTTATCAAGCACCTTCTAAAAATCCAAACATATTAAATCCGCCACTTCCCCTTTTTGCCACACTATCCTGTGGAATCGGGAACTGACGACTTCTATATTCAAAGATCTTTTGGTGCTTAGAATAGGAATAGCTGCACTCAAGTTAAAAGCTGTTGTTTTCCTCATCTTTGTATTAGGAAGCATTTATTCAAAGGTAAATACTTAATCTAATTAATACAAACTAAATATGCACTTGCGTGAAAAGTTAGCCAGTAATCATACGCAAATACCTTTATCAGTACACGTTGAATAAGTGCTCTCAAGGTGCTAAAATAATTGACTACCATTAAATAAAGATTGTATTATGCTTGAAACTGTTTATGCAGGATGCTTTCCAAATGAATCTACCAGTTATTCTATTCAGACATTCTACTTTGTGTAGAATAATACTTTGTATATGCCAAAACCTCTAAATTGGATCAGAATTTTCAGTAGTGATGGTGAAATAGTCAGCATTTGCCATCAGTATGCCTTCAAAGCGGGCAGCAACTTCTGGAGTCTGTAAAAGTCCACTTCAGAAATCAAGTTGTTGCTATCAGTGATTCTACACTGCTGAAAGGATGTGCTGTTGAACTTCCCATCACTTTATTGATGAGATCCAGATTATGCAGTGATATTGCAGTTAAAATTTCCCAAATCTGATGGCATTTTTAGTGGTATACTAACAGAAAATTACTTCTGATTAGCCTCTGTAGCCTTGGCAAAATCTGTATATAATGATTTGCAGATTTTTTTCCCCCAATAGTCATGAGCCTCCAGCGCAAAAAAGGGCCCTTCAGCCCATCAAGACTGCACTGGTTAAAAACAACCACTTAAATATCCTAAGCCCATTTTCCAGCATTTGGCCCATAGTCTTGTATACATTGACATTACGAGTGTACATCTAAATACTTCTTAAATGTTATGAGGGTTTCTGCCTCTACCATCCCTATAGGCAGTGAGTTCCAATTGTTACGAAGGAATGGTCGACACCTATCTGATAATTGAAACCTAAACACCTAGAGAGGCTCACCTTGCCTTGTAATCCATTAAAGGAAATGTGAAAAGTGGTATAACCTGCCTCTCACCTCCCACTCTGTTATAAGGGAGAGGTGAAATAAATAAATTCCTAACAGTCACTCTACGATCAGCAAGTAACAATTTATTTATCTAACTCTAACAGTTAACAAATTAACAGAACTACTAACAACTGGAACAATGTCCCTTTAACTACTACCTAATCCCGAATAAAACAAAATTCTAATGTTATTTTGTTCCAATAGATACAAGTCCTACTTATATAAACCAAATTAATTTTTCAAAAGTAAACTAAAGCTTAATTTCTCAAAATTACAGCCAGGATAAGTCTTCCAGAATTTTCTTTGCCTTCTCCACTGTCCTCCAGTCAAGAATGCCTCCCTCTGTCGAATTCCTGTGTCAGGAATATTAGCTAAAAGTGCCATAGTACCTTTATTTAGATGGTGCTTACTCTGAGATCTTAATGATTTCTGTGAGAGCTAGTGATTTTCTCTTTCTTTAGAGCTGATGGCTGTTGAGAGCTGTTCTCTTAACAGATGGCAGTTTGCTCTCACCCTGATTTTCAAATGCCCTCTTGTTTTATGCCCTTGATGACCTATTAATTTCTTACAATAGGATTGGTCTGAGGTTGTCAAAACCATCACACTTAAATTTGATTGGGCTTTGGTATTTAGGGCCTGGTTTAAATTAATTGGCTAAATTCAAAAACCTGTTGTCTTGGTAAAAATGCTGCTTTGCCTGCCAACAGTATATAGCCTTTTGATACAATGTCTCAATTTCAAGAACTATTTATGCATCTGCTGCTGCTTGCAGACTTTTTTTAAAATCTCCAAGCCTAAAAAAAATACCTTCTAAAGGAATCACATTCTCTTCCCCCCAAATCATTTTACAAACAAATTCTGGATGTCCTGTCTTCCAATCCACATATGCTATACCAATTTCGCAACACAATGCCCCACCCACTCCTTCCCGTGACCACCACCTGCCCCTAGTGTAATAAAGCTTTTAGTAGCTGCTTCAGTCTGTGGAGCCAGCTACGGATTCGTCCTGAGAGTGGAAGAGAGTCATCCTGGTCTGCGAGGGACCACCAATGGTGATGATGAGTTCCCAATTCCCACTGTCCTCTTGGTGAAAACATTTTTTTTTACATCCCCTCTCAACCTCCTGCCCTTACCTTAAATCTATGCACCCTGGCCATTGCTCCCTCCATCATAGGGAAAGGTTTCTTGCTGTCCACGCTGCCCATGCCCCTCATAATTTTGTACATCTCAGTCATGTCCCACTCAGTTTCCTTTGCTCCAAGGAAAACAACACAGTCTATCCCATCTCACTTCATTACTAATACTTTTTCTGGTCTAAGCTACATCCTGGTAAATCTCCTCTGCGGACTCTTCAGAGCAATCACATCCCTCCTATAATGTGGATTCCAGAACTGTACACAATGGTTTAGCTTTTGAAGTATAATCTGGCCCTAGTGCAGAACGTTTGGAATAAGCTTTCCTAATTGATTTAAAAGTCAGTGGTGAAGGAAAGAACCAGAATTTAACATTGTTAAAGACTTATTTAGGCTTGTGTATCAATGAGCATTTTGTCACTTGTAACAGAATTGGGGAAGTGGATTTCAAAAGGAGACTTTGAGTGTTTTGTTGATAACGCATAAAAAGTCTAATTCCTGTCTACGTGTTTTTCTGAGTTCTTAAATTTGATCTGATGTCTCCAGTAGAAAGAACATAAATATCTTCTTCATTCAAGAGTTTGCATTCTTAACAGGCTGAACTCTTCAGTCCACCATAACAGCACCACAGTTGAATAATTTAAATTGTTCCATGTGACTGCCTTATTAGAACCTTTGAATTTTAAACCCCCAGACTTTTCATAGAACATAGAACATAGAACATTACAGCGCAGTACAGGCCCTTCGGCCCTTGATGTTGCGCCGACCTGTGAAACCAATCTGAAGCCCATCTAACCTACACTATTACATTATCATCCATATGTTTATCCAATGACCATTTAAATACCCTTAAAATTGGTGAGTCTACTACTGTTGCAGGCGAGGCAAAGTTTTCAACAAAGTTGATCTATTTAAAATTGGAAGGTATAGTTAGTCACCCACAGGAAGATATTTATTGAATTTCTTGGACGTAAAAGGTAAGAAAATTAAATGGGGAGATGTTCCTCTGGCATGTCTTGCATATTCCACTACTGGTGCTAATAGGTGTATACCTTGTTCACCCAAATATTGACTGTAGCATCTCACGCTCTGACAAGAATATAACACTGTCACAAAACACTGAATTTCAAGACAATCTAATACCCTTTTCCCAAGGAAGAACGTTTCCTTAACATGAATTAATGTGTTAATTCCATCCTTGATGAATTAAATTAAAATTAATATTTGGTACAATAAAATCTTAAATGCACATCCTCCATCTTGACAGAATATATTCAAATATTTCTGCTGTATCCATGCATTAGACCTCTGCATTGCTATTGGCCTAACCTGTTGCTTCAGTCTGCTAAGTTGATTTTTCAAGAGATCATTCTGTCTGAGATCAAACCATGTTAATTTGAGTTAACCTGGTGTTTAAGACCGTGATATATTCTGGGAAAGATCTAATGTGAAAATTCTGGCAAGTTCAGATTTCAGACTACTCTTTGGACCAGTGACTCAGAATTGGACTGTTTTCAATTGATGACTGGAGTTGGTAGATCTAAGTTGTCAAGATCATAAGCTGAAAGATAGAATATGGGTGATATTTTCTGAACAATTTGAGCAAGACTGAGTACTGACTCAAAGGAATTGTAACCAGCATTATGTTGTTTGTTGCTGCAGGAGGTTGAAATTTTACATCTGAAGACCAATTTTAATTTATTTCTTGTTTAATTAAATATTGCTTGTTACCGATTCTTGACAAGTATTCAAGTTGATTGATACAGTGAATTCTCGCAATAAAATTATCTTGATCAGACAGTCATCAAAATTGGTGAGTAAAGAGACCGCAAGAAGTTGACAGTGGATTGAGAATTTTTTTTAAGCAAACCTTTTGTATTATACAATAGATTCCAGACTAGACAGGTCTGTACCTTTAAGACAGTTACACAACATCACAACAGTCACATGCTCTTTGTGATGCACTCAGTTATCATAGAATTGTCACAGTACAGGAGGTGATGATTTCACCCATTGTGTCTGCACTAGCTCTCTGAAGTATCATGATTTACTGGCACTTCCCGCCCTTTTCCAGTAACCCTGCATATTATTTCTATTTAAATCATCTCATACACTCTTGAAAGTCTTGATTGAACCTATGAACGTGCATGTGAATGCAATCTACAAGACAGCAGTAAAGGTAGAATCCAGACCCTGTGTGTACGTCAGTCTCTGATGTTATAGCCACATAAATAGTGTTGTAAATAAACTTAAAGATATCTAACTTTACCCAGTTTTCATGGTGTATGTTACATAGATTATTGTATGTAAAACCTCAAATTGTGTTGGAACAGAGTCTGGAGAGATTTGAAGAAATTTGAGTGGTGTGGAAATGTCTGTACTGAACAATTTCTGTCAACTGAGAAATATTAACCAGAAGAATTCAAAGCATTTTTTAAATCTGATAGGTTATTATTAAATACTTAAAAGTATCAACCAAAGCGATTTGTGTATTCCTTAGGGAGAGAAGTTAGAAAAGCAGACTTAGATTTGTAGTAAAACGTTGTGGAGCTGGATGAACACAGCAGGCCAAGCAGCATCAGAGGAGCAGGAAAGTTGACGTTTCGGGTCGAGACCCTTCTTCAGAAATGGGGGAGGGGAAGGGGATTCTGAAATAAATAGGGAGAGAGGAGGAGGTGGATAGAAGATGGATAAAGGAGAAGATAGGTGGAGAGGAGACAGGCAGGTCAAAGAGGCGGGGTTAGAGCCAGTGAAGGTGAATGTAGGTGGGGATTAACGTGGGGGATAGGTCAGTCCAGGGAGGACAGACAGGTCAAGGCGGCGGGAGGAGATGGGGGTGGGGCTTGAGGTGGGAGGAATGGTTAGAGAGGTGGGGACTAGCTGGGCTGGTTTTGAGATGTCATCGGGAGGGGAGATTTTGAAGCTTGTGAAGTCCACATTGATACCCTTGGGTTGCAGGGTTCCCAAGCAAAATATGAGATGCTGTTCCTGAAGCTTTCGGGTGGCATCATTGTGGCAATGCAGGAGGCCCAGGATGGACATATCATCCAAGGAGTAGGGGGGTGAGTTGAAATGGTTCACAACTGGGAGGTGTAGTTGTTTGTTGCGAACTGAGCGTAGGTGTTCCGCAAAGCGGTCCCCAAGCCTCTGCTTGGTTTCCCCGATGTAGTGGAGGCCACAACGGGTACAGCGGGTGCAGTATACCACATTGGCAGATGTGCAGGTGAACATCTGTTTGATGTGGAAGGTCTTCTTGGGGCCTGGGATGGGGATAAGGGGGGGAGGTGTAGGGGCAGGTGTAGCATTTGCTTCGGTTGCAGGGAAAAGTGCCAGGGGTGGTAGGGCTGGAGGGGAGTGTGGAGCGGACAAGGGAGTCATGGAGAGAGTGGTTCCTCCGGAAAGCAGATAAGGGTGGGGAGGGAAAAATGTCTTTGGTAGTGGGGTCAGATTGCAGATGGCGGAAATGTCGGAGGATAACGCGTTGGATTCGGAGGTTGGGTGGGGTGGTATGTGAGGACGAGAGGGATTCTGTTTCGGTTATTATAGCAGGTAGGGGGTGTGGGGGATGAGTTGCGGGAAATGCGGGAGACACGGTCGAGGGCATTTTCGATCACTGTGGACGGAATGTTGCGGTCCTTGAAAAATGAGGACATCTGGGACGTTCGGGAGTGGAATGCCTCATCTCGGGAGCAGATGCGGTGGAGGCGAAGGAATTGGGAATAGGGGATGGCCTTTTTACAGGAAGGTGGATGGGAGGAGGTGTATTCTCGGTAGTTGTGGGAGTCGGTAGGCTTAAAATGGATATCGGTTTCCAGGTGGATGCCAGAGATGGAGACAGAGAGGTCCAAGAAGGAGAGAGAGGTATTAGAGATGGTCAGGTAAACTTAAGGTTGGGGTGGAAGGTGTTGGTGAAGTGGATGAACTGTTCGAGCTCCTAGTGGGAGCACGAGGCAGCGCCGAAACAGTCATCAATGTAACGGAGGAAGAGATGGGGTATAGGACCAGTGTAGTTTTGGAAGAGGGATTGTTCCATGTATCCTACAAAGAGGCAGGCATAGCTTGGGCCCATGCTGGTACCCATGGCCACCCCCTTTGTCTATAGGAAGTGGGAGGAATTGAAAGAGAAGTTGTTGAGTGTGAGGACGAGTTCAGCTAAGTGGTGACAGTGGAGGGGGACTGGTTGGGCCTGTGGGACAGGACGAAGCGGAGGGCCTTTAGGCCATCAGCATGGGGAATGCAGGTGTTGGGACTGGACGTCCATGGTAAAGATGAGGTGTTGGGGACTGGGGAATTGGAAGTTCTGGAGGAGGTGAAGAGTGTGGGTGGTGTCATGGACGTAGGTAGGGAGTTCCTGGACCAAGGGGGAGAAGATGGAGTCCAGATAGGTGGAAATAAGTTCAGTGGGGCAGGAGTAGGCGGAGACAATGGGTGGACCAGGGTAGTCAGGTTTGTGGATTTTGGGAAGGAGATAGAAGCGGGCGGTGCGGGGTTGGGGAATGATGAGGTTAGAGCCTGTGGGTGGGAGGTCACGTGAGGTAATGAGGTTGTGGATGGTTTGGGAGATGATGGTTTGGTGCTCATGGGTGGGATCATGATCAAGGGGGTGATAGGAGGTGGTGTCAGAGAGTTGGTGCCTGGCCTCCGAGATGTAGAGGTCAGTACGCCATACTACAACAGCGCCTCCTTTGTCCGCAGGTTTTATGGTGAGGTTGGGATTGGAGCGGAGGGCTGCACGTTCTGCGGGAGAGAGGTTGGAGTGGGTGAGAGGGGTGAAAAGTTTGAGGCGATCGATGTCTCGACGACAATTAGAGATGAAGCGGTCAAGGGAGGGTAGGAGGCCTTGGGGTGGTGTCCAGGAGGAGGGGGTGTGTTGGAGGCGGGAGAAGGGGTCAGTAGAGGGAGGGTTAGGCTCGTGGTTAATTTAGATTTGTAGAACACTTTTCACAGCCAGAGAATCATTGCAAAGTGTTTTACAGCAATTAAGCATTTTTTTGCGATAACAAGGTGTAGAGCTGGATGAACACAGCAGGCCAAGCAGCATCAGAGGAGCAGGAAAGCTTGACGTTTTGGGCCTAGACCCTTCTTCAGAAATGGGGGAGAGGAAGGGGATTCTGAAATAACTAGGGAGGAGGGGGGAGGCGGATAGAAAATGGATAAAGGAGAAGATAGGTGGAGAGGAGACAGACAGGTCAAAGAGGCGAGGGTGGCTTCAGGACATGCAGTTTCAGGCCCGAAGAAAGCATTTTTTTGAAGTGTAGTCACTGTTGTAATTCTAGAAATACAGCAGATAATAAGCACACAGAAAATGCCCACAATCACTGTTTCAATACTGATCAAATAATTTGTTTTGAACAAATGCCAAGGATGTTGCAGAAACTCAGCATATCTGGCAGAATCTGTAGAGAGAGAAACTGAGTCAACATTTCAAGTCCTGTATGACTCGAAACGCTAATTCTGTTTCTCTCTCTGCAGATGCTGCCAGACATGCTGAGTTTCTCCAACATTCTCTGTGTTTCTTTCGCATTTCCATCATCTGCAAACTTTTGATTTTATTCAAGTAAATAACTTATTTTCTCTGTTGCTTGAAGGATTCATTTTGGCCAGAATACTAACAATAACTTCTCTGCTCCTCTTCAAAATAGTACTGTGGGTCTGTTACATCCACCAGAGCTAGTGGTTTCTTGGATTAACGTTACATTCAAAAAATGGTACCTCTAGCAGTGCAGCACTCCCTCAATGTTCAGTAAGAATGTCAGCCATGTATTTTTGTGTGCAAGCCCTGTAGTGGAATTTCAACCTAGAACCTTGCAACTCAGAGGCTTGATACATATATATGGAAGAATGTGCAAGATTAGATTTACTAGGAAGAGAACCAGATAATTCAACTAGTATATGTTTGATGAGGGCTTTAGTTCTGTGGAACAACCTTATGATGATATCACAACTGCAGCTCAGTGGGCACAATATGAGCAGAGCTAACGAGAAACACATGCAGTGCAAGGCAGAATCCATGTTTATCCATGTGAATGTTAGAAATACATGCTGAGAAGTATTTGGAATTGACTAACTAGCATTAGACGCTAGAATTTATCAAATAGTCTTTCAATACTGTCACGTTAAGTTTTGACCCTGGTGTTTCTGTGAAATTCGTGTATTGTAATCTTTATTTTCATATGTAATAGACAGTTTTATAAAGAAATTTAATCAGATGACAGTTTTTGACTTTGCCTTCTCCTCGACCAGTCTATCTCAAGCACAAATTCTTGGGTGTGAGTATAAAACCAAACAACAGGAGAATCTAGACTTTAGTTGTTATTGTTGTTTTGTTGGGGAAGCAGTTATAGCTTGATATTGATATCAATGATCCATTGAACGGATTTAACAAATGGATGTTGTGAATGGATGCAATGCCTCACGAGACAAATGTTTTTTCTATAGGTAATGGTCTGACTTACATGACCACAGTCACAAGATAAACTATTCCTTATGCTCCTCTTTTGGAGCAAATGGTCACATCTTCCCTGACCTGTCTCTGAGTAGTTTAGGACTGTCCAGGCTTTCTGTGGAACACTGAAAACTAAGACTTCATCAATCAGGTCAGTTACCTGGTTCTAGTTGATGATGTTTGCAGTCAGCCGGGAGGAGTGCCATTGAGGTCTGGGGCTATTGTCGATTTGTAGGGTGTGGAATTTTTTTCTCTAGTGGGGATGCGGTAGATGGACTTGCTACTTTCAGTTTGGGACGACGATGAATGGGATGACTGTTGGTGAAGATTGACATTGCAGGTATGACCAAATAGAGGGAGATCTGCCCAACTATTTCAATAGCTGTCTCAGAGGGCATTGTTGCATGAAATTTTATAAAATGTTGCAGTTTATTTAGCAATGTGCAGGAATAGACTTCAATGTGACTGGAAAGACTCATGCACATTTGTTAACTAATCATTTCAGAAACTCATAACTATGCTGAATTACCTAATCATACTGAGCATAACCCTGTAGAATATTAAATTGAATTGCGATAATGAGTTGAAATGGTATTGGCCTAAATATTCTTTGAATAAAGTTAACAGCTGAATTTAGTTAAAGAAGTACTTACCAAGTTCACGTTTCTCTTTATGGTTAATCTAATGGGGCTATTATCATGATATCGCAGATGTATTAAAAAGTTCATATATCACATGGCAAATATGTAGTTGAATTCAATATATCTTGTCATTTATGGTCTAGCAACAGGAAAATGTAAAAAAATAGCTGCTGGTTCAATACCATCTTTTAGGAAAGGGAACTTGCCATCCATGCCTGCCTTTGCCAAACTGTAATTCAAATACCACAGTACATGGCTGACTCATGTTTTCCTGAAGTTATCCGGCAAGCTGTGTGATTCTAAAATAAATGCCACTGGCTAGAATCCTAAGAGAAATTACAGATGGGCCTATCAGCTATAAACCAGGCAATAGAACTGGACAAAACTCCCAAGTTGGGAATGTTTTTTCCACAAAGTTATTTTTGGAACCCATATCAGTCAACAATTCTCACCACATTATTCCTGAATAAATAAAACAGATAGAGAGAAAATGAACTGAAAACCAAATTCCCTTTTATTAACTATTGGCAATCAATGACCTTTTAAAAAAGGTTTGTGTATTTCTTAGTCCCCGAGCGTGTGGTTAATTTGAACAAAAACAGAAGGTTTAAATAAAGTACTGTTTATTCTCATATTTACCCTGAAAGTCTAATGCTTTCTTGAAGGTCATTTGCACTTTCAGTAAGAGGACAAGCCTGCCAGTCGTGCATTGGTTAGCTGTTATAGCTCATGAGTCATCTTGAGTTAACCACATGAAGATTGCAAAGGAGCCAAATGTACAAGAATGAAGATTACTGACCATGAGTGGTATCAGTCATTGTTTTTGTGTATTTTCATTTTGTCTGGATAGAGTAGGTTGTTCTGCAAGGGAAAATCCGCAGGAAGCATGTTGTTTTTTGTAAGTTCTTATCTTAAGGGAGTGCTATGTGATTCTTTTTCTATTTTGAATTAAGAGACATGGGTAATACACTTTTGGTGAGAAGTATTTTCAATTGGGAATCTGTAAAAATTGCTGTAATGAGTTCCTAAAACCCTGAACATATGCGATGTATTATTGCAATTAAATATGTAATTTATTTAGGCCTGGAAGAAAAATCTGTCTTTGACAAAACAAATTGCAATTTCTGCGTATCACAAAGATTTGTGTTTGTATTCAGCAAAGTTACAAAAAAAAGTTAAAAGGTCTCAGTTTCTTATTTCTGCCAATTAAAAAAAATGTGTTTTTGTACATACCATCCCCTAATACTGAAAGGTGACTGCCTCGGGGAGCAGAGTGGGCTTTAATATCTATGGTGTTCAGGGTTTAGTCAAAGAACGATGACTGTCTCAGCTGAAGATGAGAAATTGTATTCTTCAGTTGAATTCCTTATAGTGTGGGTAATTGTGCCCCAGAAGAGGAAGATCCATTTTAGTCTGCCATGCCAAATTGTTTGCTTTGCAGTTGATTCCAGAAAGCCATATTGTGAAGGTTTGTATTGTGCTTCTATTTGCTGCCTTGCGGACATCTGGGTTCTGCTTATTTAAATATCACTCAAGTCATGGTTATTGTATGTGGAGATTACTGTTTCATGTATTTAGGGCGTTCTCACTGGTTAATACTGCTTTTACTTAATCAAATAAACATTACAGATAATTTAACAATACATGTGCATGATATCTGGTGTCCCGCCTCATAACTTGCCTTTCTCTTCTATAATGTTGAGGAAAAGGAAGAGCCTCATTCCTTGCAAGCCTGCAGTAACCAGGGTTCAGATTGTTTTTATAGATATTCAATCCATCAGCGTGTAAACTAGGTTTGCTGCTGCTGATATGAGAGCATGAGGAGCATATAATCAGCAAGCACATAAATTTTACCAGATATCCAACCTATACAGAGTACCAATCTTTATCACCTTGACCTGCGCTCCTCCTAAGGATTTGCTGTCCGTATTTGGAGAATTGTTAGATGCACAAATTTGAACTCTTTTAGGATAACTAAATAAATTACATTAACTTTTTATAGAATTAACCACCCTTCAAAGGACCACTGCATAACTAACTGAATGAATAATAGCTTCTTGATAAATTGTCACAGTCAAGGTGCCAAATCATGAACCAATATGTCTTTAAGACACACGATAACCCAACTAAACAGCATTTGATACTAGACACAAAGTTCACAAGGTACACAAACAGATGTAATTAATGGCAAGAATGGATAAAGATGGGGTGATTCAGGTGTTTTTCTATAGCTCAGCATCAACTTGGCTTGATACAAATTGGTATTAAACACCTTGTCTAAGAGTAGCATAAAATCAGGAAGGTTAGTTAATGATTTGACAGATCGTATAACTTAGAATGAACTGTCTACTCATTACGTTAAGAGTCAAACGTTATTGCTGATCATTTTTAGCTTGGATTCTCAATTTTATTTAACTTTGTCCTTCTGGGTCAGTGAAATAAAGCTGCTTGCCCCTCTGGCCTCCTAGGGCCTGAGATGCATGAAGTTCTGTGTGTAGATGTGGTTTTTGTTTGTTCTTGGTGGCCATCTGTCATTCCGAGGTCGAGCCACCTTATATGACAGATACTGGAATTACAGCTTGGTCAAATTGCTCTAGTTCAAGAAATTGCTGAGTACGCTGAACACCTCAGAGGGTACAGATCAGAACAGGATCCCAACTATAGTACTGAAGGCTGGTGCTTCAGAACTAGCTATGGCCTTCAGCAAAACTGTTCTGGTACTGTTACAACACTAGTATGCACCCGATAAGGTGGAAAATAATTTCAGCTATATCCTGTCCTCAGAAGATCAGGACTATCTGACCCTCACCAATTACTTTTCCATCAGTTTACTCACAGTCACCAGGTAAGTGATGGAAGGAGTTGTCAGCATTGGTACAAAGCACTAATTCATTGATGAGCTGCTCACTGATGCTAAGCAAGAAAATGTGAGACAGGAGTAGAACTAGACCATTCAGCCCATTAAACCTGCTCTACCATTCAATAAGATACAGCTAATCTGATAAGTGCTTCAAATCCCACATCCCACCTGTGCCCAATAAACCTTGATTTTTCTAGCCTAATGAGAATTTATCCAGCTCTGTTTTAAATATATTCAATGACTCTTCCCCCATCACCCTCTGAGGCAGAAAGTTCCAAAGTGTCATAAAGTGCAAATCAGAATATGATAGAATGCCGTCCACTTGTGTGGATGAGTGCTGGTCAAACAACATTCAGCGACTCGGCACCACTGAGTGCAATAGATTTACCATCACTGAATCTCCCACTTTCAACATCCTATGGTTAACATTGACTAGAAATTGAACTGGATAAGCTATATAACCACTGTAGCTACAAGAATAGATCATAAACTAGGAATCTTGCAGCAAGCAACTCACTTCCTGACTCTTCAAACCCACCCACTATCCACAAAGTACAAGTCAGAAATGTGATGGAATGCTCATCACTTGCCTGGCTGACTATAGCTCCAATAACACTCCAGATGCTTGGCACATCCAGGACAAAGCAGCCCACTTGATTGGCACCACATCCACAAACTTCCATTCTTTTCACCACCAACATTCAGCAGGAGCAGTATGTACCTCATAAGATGTACTGCAGAAATTCACCAACGTTCCTTAGACAGCAACGTCCAAACCCAGAACCACCGCCTGCAAGTTTCCCTCCAAGCCATTCACCATCTTGACTTTTCCTTCAATATTGTTACGTGAAAATCCAGAATCCCCTCTCTTAAAGGTGCTAGGTATACCAGTGTATACTATCTACAGCCACTTGCCGGGGCTTTTTGAACAATTGCACATTTAAACAATGAACCTGCTTTTTCCTGCAAATTTCACATCAGACAGAGGTTCACCTGCACATCCACTGCTCCTGATGTGGCCTCCTCTACATTGGTGAGACCAAGCAGAGGCTCGGAGACTGCTTTGTATAGCAGCAGCTATACAACTCCCCCTCCCACTCCCTGGGTGACATGTCCATCCTGGGCCGCCTCCAGTGTCACAACGACACCACGCGGAAACTGGAGGAGCAGCACCTCATATTCTGCCTCGGGAGCCTACAATCCAATGGTCTTAATGTGGACTTTACAAGTTTCAAAATCTCCCCACCCCCAGCCTCATCCCATGACCAACCCTCCCAAATCTGACCCCCCTCTTAACATTCTTGTGTAGGTTTAAATCACTTAG
>JAHRHZ010000021.1:25995967-26016863 GCA_024137785.1 Ginglymostoma cirratum | reverse complement strand
TGCTGTGTTCCTCCAGCTCCACACTGTATTGACTCTGACTCTAGCATCTAGCATCTCTAAGTGATTTAAGCCTACACAAGAATGTTAAGAGGGGGGTCAGATTTGGGAGGTGTGACAATAGGTCAGGGCTTATATCACTACTTTTTAATCTTACGGTCCCTGGATGAACTCCGAAAAAATGAGCAGGGGGGCAGCACAGTGGCTGAGTGGTTAGCACTGCTGCCTCGCAACCAGGGACCCGGGTTCAATTCTACCCTTGGGCGACTGTCTGTGTGGAGTTTGCACATTCTCCCTCTGTCTGTGTGGGTTTCCTCCAGGTGCTCTGGTTTCCTCCTGCAGTCCAAAGATGTGCAGGTTATGTGGATTGGCAATGCTAAATTGTCTATAGTGTTCAGGGGTGTGTAGGGTTAGGTGGGTTATATGGGTCTGGGTGGGATGCTGTCAGGGTCAGTGTGGACTTGTTGGGCCAAAGGACCTGCTTCCTCACTGTAGGGATTCTATGATTCAGAAGCTGTAACCCAACCCCTTAGTAGCAATAAACATTGTTTTCATTCTCTGAAGTCTGCCTTGAAGATTTATCTGAGAGGTTTGTTGCAAAGAAAGCATGTAAACCTCTGGCACCACCTGAATTGGCATCAGCACTAAATTCTTTATATTTGTACTTAGAAGTAAGAAGCAAATACTATAAAAATAAATAACAACCATTCTTGGATTTTAGTGACACCACCTATCCACTCTCCCTCTTGATGTTTTACCTTGAAGATAACCTTAAAACCTGGGGTATCTTTGAAAATAAACCCGTGTTTCAGAAAGGTGGGAATTTGGGAGTTGAAAGAATGAGAAGTTACTAACTATATTTCTAAATTCAAAATCGTGAAGTTTTTCATCTGTCTATTTTCAATGTCCCTTGAATCTAGATAGCTAGCAGCAATCTAATTTCAGATTCTGCCAAAAATTGTGGATGTTCCCATTAGTGTCAGGAATTAACTAATCATCACTTCATAGCTAATGCGGTGATTTCAGCTAACATCAGAAAATCTCAATTTATGAGCACTGTCACCTACATTTCTATGATCATTTTAAATACACAGTGTAGCGATGAATATTGGCAAATAATTACTTTTGATCATTTTTCCTTTAAAGTTTATAGAAGGTAATAAAATTGGAAATCCCTAATGTGAATTCACTGTGAATTTAAATTGTGGCTTAAAAGTTAGTGTGCTTGATAGGCAGGTCATTTAAGTGGATGAACTGACAGGGCAGCCCTTAAATATGGCTGATTACATTTACTTCAGATGCTGTAACCAGTATGAAATGTGATATTTATACATTTGAATGATACAGTTTTCAGCGTGAAACTGAGTACAGTGGTAACTCTGACTTCCAATCAGTTTCGTTTATATTAAAGAGGTGACCACTATTTTGATGGAAATACCTTTTTAAAATGCCGTTGATGAATTTGTTGAGAGACAAGCTGGTCCTCAGCAGGCAAGTGCTCCTACAAGTGACTGACTGTTGAAAAAAAGAAGCCTACTTATCAGCTTTGAATTCTTGGTGTAGAACCACCATGAGTTTTATTTGCAATTACTGATCTTGTATTATTTACTATGGACAGCTCTGTGATTCATTTTCACATTAAACATATGTGCCCTTTTCTGAAATTAGATGCACTGAGTGCTGTCAGCTTCACATTAACAATATCACTTGACATATCCCTAGGAGCAACCTTCTATTTCTTTGGTGTTGACCTTCACAACATGTTTTGGAACATGAGGTTTGTCAAAGTGCCAAGTCATAAAAGTCAAAATCTACTCCTATCGCAAATCCAGAAATCCAAGTCAGAAGTCAAACATTAGGTAGTTTAGACCCAAAGTATATTGCTTTAATTTTGGTGGAGGGAGCAGGAAGTCAAATGCAGTGTTTATGATGGCCATCATCTTTGCCAGAAAATGTACACACCTTTATGCTGGTTTTTTTTTACAAAGCCACCTACTCAGCAATGTTGTTACGCACCTCTGGATCAGGTGGGACTTGAAGTGTTCCTCATTGTTTTTAGTAATGGCTGAAACATTGCGTGTGAAATCTACAAGTGATGACACAGAGAAATTTGTACTGCCAAGATATTTTCAAGGAGCAACAGCAGTTACAGGTACATTTGCAGTCAAGGAGAAACGGACAGATAATTGACAGATTTTTTTTTAGTGCAGACATATGTAAAGTAATACTCTTGGCCAATATCAAGGATGTAAACACCATCCACATTTATGTGTTCAAAGCAACAGAATAGGGGAAGGATCTGGAGACAGTAAATAATAAGTCTTTAAAGAGCCATAAGCAATTCTGCAGGGCTGTTTGAAAACTATAGCATTAATATAAAATTAGAATTACAATGTATACTTTGGACATGGACCCGATACAGCTGTACCTAGAATACTGCATTCTGTTTTGGTGTCTCCCTCAAACGCAATATCAAAGCTATAAAAAAAAGGTTCAGTGCAAAGAAACTAGTGTAAAAGACTGACAAGTTCTTAGAACGGATATGATGCACTCACTGAAACTTCTTAGCCTTGGAAAAGCTAAAGGGTTTGATTTTTATGTCCAAACTCACCTTTACCCAGGGAGAATGATGGAGGTGGTGCATTAAAATGGCTGAAAACAATGTTTAAAAACAGAGAAAATAGGAGTAAGATAAGAGTAGGCTGCTCGACCCCTCAAACCCGCTCTGCCGTTCAACATGATTATGGCAGATTGTCGAGCTCAATAGCTTAATCCTGCACTCCCCAACCCCTCCCAGTATTCCTTGAGCCCTTTAGCCATGTAGGATTGTGCAAAAATCTCCATTATGTAAAATACTAGACAAAATCCAGAGCTCAGGCCTGCAACAAATACACACACACAGCAAGAATGATTTCTGTCCGGGGCTACTGTTCAACCTGGAAGTCCAATTTACACCTTTATTCTAAGAGAACAACCAACCAGCCCAAACACTCTGGACTGGGACTAACTTTTACACTTCGGGCTACCAAACCCAGACATTATGGATAGCGGTCATTCAACTTCAATCAATATTCATTCACAGAGATATCGGGCATTCAACTTCGATCAGAATATATTTACCTATACTCGTTAACTACTGGGAAGTCAATTGACTTCATCAGTAACACAATGGCAAGTGCAGATTTGGTGCAAAGATAAGGGACCCACAATAGTATAATTGCAGGCTCTGATCTCACGAGAGAGAGCTTCTCCCTAAGAGCTATCCCCACAGCTATCTCCAGAAAAGGGACCCTGACAGCAATTCTGAACCCTACTAACACAGACCTATTTTCTCCCGGGGAACCAGCAGAAACCGACGACGACCAACGGATCTAAGAACTGGCGACCTCCGAAAACCACCGACCCGATCGACACCACGATGCCTCAGATACATCCTGAGGTGCTGCAAAACCACCAGATAGTAAGGAAAACCCAGCACTCACCCGATAAATCCAATACGCGTCCTACTGCATCAGTGGACTCAACCCAGACTGACCGTCTATAATGTCCGAAGTCTTCATCGAGGCACATGGGAACAGTCGGCTGTACTTCAAAATCATGTTGTTGTCCACTGGTGAGCTTAAACTTTCGAGACCCCAAAAAAGGTGGGTGGTCACAGTGCAGGAAACCCAATGGTAGGAAGTCTGATTAAAGTTTTCTGTGATTAAAGTTCTAATAGTGTTTAACCTGTATTTGATTTAACAGTGTATTTAATTACTGCGAACCTGACTGTTTATTATATTTGCCTTTATTTCTTGTATTATGCTTATATTTTGTATTTAATAAATGCAGAGATTCTTTCGCCCCAACAACACTTGTCTACTGCCTTCTTCGTTTCATATTCCTAAATAAGTCCAGTGTCAAGAACCTGGAATCTGAAGATGACTCAAACCACCTAAAAATCATCAAATTACTGATTGTGAACCAGAACCCTACAGCCTCAAGAGTTGTATCTATTTCCTGCTTGAAAACATGTAACATTTTGGCCTCAGTCACTTTCTGTATCAGTGAACTCCACAGGCTCACTACTCTGGATGAAAGAATTTCAATCATCTCATTCAAAGTCATCTCAATCTTAAGAGGTTTACTCGTTATCCTTAAACAATGACCTCTGATTCTAGATCCCCCACCATCAGGATGAATTTTCTTGCATCTAACCTGTCTCGTCCTGTTAGAATTTTGTAGATTTCTAAACTCCAATGAATAAGTTGCTAACTGACTCGATCTCACCACATATGTCAGTACTGCTATCCCAGGAATCAATTCAGTAATCCTTTGCTGCACTCCCTCTATAGCAAAAACATCCCTCCTCCAATAAGGAGACCATAACTGCACTCAATATTCCAGGTGTAGCCTCACCAGTGCCCCGTATAACTGCAGTAAGACATCCTTGTTCCAGTACTCAAATTCTCTCACTGTGAAGGCCAATATACAGTTTGCCTTTACTGCCTGCTGTACCTGCACACTTACTTTCAGCAACTGGTGCCTGAGGACACACAGACCTTGTTCAATATTACCCTGTCTCAACTTAACAGCCATTCAAATAATAAGTCTATCTTCTAATTTTTGCTACCAATGTGGATAACCTCAAATTTATCCACATTATATTGCACCTGCCATATATTTGTCCTCTCATTGTCAAAATCACACTGAAGCATCTCTGCATCCTCCTCACAGCTCACCCTTCGATCCAGCCTGAAGTCATCTGGAAATTTTGAGATGTTACATTTTGTTTCCTCATCTAAATCATTTACATATATTGTGAATAAATGGGATCCTAGTACTGATCCCTACGGTATCCCAGCAGTCACCTACTATTCAGAAAAAAAGACCCATTTATTCCCTAAAAAACTGAAAGAACTGCAGATGCTGGAAATCAGAAACAAAAGCAGAAATTGCAGGAAAAGCTCTGCAGGTCTGACAGCACCTGTGGAGAGAAATCAGGGTTACCGTTTTGGGTCCAGTGACCTGATTCCAGAATGGAGATTTCTCTCTCCATTTATTTCTACGTTTTGTTTCCTGGCTGTTAACCAATTTTCTATCAATCTCAATACCTTAACTCCAATCCCATGTGCTTTAGTTTTATACAGTCATCTTTTATGTGGGACGTTATCGAAAGCCTTCTGAAAATACAAATAAATTGTATACATTGACTCCTCTGATCAACTCTATTAGTTACATTCTTGAAGAATTCTAGTAGATTTGTTAAGCATGATTTCCCTTTTGTAAACCCATGCTGACTGTCTGATTCTCCACTGTTTTTTTAAGTACTCTGCTATAAAATTGCCCAGTGAAATGTCAGACTCTCTGATCGATAATTCTGTGTTTTCTCTCTACCTCCCTTTTTAAATAGTGGGTTTACATTAGCTATTCTCCAATCTGTAAGAACTGTTCCGAAGTCTAGGAATCTTGGCAGATGCCCAGCAACGATCCACTATTTCTAGGGCCACTTCGATAAGTACTCTGGGATGTAGATTATCAGGCCCTGAGGATTTACCAACCTTCAATCCTATCAATTTCTCCAACACCCTTTCTCTGCTAATACAAGTTTGTTTCAGTTCTTCACACTCATTTAAGCCCTGTGTTCCCCATCATTTCTGGCACATTATTCAAGTCCTCCATTGAGATGCCAGAAGTGAAATATGAATTTAGTTCATCAGTCATTTCATTTCTTTGTTCCCCATAATAATTATCCACATTTCTGACTGTGAGGGACCTACTGAATAAAAGTTGAAAGAAAGAACTGCGGATGCTGTAAATCAGGACCAAAAACAAAGTTGTTGGAAAAGCTCACCAGGTCTGGCAGCATCTGTGAAGGAAAAGACAGAGTTAACATTTCGGGTCCGGTGACCCTTCCTCAAGGGACCTACATCAGTTTTTCTGTGTAACCCATAGAAGTTTCTTCTTTTGCTCCCCGCAAGCTTACTCTCATACTCTATTTTCCTCCTAATCAATCCCTTGGTCCTCCTTTACTGACTTCTAACTGTTCTCAATCCTCAGGTCTATTGTTTCTTCTTGCAAATTTCAATGCCACTTTTTTGCATCAAATACTATCTCTAACTTCCCCGTAAACTATTGTTCAGCCACTATTCTCTTGGTACTCTTGTAGCAGACAGGAATAAGGAATTTTTGTAGTTCATCCATTCACTCTTTGAATGTTTAAAATTGCCTATCCACCATCATTCCTTTCCCAATTCAATAGAATCTGAAACCCTCTCCCTCACACCATCTCTTTAGCCACGTATTCATCTGCTATCTCTACTCTGATTAGCACAAAGCACTCCTAAAATCACTACCCTGAGGTCCTACTTTTCAGCTTGCTTCTATATTCTGCGTTTATTACATCTCCTTTTTATTTTGTTGTTGGTATCGATGTGTACCATAACGACTGGCTGCTCACTCTTCCCCTTTCAGGATGTCCTGTGGTCGCTCTGAGGCATTCCTAACCCTAGTACCAGGCAGGCAACATACCATCCTGAAGTCTAATTTGTTCCCCCAGAAACACCTATGTATTCTCCTTACAATTGAATCCATTATGATTATTGCATTTCTACACTGTTGTTCCTCTCCTGCGCAGCAGAGCCAACCATGGTGTCATGAATTTGACGGTTGCTGTTTTGCCTCGAGAGGCCATTCCCCTCAATAGCATCCAATGTAGTGTATCTGTTCTTCGGGGAATGGCTACAGGGGATTATTTCACTGCCTGCCTAGTCCTCTTACTCTGCCTGTGCAGGCTTAGCCTGCAGTGTGACCTCCTATCTATATGTGCTATCAACAATTCTGACAGCTTCGAGGAAGCTCCACTGTGTCCCCATCCGCTGCTCCAGCTCTGAAACCCGAGCTCTCAGGAGCTTCAGCTGGAGACACTTGGTGGTGCTGGGCACTGGAAATGAACCCAGCTTCCAACATAGAGCAACAGGAGCAAAACCACACCTTTGAGCTCTCCTACCATGACTTGCCCCTTTAAATTAAACCTTTTGGAAGATGCTTAATACCAAATAATACCAATTTCTCTCGGGGCTTTCTTTCATCACTTTTCTGGCAGGTGTGTCATTTTTACTTGTCGGTATTCAGGAAAGGAAAGGCTGCATGCCCCAGTGGAGAGAGAGCCTAATTTATCAGAGAGCATCATATCCTGATGATCATTGGGAGGAAAACTTTGTTTAATAATCAGCCTGACATAGGCATGTATAATTTTCAACCTATTGGACAAAGCTGGGGCAGCATCAAGAATCCTGGTCGCAGAATGTCTCGATAAATTTTGTTTTACATTTTCTTAAAGTTTGTCAAGCCAGGAGGAGCAGCAGTGTCTGTAACTGAGATGTCAAAATTAAAATTAGAAGGCTTTAGAATCAAAAATATAGATAAGTAACTGATTGACCAGAATAGAAATATTGGAATAACATAGGTGGCTTAGCAGAAAGATAGAAAAACATTGCAATAAAGAACAAATGGATTTATCGTAACTTCAAAACAGAACTATTCTAAGTTCCCTACATGCTTTGTTTTGAGGTAGGAACACAAAAATAAACTGTTGGATAATAGATGTCCAGTGGCTGTGGTGTGAAAATACTGAATTTTTAATAAAAATAAAGTCTTTGCCAAGCTTATTCCTGCAGACAGTCGCCAGTAATATCATTTACAAGAGAACTTGAACATGTTTCAAGGTAATTGCTCTTGAATCATACAGTTACAAAAATGATTGCCATCTTTTCAGGAGCATGTGTGCTGATTGATCCAATTTTCATCATTACAATTTTCACCAGCTGGTGTTGCAATGCGTTTGTGCTATATTCCGGATAAGATAACATCACTCTGGATTTTTTAAATTTGAAAATTGCTATTTTTTAACAGGAATATAGGTGCATAAATATTTTGAGAATATAAACTTTACAAAAAGGTTTAAAATTTGCATAAATGCAAGATATCCATAGTAATTCACACATAATGCTACTAAATAGAAAGCCTGAGAGGCTGACCAGCTCAATTGGTTGCTGCACTGTCCTTTGAGAACCTGAGTGAAATGTAGAGTAATGGGATAAAAGTCACCCATTTCTGCTAGCTGAAATGTATTTCAGTCCTTGGGAAAATATTTGGGTTGTTGAGAAAGTGTTACAATCTATTATAATTGATACAACAGCAGAACATTGAAAAATACATAGTATAAACAAGCACAATCAGTATGGCTTCATGAAGAGGAAATTATATTGATAAATTTATTAGAGTTTTTTGAGCAGGTAACAAGCAGGATAGATAAAGGGGAACCAGTAGATACAATATGTATTTCCAAAATAAAGCATTCATTTCATAGATTTTTTCATAGAATCCCTGCAGTGTGGAAACAGGCCCTTCAGCCCAACAAGTCCACACCGACCCTCAGAGCATCCCACCCAGATCCGCCCCGCTATAACCCACCTAAACTACACATCCCTGAACACTATAGGCAATTTAGCATGGCCAATACACCTAGCCTGCACATCTTTGGACTGCAGGAGGAAACCGGAGCACCCAGAAGAAACCCATGCAGTCACGGGGAGAATGTGCAAACTCCACACAAACAGTCACCAGAGGCTGGAATCGAACCTGCATTCCTGGTGCTGTGAGGCAGCAGGGCTAACCACCGTACCGCCCTCCAAAAAGGTGCCACGCACAAATGATACTTAGTAAGAGAAGAGGCATCATGTTGTTGATAGTTTATTACATGGGTAACTAATAGAAGACAGACTTGGGATAAGGCGCATTTTCAAGATGGGAACCTATAACTCGGGGTGGCGGGGCGCAGGGTGCACTGGGGCCAGAATTATTTTCAACATGCATTAATAACTTAGATGATAGAAATGAACCTATAGACAAATTTGCAGATAGAACAACAGTGGGAAGGCAAGTGGTGAGGATGATACAATTAGTCTGTAGAAGGATAATAAACAGGTTAAGTGAATAGGCAACAACTTGACAGCTGGATTATAATGTGGGAAAATGTGAGGTTTTGCAGAATGGCAGGAAGAATAGAAGAGCAAAATATTATTTAAGTGGAGGAAGACTACAGAAGGCAGGAATGCAAAGGGATTTGGGATCCTTGGGTATAAATCACCAAAAGCTGGGGTATAAGTTCTACGAGTAATAAGGAAGATGAATGGATTGTGGGCCTTCATTTCAAAAGGAATGTAATATAAAAATAGGGAAGTTTGCCAAAATTATGCAAGGTACTAATCAGGCCACAACTAGAGATTTTGAACAGTTAGTCCCATTATATAAGGAACGATGTACTGGCATTGGAGGCAGTCCAGAGAAGGTTCACTAGGTTGATCCTGGGCAAGGAAGGATTTTCTTATGAGGAGAGATTGAGTAGGTTGGGCCTGTACTCCCTGGAATTTAGAAGAATGAGAGGAGACTTTATTGAAACATACAAGGTTCTTAGGATAGATGCTGAATGGCTGTTTTCTCATGTGCGAGAGTCTTGGACCAGAGGGCATAATCTCAGAACAAGGGGTTGCTCATTGCAAACAGGACTAGGGGGAGGGGGTGGGATGATGAAATTTCTTTTTAGAGGGTTATGAATATGTGGAACTCCTTACTGTAGAGGACTGTAGAGATTGGTCATTAAACATATTCAAAGCTGAGAAAGACATGTTTTTAATCAGCATGGGAATCGAGGGTTATGTCCAGACTATAAGGAATGCTGTTGATTCTTAACTGTTCCCTGAAATGACCTAGCAAGCCAGTTGGTTCAAGAGCAATCAGGCACAGGCAAAAAATTTTGGCCTTGCTAGCCGCCCCTATATCCCATGACAGAATAAAGAGAAAAATAACAAGTTTATTCTAAAACCACTTGGAATGCTAATTGGACTTCCAAAAATAGGACAGCATGGTTAATGATGGTTACTGGGGAAGATAATACAAGTGATTTTCACTACGAGATTGACATAGTTCTGATCAAAAATTAAGTTTGCAAGGGGTACTGCAAGCTGTAGTTTTTATTTATGTACTACCTGAAATTGTCAATTTCTCAGTTTAAATAATTCCTGAACTGGTGGTGTTACATTTTTAGTTACAATGTGTTCATTTGTAAATGCATTTGTTTAATCTGCCTAGAAGATAAGTTCATACATGATTGTTTTCAAAATCCATGGATCTCTATTAACTTGTAGTTACGGAAAACATTTTTGCACTGCCATTGTCAAAACACTCATCTTTTTAGCTGACTTTAATCTTTGAGGTGACAACCTAAACTTATTTCCTGTCACCATCTTTCATGCAATTACTGAGTAGCTGCCTGCTGAAATCAATTGATTCTAATTGTGGGAGGGCTATTTCTTGCAGAAAATCAACACTTCATTCCCAAGATTGGTTGCTCTGCAAAGGAAAATAACCAATTCCCTTTGATGAGTAATGTTTTCTACACTAAAAAGATCGTCTAACTGCCAAGAAAGATCAGTCTTGCTTATAAACAAAAACAGTATCAAAAATAATTGCTTTTATTGATCTTTACTGAGGGCAACCGTACCAAATATATATGTATGAGTAGTTGTTAAGTTTCAGAAGATGTCACTTCAAGTAGCTTGTTAAAACCATGACTGGTTTACAGTCATTCTTGAATAATTAGTGACTGGGTGACTGAATAATGACTGTCATTTCTCTAATATTGGGCAGAGCTTTTGATTGTAAGGTTATTGAAGGGCACTAATGTTGCTGGGGAAATGCATAGTAGAAAATGTTTAAGTTTTAAATAAAATTACATACTATTCTGGTAACAATAACTTCTCTGAAATTAAGAACCTTGAAGGAAGTGCCATTTCAAAGCAGGTTTCCTCCTTTGGAGAAAGGCATATACATCTTCAGATTCATATGAGATTAAGTAATAGAGAAGAGGCCACCAATGTCCCATTAAGACAACATGAATCATCATCCTCTTTCCCCAACATGTGGTATCCTGGAGAGTCACATTGGGCAGAGAAAAACCCTCAGACCAACTTAGGAACTAGACTCAGGGAAAATTTTCTCTAACACTGGCAATTAAGTAAAATATAAGTGACTATGATGATTGTAACACCAATTACAATGATGCCCCACCTAGCTTCTACAACTGGACATTGTCTTGACTCACAAGAATTATTTTCCTTTCATTTATAGTGAATCCATACCTAGCACAATTTTAGGTTTACCATCCCAGAGGCTGAGAATTCTCTGTGGGGAAAAAAAGAACTTGCTATCATCCAACTTATATAACACAGTGTGGAGCTGGAGGAACACAGCAGGCCAGGCAGCATCAGAGGAACAGGAAAGTTGCTGCTTTGGGTTGAGACCCTTCATTTTCTGAAGAAGGGTCCTGACCGGAAACGTCGGCTTTCCTGCTCCTCTAATGCTGCCTGGCCTGCAGTGTTCCTCCAACTCCACACTGTGTTCTCTCAGACTCCAGCATCGGCAGTTATTTCTATCTCTGATCATCCATCTCATGTTTTTATTCTTTATACTGATGCCTCCTGCTCCCTTGTTGTTACAGCCGAAGTAACTTTTAGATCCAGACAAAATCTAACATCTTTATTGTGCTTTAAAAGCCAAATCGCACCTCCTCAAAGACTTGGTGAGATATGTTATAAACTACATTAGTTTTCATAATTGCCAATATGAAACATCCTAACAACTTTTACCTATCTGTCATTTGGTGATAAGAATATTTTTGAACAGACATATGATATCCCATAAATAGTATCAGTTCAAAAGGAGTACAAAGGAATGCCACCAGAACAAGGTGTGCAAAGCCTAGATCACCTTGGCAGTGATATAATTTTGGGATGTTCAGACATTGTTTTGATATCATAAAATTCATTGTCAGCTCAATGGCTCAAGGTTATTTATTTCTGTTTAGCCATCTGGAGAATTATAGAAACAGGAATTTGGAGGAGGCAATTCGACCTACCAAGTTTGTATCAGCTTTTCTGACAAACCGTTTTCATAATTCCACTCTCCTGATTTTTCCCAAATGCCAAAATTTTTCTGCAAGTATTTTTCTCATTCACTTTTGAAACTGTAATTGAATCTATATTCATCATCCTATCAGAAATGTATTCTAAGTCTGAACCACTCACTACAAAACATTTTTCTTTCCCACATTGTCTCTGGTTCTTCCAATCGCTCTCGACTTTGTACCATCTTATAGTTAATTCTTAAGCCACATGTGTATGTGTGTGTGTGAATTTGTGTGTAGAAGATTAATATGTATATATCGCTAATGAATTTAAATTATGTCAATGTACACATACCAACAGTAAGATCATATTTAGGTGATGCCACATGTAGTAAGCCTGAAAAGTGGATATGGTCAAATTATGGTCAATAAATGTGGAGCTGGAAAAGCACAGCCAGTCAGACAGCATCCGAGGAGCAGGGAAGTCAACATTTTGAGCTGAAAGCCTTCGTCTGGGAACCCTAGGAAGGGGCAGGGGTGCCAGAAATGAATAAAGGGAGAGGGGTGGGGCTGGGGGAGGGTACATCAGATGGAAGTAGGTGGAGGCAGGTAGATGGTTATTGTGGTTGGTCAGTGGGAAGCGTGGAGCAGATAGAGGATGGACAGTTTGGGGGAGGAGAGATTTTGAAGCTGGTGAAGTCAATATTGAGTCCATTGGGCTGTAAGATCCCAAGGTGAAATATCAGATGTTGTTCCTCTAGTTTACATTTGGCCTCACTCTGACAGTGGAGGAGGCCAAGGATGGACATGTTGCCAGGGGAGTGGAAGGGGGATGGCAACCAGAAGGTGGGGTTGGTTGGTGCATGCAGAGCACAGCTGCTCCATGAACTGGTTCCCGAGTCTGCGTTTGGTCTGCCTGTTATAGAGACCACATCGGGAGCAACGGATACATTAGATGAGGTTAGATACGTGCAGGTGAATCTCTGCCGGATTTGGAAGGATTGTTTGATGCCTTGGACTGAGATGAGAGGGGAGGAATGGGAGCAGGTGTAGCACCTCCTGTGGATGGTCTCTCCAGGGAAAGGTACTGGGTGTGGTGGAGGGGTAGGTATGGAGTGTGGAGCTGATGAGGGAGTCGTGGAGTGAACAGTCCCTGTGGAAAGCGGACAGGGTGGGGAGGGAAATATCTGTTTGGTGATGGGGTCTGATTGTAGGTGGTGGAAATGTCAGAGGGTGATGCGTTGCATTCCGAGGTTAGTCCACTATACCTCCTGTAAAAATTCTATCCTATACTCACAATCCCTCTGTCTCTGCCGCATCTGCTCCCAGGATGAGGCGTTCTACTCTAGGACTTCCCAGATATCTTTAGAGACCATCGTTTCCCCTTCTCTGTTATTAAGGATGCCCTCAACCACATCTCCCCCATATCCCATGCTTCTGCCCTCAAGCCCTCTCCCCTCAACCACAATAAGGATAGAGTCCCCTTGTTCCTCACATACCACCGCACCAACCTTTGAATACAAGCATCATCGTCCGACATTTCCACTACTGACAATCAGACCCAACCACCATAATGATATTTCCCTTCCCACTGACTCATCTATCTTCTGACTCACCTATCCATTCCACCCTTCCCAATGACCAACCACAATAACTCTCTACCTGCTTCGACATATCTCCAACTCACCTACTCCCCCTGCAGCCCCAACCCCTCCCTCTATTTATTTCTGGGCTCCTCTCCACCTCCCAGTCCTGACAAAAGGTTTCAGGCCAGAACATTAACTTTCCTGCTCCTCGATTCTCTCTGACTGGCTGTGCATTTCTAGATCCACATTTATTGACTGTAGCTTTCAGCATCTGCAGTCCCAACTGTCTCCATGGTCAAATTAGGCCTCTGCAAAAGTGATTGTGCAACTGGATACATTAACAAACAAGCATACCAAAAGCTATGATACTATTTCATTTAACCTTGCCTAATTAAGATACATGTTAGCATCTGGATGTAGAAGAGAAGTCACACCAATGAACAACCCTGTGGTCCAATAGCCTGATAAGGATTTAGACACTTAGATTGGTTAGCCATTAATAACTGGCCTTGTCAACACTGATAGACATAAATAACTGATAACTGAACAGATGCAAAAGTAAAACTTGTGCAAGTTAGTTTTGAAGATCTACATGGAATGTTTCTTGGGAGGATGAAGACTGGGGAAATGATATGAGATGAGATTGCAGAGACAATGTAAAAGCGTTATTCAGTATGAATGACTGTATGTGTGAATGCTCAAGAAACTTTAGGCGATTTTCCATCGCTTAGAAAAAGACCTTGAAATGACATTCTGTAACTGGGGAAATTTTTCTCATTCAACGTTGGCAATCCATACAAGCCCACCCCTGAAACAGGATATAAAGTAAGATATTTTAGGAGACTTCAGTGTATTTGGTAGAAAAACTCCATGCATGGTTACTTTGAGAAGTAACAAAGATATGAGGCAAAGCCAAACAGTTGTTTTTGTACGCTGCCATCCTTCATGAATTAGATTAGCACTCAATATTTGTGATATTTGCATTATTTTACGGTATACCTAAATCCCCTCATTTATTCTGTAATATTCCGTCTTACATGCTGATTAACCTCAACATGCTCACTATTGCAGGAGATAATGATAATTTGCGCTGACAACAAAATATCAACAAATTTGAAAGATGAATTTGTAACACATTTAGACTTCTGCACTCTGCATTTATCTATAAATTCAAGGATTCCATATGCTTGAATAAAGGCACTGAAGCTTGAGATAGCAGGTATATTTTGTTGATGTAATGCTTTGTCTGTGGCCTTTCCATTTACACCATTTTTTAAAAATCTTGTTATCAATCAGTAATGTTCATACATTCAATGCAAAAAGGTACAAATGAAATTTTGTCAAGGAGTTTGACTTATTCATAGCTGCACTCTAGGCACAGTCGAAGAGTGTAACTCACAGGCTGTGCAAACTTTCATACAGTTAGAACTCCTAATGAGTTTGATGAAATCCATATTATAGTCTCACAAGATAGTGCCTTAAAAAGGTCAGCATATTCTTGTCAGAAAACCAACTCAGAGAAAACATAACCTGACTGATGAGATTTATCAGCTGTGAGGGCCCTGTGTCAAGTCCACCCAAGAGGTTTTGAACTAATGGCTACAGCTATCTTACACATTACAGACACAGGACTCAAACAACTCGATTGACTGACTCAGTCATTCCCATAAATGATTTCTCTTATATCAGTCATTGAGACAATTAAACTTGATTTAAAATTAACCTACATGTAGCAGTGGATTGATGCAACATTTTAGTGCAAATGTCACTGTACTTGCAAGAGTGATTAAAATGGATTTGTTAAGAAGCAATTGGCTCTACTCCACCTAGCTTTCTTTTTAATTTTAGTTTTAAATAACATTTTGAATAATTATGATTTAAAATATGGAATCAAAAAGCATTTTTAAAAAATATTGCTCCTAATGGTAAATACTGGGATTGAACCTTTTGTTTTACCATGAAAGTATTTGGTTCTCTGCAGATAAATGTAACAGGAGTTCTTATTTCCTATTTAAATACCCTTTCACACTAGTGACAGTAGATGAAGATTATTTTTGCTGAATGGCTAATTTAGTGCTTCTGCAGAAAATATTTTTGTTACCATGTTGTACTAATTTTAAACAGTTCCCTGGATGCAGATGGTACATTTGGATCCTTGCTTGGTAGACCTGGATTGCTTCCTTGTTTAACATTATGGATCTCAAAATAAAATTAAGCATATTTTGCTTTTCTTTCGATTATCATTTGTGCCCCTCTGAACAGGAGGCTGGTAAAAGAAGTACTTTTGGATTCTTGAATGAGCAAAAGATGATCAGGAAAGCAAATTTGTAAGTCAGAGTGGATGACAAAGAGGGCAAATAAGAAATGAAGGTAAAGGAGGTACACAAATGATTAGAAACAAAGATAGAAGTTGCTGGAAAAGCTCAACATGTCTGGCAGCACCTATGAAGAAAAACATCAGAGTTCATGTTTCAGGTCCGGTGACCCTTCCTCAGAACTGGAGCTGAGTTCTGAGGAAGAGTCACTGGACCCAAAAAGTTAACTCTGATTTTTTCTTCACAGATGCTGCCAAACCTACTGAACTTTTCCAGCAACTTCTGTTTTTGTTCCTGATTTACAGCATCCGCAGTTCTTTCGGTTGTTATTACACAAATGATAAGAACAGATGTGGCAAAGAAGAACATGAGGAGGAATGTGATGGTCTAAGACAAAGGAACCAGAGATTAATGGACAAAATGGAGGAGAGCAAGAGAGAGGGAAGTACAAGCCCAGTAGAAACAAACAGCTAAGCACAAAAAAAGAGCTAAGGCAAAAAAAAACATAAGTGGCGAGTGTATAGTTTAATAGTTAGTTAAGATATTCAGGGCTGTGTGGAACTTGGATTTAGAATAAGATCCGACAAGATGGAGAAAGGTTTAAAAAAGGCATGAGGGGCAACGTTTTTAAACAGCGAGAGGTTTGTGTGTGGAATGACCTTCCAGAAGAATTGGTGGGTGCAGGTACGGTTACAAATTTGAGAAGACATTTGGAGAAGTACCTAAATAGGAAAGGTTTGGAGGTATATGGGTCAAACCCAGGCACGTGGGACTAGTTTGGTTTGGGAAAATGGTTGGTGTGGAATAATTGGACTGAAGGGTCTGTTTTCATGCTATATGACTCTATGATTCTATGTCTGAAGTATTTTCTCAAATGAATTTAATTCCACTGAAAAGCTTTCAAGCATCAGATAAATCTTGATATACAATTTATACCCAGTGTTCCTCCAAATGAAATGTTTTGCATTCATCAATAAGTGATCGGTGTGGAATTCTGTCTGCACCCTTCATTAAACAAGTAGGTTACACATGAATTGTCTGACCTATTTCAAGAACTGAGAATCACAAAACCAATCTTCTTGAAGAAATTATTAGCACATGACTAGGCTGGCATTTAGGGAATAGGAAATTATCTAATATCTTCATGATATAGTATTTGCAAATTTTAAATGAGGAGTAAAACTAGCAGGTGGAAGATTTGAAATATTGAAACCAGTGGTTTCAATATTGCTGCTCTGTCATTAGAGAGAGACAACTGGTGGTGGTTTAACCTGAGGGTCACCATGCCTCAGGTGAGTGGAGAAGTTGAGAAGGAGAATCCTTTATGGTAGCCTCAGCTGGTGCAGTACTTGAACCCTGCATCGCAAACCAGCCGTCCAGCCAAGTGAGCTGAGCCTACCTGTCCCACACCCCCAACTCCCCCCTAACTCCTCCCCACTTACAGAAATGCAGTTGTTATGCCAGAAAGGGCCTGATATGAAGTGATAGTTAGTGCAAAAGTTGGATCTACTCATCTTGGGCAATGAAGTTTCAGTAGTTATTCAAATATTACCAAATGAGCGGATTTCCTTGCATTGCAGAGATCAATCCTCAAGTATCATGAGTCATTGTTCCTTCATTATTTTTATTAGATATTCTGCACAAACGGTAGCAGTTGTGTAGTACTTTTACAGGAGAATAGATTGCAAAGCTTTGGAGAGAAAATTGCTGAAAGGAATGGCCATCCTAAAAGGACAACAGAGGTATCATGGAAGAACTGACTGAAGGCATTGTCAAAAGATAATTTTACTAAACTTATATGGATGAAAAGGGAGAGAGTGGACAGTGGAATTCAGAGAATAAAACTAAGACAGTTGAAAGTTATGCTGCCAAGTAGGATGAAGAGATGGGACAGCACGCAAAAGCAAAGCTGAGACCCAACGGCTGTGTTACATAATATAAGACTAGAAAGAGTCGGTGAGATAGAATGGAAAGGAAAGACTAAGCATAAAGAAGAAGATTTAAAAACACTGTGTGGGGAAACAGAGAGTTGGATATCAGTAAGTGGCAGCCTCCTGGACAAAAGGTTCACTGAGAGTTTTGAAGATTGTTAGAGATTATACATGATGGAAGACTAGTTAGCAAAGCAGTGGAGAAATTGATTTTAATGATGAAGTTCAGGTGTAATATAACTGGGCTTAAGTGTGTTAAAGTAAGCATTAGATCATAGTTGAGCTTAGAACAGGACAGAAATCCAAAGTTTTTATAGTCTGGTTTATCCTAAGAGAGCAGCTGAAAGGAGGGCAAAAGGATGGCAATAGATTTAGTGGCAGATGTGCAGAGTTTATAGATGGAGACTGAGGTGATAATTTTGTTCTTTGCAGTTGATAGCTGGAGAAAATGTTAACTTCACTATTTGATGAAGAGCATGGAGCTCCTTTCGTACCTAGATCAACATCCATTCTTCAACCAGTGCCATTAAAACAAATAAATCGCGAACTTGCTGTTTGAGGGTTTCTATGTAAAATTGTCTGTTGCCTTTGCCTTAATAGCAGTGACAGCATTTCATAAGACCATAAGACCATAAGACCATAAGACGTAGGAGGGGAGGTGAGGCCATTCAGCCCATCGAGTCCACTCCACCATTTAATCATGGCTGATGGGCATCTCAACTCCACTTACCCGCACTCTCCCCGTAGCCCTTGATTCCTTGCGAGATCAAGAATTTATCAATCTCTGCCTTGAAGACATTCAACGTCCCGGCCTCCACTGCGCTCCGTGGCAATGAATTCCACAGGTTCATCAATAATTCATCAATAATCAACAATTTCATGGGATGTGAAAGATTCTTCAGATATACTTTCTTTTCTTATATTTCTTTTAAGGACAGCAACCTATAAATGAGGAGAAGGACAAAATTGTGTGTTTAAGGTGGAGTAGAATCTTGGGATTTACCGGATTGGGAGTGTACAGCCAAGGTTTTTGTAGACAGACAGACTGATATCCATTAATTTAAGAAGTAGAATTGTTGTGTTTTTCCAATTGGGCTAGACAGAACCTATAGTATATATTGTAACTTGAACCTAATGCTTATATATACACATTGCACGTGCACGATCCTGAAATATTTCAGTAAAATAGTGATCACTGAAATTGTCCCAGGAAGGCATGATTGTTGTCTCTGTGAATGGTTTATTGATAGCCCATGACCATATAAAAATGACCTAATGTGGAAAAACTTTGCAACATGCAGCAAGCTGATTGTTCACAATTCAAAGCAATAAGCAGAAAAAATGCAAATAACCATGAATAGGCTTGAAAATACATTTGCACCTGGGAATTCTAAACAGATTGAGCACTTGAACAGAAGCCAAGCTTTGGCAAAAAGCCAGTCTCTTTGCATAAGTGTGGAAAGACTTAGTGTTCTGGAGAACTGAGCTGCTTAGAAACAAACTGTGTGGGTGTAGATGCGTGTTTCCTATAATATTCTGTACTTGTCTCTGATGAGCAGCTTTAGCTAGCTTGAGTATGTACTCGGTCATGTCAATTTGCAGTAAAATAGTGTATAGTACTTCAGGGGAAATAATGATAATAACAGCAAACATCATTAGGAAGAGATAAGGGCATATGGCAAGAAGCTTTGTCAAAAAGATACACTATTCTATTTAAGGTACAGACCCAGATATGAGCACAGAGATCTCATGAGAAGTAATTTTGCTTCTTGTTTCATGAATTGCTGTGTTGGCAATACTATACCAGTGTACTACATGGAGAATAAAGCTGACTGAGCCAACTTATGACATAATTAAAGTACTGTATGAATCATATTTATCTGTTACTATAACCAGGCAACAAAGTCTTATCGTTTTGTTTACCAATTACACCAATCTCTGAGTGACAATTCCCAATTGTGAAGTTGAGAAATTAAATGGTGCATATTTTAGCCAGTCTTCACGATGCTTAAATGAGCTTGCTAATAACTATGGGAAAAGGACTATTTATTTTGAACTTGTGCTAGGAATTAAGGAACATACTTTTTCTTGAACTTACTTGTTTCACCTTTCTTGTAGAAATAATTTTTGATTTTAAAAAAGTTGTTCAGTGATTAACTCATTTCAATGTCCCCTTTTACTGTAATTTAACCATTTTGCTTTGCTTTGCAGTTTAAAACTGTCTTTTTCTGTGTTACAAAATGACTGGTGGGGATCTGTAATCAACTGATTCAGAGCCGAAAGATGTTTCTCACCTGTGAAGATAAAACATTATGGCCAGAAAAAGTAATTAATTCTTTATTTACTTCTGACAATTCTTTTTACTTGCGCAGATGCCAGTGTTTATAAATTATATTTCACTTTTGGGAAAATCATTACCAACTGACTCTCCAGACTTTGAACTCCACAGTGTTATCTCCTTTAATTTCTATATTGATGTTTCATTTTTTGAACTTTATAGTTTTTAAGATATATTATACTGGCACATTCAATACCAGCGAGGAAGTGTTGCATTTTAATACAGAGTTAGTTTGATTAAAGCTTTCACTTGCTCTGACATCATTCACACTTAATGTTGAAGGACGCTAAAGATAGAAATATAGAAGTATCTGCATTTATTTGTAAACATCTCACTTTCTATTCCATGCCAGTTGATCTGGAATGTGAAGCAATTGCCGGAAAAGCCAGGTTCTTATCTAATTTCAAGGTGTGCTAAAGACAAGTGAAATAAACTTAACCCTTTCTACTCAATCTCAGTACTTCCTCAACATCCTTTTCAATCCTTTAATGTGAACAAAAACAGGGTTCTTCAAGATGCCTTTCCCCTTATGCTAAAAGTTAGCATTTTGAGTTGGAACTGTTGGGAAAACGCGTGCGTATATAGGGCTAGTTTGTGGCAGACCATCAGTCCAACCTAAAGTTGGCTGCAAAACCTCAGTTTGATGATAGCATGGTAACAAGGTGTAGAGCTGGATGAACACAGCAGGCCAAGCAGCATCATAGGAGCAGGAAAGCTTGACGTTTCGGGCCTGGACCGTTCATCAGAAAATGATGCTGCTTGGCCTGCTGTGTTCATCCAGCTCC
>JAHRHZ010000021.1:25924274-25995567 GCA_024137785.1 Ginglymostoma cirratum | reverse complement strand
AAACGTCAAGCTTTCCTGCTCCTATGATGCTGCTTGGCCTGCTGTGTTCATCCAGCTCTACACCTTGTTACCTCGGATTCTCCAGCATCTGCAGTTCCGATTATCTTTGATGATGGCATGTCAGGTTCATTGATAACAGGGACAGAACTTTTAAAACAGCCGGAGGTCTGGATTATCCTGATCTAGAACCGTGTTAAGGGAGACTGGCTCGGTGTCAGATTGGCTACCCGCTAACAAGTAATTTTCCATTAATTAAATGTAATTAAGTAGCCTATTAAGCCTCATTCCCACAACAACTGATCTTTCCAATCGGAAATGCAGGCAGCCCACGACATCCATGGTGGACCCAGGACAGGATGGCATCAGCATAGATAATTTTCACACAAGGACACCCCATCCCTGTACTCACAATAAATTCTGGGCCATAGCTACAGCACCTGGCCATCCATCCCTTGGAGACTTTGCCACTTAGTCCTCTGCATCATGTCCTCACTTGCCTTCGTGGATTGAACGGTGAATCTGCTTCCTGGACTTTGGTTAGCTGAGGCTTAGAAAATTGTGATAGATGAGTGGGGCCATAGCCTGTACTCATCCAAGCAAAGGGGGAGTATTCCATCACACTCCTGACTTGTGCCTTGGACAGGGTGTGGGGAGTCAGGAGATTGTTTACTTGCTGCAGCATTCCTAGACTTTGACTTGCTTTTACTGCCAATGTGTTTATGTGACTGGCCCAGTTCAGTTTCTGGTAAATGGTAACCCCTAGGATGTTGATAGAGGGGGATTCAATGATGGCAATGTCAAGGGGCAATGGTTAGATTCTGTCTTGTTGGTGATGGTCATTGCCAGCACTTATGTGGTACAAATGTTACTTGCCACTTGTCAGCCCAAACCTGGATATCGTCCAGATCTCGCCGAATTTGGACTTAGACTTCTTCAATATCTGGGGAGTCATAAATGGTGCTGAACATTGTGCAATCATCAGTGAACATCCCCACTTCTGACCTTATGATGGTGGATAGATCATTGTGATGAAGCAGTTGAAAATGATTGGACTTTGGACACTACCCTGAGGAACTCCTGCAGAAATGTGCTGGAGCTGAAATGATTGACCTCCAACAATCTAAACCATCTTCCTTTGTGTCAGGTATGACTCCAACCAACGGAGAATGTTCACGGATTCACATCGGCTCTAGTTTTATTAGTGATCCTTAATGCTGCACTCAGTCAAATGTGGCCTTGATGTTAAAGGCAAAGACTCTTAGCTCATCTGTGGAATTCAGATTTTTTTTTCTCCAAGTTTGAACTGAGGCTGTCATGAGGTCAAGAGCTGAATGACCTTGGCAGAACTAAAACTGAGTGTCAGAAAGCAGGCTTTTGCTAAGCAGGTGCAGTTGACCATACTATTGATAACCTCTTCACATGGGGAGGCAATGGCCCAGTGGTATTATTGCTGGACTGCCTAATCCAGAGATCAAGGTAATGTTCTGGGGACCTGGGTTCAGATCCCACCACAGCAGCTGGTGGAGTTTGAATTCAATTTTTTTTAAAAATCTGGAATTAAGAGTCTGATGATGACAGTGAACCCATTACTGATTGTTGGAGAATCCCATCTGGCTCACTAATGTCCTTTAGGGAGGGAAACTGCCATCCTTACCCAGTCTGGCCTACATGTGACTGCAGACCCACAGCAATGTGTTTGACTCATAACTGCCCTCCGGGCAGTGCTGGCCTAGCCAGTGGTGCCTTCATCCCATGAATGAATAGAAAAAAACCTCGTGATCAAGAGTAAACTGATGGGGCAGTAATTAGCTGAGTTAGATTTTTCCTGTTTTTTTTTGTGTACAAGATGTACCTGAGCAATTTTCTACATTGTCTAGTAGATGGTTGTGCTGAAAGAGTTTGTAGTGAGTTCTGAAGTACAAGACTTCAGTTCTATTGCTGGAATGTTGTCAGGGCCTATGGTCTTTGAAATATACAGTACCCGTAACCATTTCTTAATATTACATGGAGTGAATTGAATTAGCTGAAGACTGACATCTGTAATGCTGCAGGTATCTGAAGGAGGCCAAGATGGATTATCTAATCAGCATTTCTGGCTGAAGATTGTTGTTAATGCTTCAGCCTTAGCTTTTGCACTGACAGACTGTACTCCCCATCTTTAAGGATGGGGATATTTGTGGACCCTCCTCCTCCAGCTGCCACAATTCATGACTGCATGTGATGTGACTACATATGGCAAGACTGCAGAGTTTAGACCTTATCCAATGGGGGCTCCATCTAACACTTGCTACTTCTGCTGTTTGGCACACGAGTAGTTCTGTTTTGTAACTTCACCTTATTCTTAGATATGCCTGGTGCTGCTCCTTGCATGCCCTCCTACACTCTCCATTGAATTGATCCACTGGCTTGACTGTAATGGTAACTTAGCGGCTATGCCAGACCACGAGGTTGCAGACTGTGCTACAGCTCAGTGCCTCATGATGCCTTGTCTTGAATTCCCAGCTGTGTTCCAAGTATATCCCATTTAGCATGGTGACAGTGCCACAAAGTCCTGGGTGATGGGTGTTGAAGTCCCCCTACCCAGCATACCTTCTCTGCCCTTGCCATCCTCTGTTTCCTGCAGGTGGTGTTCAACATGGAGGATTACTGATTCATCAGCTAAGGGAATGATACATGGTAAACAGCAGGAGGTTTCCTTGCCCATGTTTGATCTAATATCATGAGATACCATGGGGTTCAGAGTCAATATTGAAAAGTCCCAGAGCAAATCCCTCCTAACTATGATACTATGTTGCCACTGCTGAGAAATCTGTCTTGCTGGTGGGCCAAAGCCCCCATGTCCAAAACCCCTGAATTAATGCAATCCAGGATCCATCAGGCAGTTGCTTGCAGTGCCCATCATAGAGCTTTGGCACTGTCCGGCTGGCAGCCCCAGAGGGTGGAAGCCCCTGCACAATAAAAGGCAGACTTCCCACACTGCTTTCATTTGCCCACCCACAGCACCTGACTACTGAACGGCAGGCCCATTCTTTGTTTAGTGGCTCAATGCAAATTTTTCTTGTTTTGGGGGTGTGGGAGGAAGCTATCCATTAAGAACTCTCCCTCCATAAATTTCCATCTATTGTCTTCATGGCAGATAAAAATGCTTAAGGACATTCAGTAGCAGCCATCTCATCTGCAAAAATTGGCAGAGATAAAGGAAATCCACCTAAACGAAACCCACCAAATATGCAAAAGGGTGCTGAAGACTTCCCTGTCTCTTTCATTGGCATTTTGATAGCTTTGTTAATGGAGAACCAAAATCCAGTGCTAACCTGATTGTTCCCATTGTGTGCCGATAACCAGCAATCACACAACCTGAACTCCTTGTTGTAAAAATCTACATTTATAAGTTAGCCTGTTTGTTAAAAAAGGGAATAACATCAAGATACCCCGCAGAATAGAATTAATAACAACTCCTCCTTTCAACAGTTCTGTTTTAAGCTTAGATCCTATCCTCATTACAATTTGGCATACATCACAGAGATAGAGAGTTTAAAAGCTAAAGGACCTTAAAGTGCAATAGCCCCAATTCTGGAAAATGACTGTCTCCAGAAGAATAATCTCTTTTAAACTGTGATTAGCTTACACTAGGCACAGCATCGGTGAACCTCAAGACCACCAAAGGAGCCTCAAAACATTCTTTTATTTATAGATTTTATCCTTTTCTCCTCCAATTCCATCTTGTATTTTGCAGAATTCAGGCCAGCTTTGCATTTTAATAAGGTTTGTAGTTTGCAATAAAACTAAATCCTTAATTTTGGTCAACTCGAGATCTGTCTGATTTATTTCTTCATATGAGGAGGAACTTCTCCACTCAGTTGTTGGTGAATCATTGGAATTTTCTTCCTCAGAGGGCTGTGGATGCTCAGTCATTGATTAAGTTCAAAACCAAGATTGATAGATGCTGGTTACTTATAACCTTAAAGGTCATGAGATAGCATGAGAATAAAGCAGTGAGGTAGACGATCATCCATGACCTAGAATGGTGAACCAGGCTCAAAAAGCTGAATGGACTGCTCCTGCTCCCATGTTCCTAAATAGCATTACACATAGTCAAGTATATATTGAATTGAAAAGTCACAGTTTTATAAAAAAAAATTAAACGTTGTTGCAGGGGTATAAGTAACGTCAGGAGCAAAAAGAGAGGAATTTATTCACCCCTACAGATTTGTTCATAACGCTAAATAAACAACAGAAATGGAAGTGAGATTCAATCCTTCAGACCTTTAGAACTCAGGAAGGACTTTTAATTTTTTAAGATGTTATTTTGATTTATATCAAATGGACTGTTTCTCCACGATGCTTGTTTGCAGATGTCTTTATGTATATTACCCAATAGGACGAGCATATGAATGTTTTATACAATTGTTTCCAATCACTTAGTCAGTTGTTTTAACAGAGGGAATTTCTTTAAAATAAAAGACTTCAATCTTTAATAAAATAATGAATATTGAGTTCACATGTCTAAAGCCTGCAGCATAATTTCAAACAGAGCATATGATCGGTGCTATGGCCATCAGCTGATTTAAGAACTAAGTTTACCAGAATCTCTCAACCTCCTCCCACCCCCTCCCCATAGGATAGAAACATAAAGGAATCCAGTTAATCAAGCCCATCCTTCCACCAGCAATTTCAAATCCATACCATTGTGGGCTTTACTGCATCTAATTAATCTCATGAGGGAAAATACTGCATAAATATTCCCCAAAGGTAATCAAGCAAAACTCCAGACATTCATTCTACATCTTTTCTCTTCTCTCCTACTGCTTCCCCTGCAACCCCCGCACCCCCCAGGCAACACACCCATTTCTCTTTTCCAACCTCCCTGATCTACTCAACAAGTCATGACCTCCTCTTATGACTGGTAGCACGAGGGATCACTTTGTCCGATGGAACATTTAGTCATTTCAGTCCTTAATTTTCAATCCTGTTCCTAATTTATTTATGCTGCTCCTTAGGAAGCAAATGGTTTACATTAACTGCTTTTGCTGGGAACCTTCCCATACATTTACCATTGCTGGGGTCATGGAATTTCTTCCATTCATTAGACTCATTTGAGTTCCATTAATTTTGTACCTTTATCCTTTATTTCTGTGTGTAATCATGTAATTCCTTTCAATGCTAGGCCATGCAACAAGTTGAATTTGAGATTAGTTTAGATCTTATTTAGTTAAATAGAATATTGTTTTCAAATTTGTAGTGCATTTAATTTGTGACAACTTGGTTAAAATAAAATAAAAGCCCATGATCAGTCATTTGCATTAATAGATAATTTGAGCAAAATGTCTGATATAAAAACAAACCTGTTGCTTTGTACTAAGATTTCCACAACAGTATTGACAAAGCAGTGCTGAGGTTTATCAGATTTATAAGAAGTGATCTGCACTAAGACTTCATTATGTTTTGCTGATGGTGTGGTGAGTAAAGGGCCTGTTAGGTTTCACTCATTCACGGAGGTTACAAAGGGGAACAACAAATTCTTTTGTCATGACTGTTGCTCAGAAATGATTTTTCTCTTGGATTCTGGATAGAAAGGATGTTTCCTAAAATGATGAAGACTACTTGAAGCAGAAATAAGCTAAAAAGTATTATGATTTCACATAGAACGTGCAGGATAATGCACAAAAGCTTTTACAGGCTTTGTGTTTCACTGGTGTTCCTGACATCATCATTTGCGTGTTGCAGGGTATCTGTACATTTTATTTTAATTCAATTCATGGATCTCCTGTGGCATTGCACAAATTAAGTCAGAAAACATGCTCTGTCTCTCAACTTGTTTTAATTAGGAACTCGCTGTTTCTCTGCCTTGGCACAATAGTGCTTCTGCTTCTCGTTCTGTCCTTTCAGTTTCTTTTGTCTATGTCTTCTTTGCTTTTCAGGTGGGTCGTGCTGACTGACATTAAAAGAAAAAGAGTTTGAGGGTTTCAGGTTGCATTTTCTGGTGCATGTTGCATTAAAAATGTGCACGACAGTACTCGGCACCTCTTTTCCCATTCCCTCAGTAGTATAATGGGAAATGAATATATTAATAATGATGATGTAGATGATGATAATACTCTGATATCAGCAGAGACATGTGATTGGGATTTGAAGAGGAAACACTGCATTAGAGAGTTGCAAACAGTATAATGTACATTACAAACTTAATGAAGAGTTTATAGGACTTATTGAGAGTGAGAAAGAATTCTGTAAAATAAAGATAGGATAAAGCATCTCCAAAAGTGTCATACAGACATCCAGTGGTAGATTCAATCAATGATGAGACAATTATGCAGGCCTAAGTCTATGGGAGTAGCACAATCCACAGATACAGCTGCTTGTAGTAACAGCTTATAGGGTTATACAGCATAGAAAGGGACCCTTTGGTCCAACCAGTCTGTACCAACCATACTCACAAACTAAACTAGTCGCAAATGCCTGTTCTTGACCCATACCTCTCTAAACATTTCTTACTCATGTACTTAGCTAAGTGTGTTTTAAACATTGTAACTGTGCCCATATCCACTGCTTTCTATGGAAATTCATTCCACACACGTGCCTGTAGTAACAAAAGTATTAGCATTGGTATTCATTCAAATCATGATGACAGTGGCATTCTCTCAAAGCACCTTTGGAAGTCTCTCTTCCTAAAATATTCCGCTTTTCTTATTTCTCCATCACTCTCAACACTATAGCTCTTCCCTGCTGAATTACTTTCCTACTTTGCTGTTGGCCATCTTCTGCCCCAAACACATACTGCCTTAACTTCATTATTCCTCTCTCATTTCAGCTCATATGCCCGAAAGAGCATAATGACGTCAAAGGTCATTTAAAGTTCAATCATTTTCTGTCCCCATCATTCATTCTTCTGAAAAACTTTGCTTGATTTCAAAATATAATTTGCATTTATAAGACATCAGAGTGATATTTGGATAGAAAATTAAAATGAGAGATGACTGGAAATTAGGAATTGTGGATGTTGAGCTCAGTCCTTTTATTTACCATAGGGACTGAGAGCAAAGAAAAATTCATGTTGATAGCAGAAGAAAATATGACAGTTTTGTTGGATCTAATATGTACTTTGTAACCTGCTACACGGCAGTATTTCCCTACTGGCCCTATGACGAAGCAGCAATCATTTCATTTTTCTTTCCTTCTTGTGGCCAATGTTCTGCTTTCAAGCTATTGTACTTTATCTACTTAAACAAAAACATGCTGGGGATCTGGAATAAAAACAGGAACTGCTGGAGAAACTCAGCAGGTCTGGCAGCATCTATGAACAGAGAACCAAGTTGATATTTTGACTGCAATATGACTATTTTTAATATTTTATTGATACCAGTTTTATTGTAATTTGGGACAATTTTTTTAACCAGATGTTCTAATTTTATATTGGTAAAATAAAGATTAATTTTTAATAACAAGACTATTAATGTCATGATGACTAGTAACAAACTTTCTTTTAAGCTTCTTCACTGCTTTAGTAGCTGTAATGTAATATTTCAACACATAAAATTTGGCATAAACGTGAATACTGCACATACATTCAGCAGGAGGGGCCTTGTAAATAACCAGTTCGCCTACGTTGATTAATTGCCTGTGCTTTCAATTTTAGTGTTTAATGAACAGAGAGATTTAATTGCCTCCTGGAAAATCTGGAGGTTGCTGTTCAAATATCCTAGGTCATGGTGGAACTACTGATGTAAAAATGGATTTTTCAAATCTGTAAGTTAACTATTTTTTGCAAAGCTTACTATTAGTTAGACCTAAAATAACTCATACTGAGATGATCTGTTGTGGATTAAAGATTGATTATAACTATAATCCTTCCCATGCACAGATTAAAAGTTTAATTTGACATTTCAAGAACTGCAAAGCTAACAAATGTTTATTTTTTCTGTATTCGTTAGAATATGATATTTTGTAAATAAGAGATATTACAACATTACCTCTTAGCATCCAATTAGAGTTACCTCGATATACAGAAAATAAAATTAAGCCAGGCCACGTTGATAGGTGAATGTCAGCTAGTGTAATGATAAAGCCTTGTTCATTTCTATTATGCTGAGTTGAATAGAGATTTAACCGTCAAAGTAGTATCTGGATGGAATGTTACTGGATGGATGAATTTGGATTTATTTTCTTTTGTGAAGCTAGCACTTTGTTTGAATTGCGACCACTTTGAGTCCACTAGGGGACATCCTTATCATCACAATCTGGTTGGTAATCTGGTGAAGACAAAGTAATGATTGGATACCTGGTTCTGTTGAGAACTGCAAAGTCATTTGCTACATACTTAAGGAAGAAAGCATTTATGTTGGCAAGAGATCATTTGTATAATTTGAAAGACTCAAAATTCTTTGATTTTATTACCAAGAGTTGGACTGAATTTCAATAGAGTGTTCTCCCAGTGTGCCTGCTGAAATTTATCCCAACTAGCATTTATCTCAAAATCAACACGTGCATGACTGATTTATTTCATTGCGCTTGTAGTGAACATAATGAGGTTAGTCAGGTGGACCTCATAGATTATGAGTTCCCTGATTGGGCCTGTTAATCCAATCAGGGAGCCTTCGCTGACGGATATAAACAGGAATGTTAGAGGTTCTGTTCACTCTGGGAGCTGGCTCTGAGGTAGCTGAATCAGTGTCAAGGACTTTCTATGTGGAATAAAAGGTGACTTGGTGACTGGTTACCTGCCTCTGTTGGATTATTTTAGCGGCAATGAGAGAAAAAGCACACTCCTGAAGAAATTTGCTTGCAACAGTTGTCTTTATGTTGAGATAAGCATTTCTGGCATCATGCCGTTTTTTGGGAAGCTTGACTCATTCAATCCTGTTATCAAAGACTGGGTCCAGTATGTGGAAAGAATGTGGTATTTTTTTCTGGGCAAATGACATTGTTGCAGATGAAAAGCAACAATCAATTCTCCTGACAGCTTGTGGACCCACAGCTTTTTTCATTTATGAGGAGTCTAATGTTTACTGAGGCATCAGATACTAAACTCCTCCAAGCCTTGCAGAAGCACCTACTGAATGATGCCGATCTGGGCTTTAAGCAAGCACTGCAACTGGCTTTATCATTGGAAAATGCAGCAAGTGGAGCATATAGTAAAAGGCTTGGGCCCAAGCCTGATGGAGTGAAATTGGTTGAGAAATATTCACCTAGATTGGTTCAACATTTTTCAATTAGAAATGACTGCCTGAGTGAAATCTTAATTAAATACCCAGAAGATTTTCAGGCGTGTCTAGAGACTATCAGAGGAACCAAGGCCAACTTGCATATTGACCAGGAAGCAATTTCACAATTCTGCAAGGCCTGCATTATGCCTTTTGCTTTATGTGCAAAAGTAGGGGCAGAAATCAAAAGCCTGGAACATGAAGAAATCTTCAAACCAGTACGGTTTGCAGAATGGGTAACATTGGTCATATTATTTGTGAAGCTGACGTTTTGGTTCGCCTTTGTGGGGATTCTAAACAAATGGTAAACTACTTTTTGCAGCTGGATAAATACCCAATTGCTTGCATAGAAGACTTCCATGCAACATTGGCAGATGGGCTATCTTTTATGAAGCTGGACATGAGCCATGCATACTTGCAAATGCAGTTAGATGAGGATTCCCAGAAGTATGCCACAATTAATACCCATAAGGGTTAGTCCCAATAAAAGAGACTGCCCTTTGAGGTACTGTCAGCCTGTGCAAATTTTCAGTGGATGATGGACAACATTTTACAAGGTCTACCCCAGTTGTCATTTATCTAGATCATGTGCTAATAACAGAGAAGGCCAATAAGAAGCACTTAGCGAACTTGGACATAGATGTTTCTCCCAGACCCGCATATGCATTAGAAAGGAATAATGTACGGTCCAGGCACCCTAAGTGACTTACTTGGGCTACAGAATCAAGAAGACTGGCTTACACCATTGGAAGATAAAGTGAGGGTGATTGAAGGTGCCCTGGCTCCCATGTCTGTACTGGAACTTAGGTCTTTTTTTGGGCTGGTGAATTATTCTGGACAGTTCCTACATAACCTGACCTCCACCCTGGCACCTTTGCATCAACTCCTAAAACTGGATTAACCTTGGAAATGGTTGCATAGCCCAGCCATAGCTTTCAAGGAAGTGGAGAAACAGCTATCAACCTCTAAGCTGTTGGCACACTATGATCTGAAGAGAGATCTGGTAATGATATGTGATGCCTCTCCATAAGGTATCAGGGTAGTACTAGCAGTTTGGTGTCCCACTGGGGAGGATGCATCCAGGACTTTGGCTAATGCAGAGTGCAAATACCCCCAGATGGAGAAAGAGGGTCACGCAGATATATTTGGAGTCAGGACATTCCATCAAAACCACAGGTACATAAATTTCTAATAATAAAGGATCATAAAACCCTGCTAGGTTTACTTAAAGAGGACAAGGCAGTGCCTCCTTTAGCTTCAGGTCGAATTCATTGATAAGCTCGAATACCAAGTGCCAACACTGGGAGGCTAAGTAGTGAATGCGGATGCTTTGACCCACCCTCTGCTGGCAGATACACCAACGGTGGTACCACCGGAAGAGTCCGTAATAGTTTTAAATTTTCTGGTCACACTTCCGGTCACAGCTGACAATATCAGACTTTAGACACAGAAAGGTCCAGTCCTGGCAAAATTAAACAGTTGGTAGTGATGCGGGAAACCAAAGGGCCATCACAACTAGAATTGAAACCTTTCTGGACTTGGAAAGACCAGATCACAGTTGCAGATAGCATATTATTATGGGGAGCAAGAGTGATTGTCCCAAGCAAAGGTTGCCTCCATATGCTTGTACCAGACTGCCATATGGGGTATTGTCAGTCAATGCAAATTTTCAACGGATGATGGAGAACATTTTACAAGGTCAACCCCAGGTCCCTATTCATCTAGATGATGTGCTAATAACAGGGAAGACCAATAACGAACATTTTGAGAACTTGGACATAGTCCTCAGACATTTCTCCCAGACAGGTGTACACCTTAGAAGGAAAAATGTGTGGTCCAGGCACCCCAAGTGACCTACATGGGCTACAGAGTCGAGAAGACCGAGTTACACCCCATTGGAAGATAAAGTGAGGGAGATTAAATGTGCCCCGGCTCCCATGTCTGTACCAGTCCTCATACTGGCAGCAACTACAATGGCTTGCCATCTTGAATCCTGAAGAAAATGTTCACCCGTTAGTTGAGACTTGGCTTTGTTTTGGGTTTTTGCTGGGGGCTGACTTAGAGTCCCTCTGTTCAGGATATGTCCTGCGTGAGGCTGTGCAATTCCCTTCACTCAAGCGGTGTTCCCTAAGCTCAGTCAGACTGATAATAACGGCTGAACTCCACCAGGGCCATCCGGGGGTTTTCAAAATGAAAATGTTGGCCAGAAGTTATGACTAGCATCCAGGACTGGATACAGACATTACTCCATTGGGACAGTGTCCAGTGTGACAACAAGAAAAAAATTACCACCAGCAGCTCCCTCATATTAATGGGAATGGCCGGGTAAACCCTAGATTTGGTTACACGTCAACTGTGCTAGTGCTCTGATGGGCTCAATGTTCTTAGTCATTTTGAATGCCCATTCAAAGTGGCTGGACATGCATAGAGTTCGTAACTGCTCGTGTCTGTTGCAATACATGACTCCGGGAAGTGTTGGTCACTGATAACAGGCCATCATTTACCAGCAGGGAATTTGAGTATTTCCTGAAGTCAAATGGTATTCATCATCTAAGGACAGCTCCAAACCATCCATCATCCAATGGTGTGGCAGAAACAGCAGTCCAAACTTTGAAGGCATGCTTAAAGAAACAGCCAACAGCTTCACTAGATACCAAACTGTCCCAGTTCCTATTTGATTATAGGACCACCCCATATGCAACTATCGGGATAGCTCCAGCAGAGTTGCTAATGGGGAGAAGACTCTACACCAGGTTAAATCTGATCCTCCTGGAACTGTGGGGTGGGGAGTGAAATGGCATCAGGAACACCATTGTTGGACACAAGACTCCTCTATGCAAGAGAGACAGTTGACTTCAGGAGACAAAGTTTGGTGTAGGAACCACAGGAATGGTCCTGTATGGGTAAGAGGCATGGTTGATGCAAGATCAGGTGCAATGATATATGAGGTTTGGGTAACTGCAACGGTCCTGAACAAGCATATGGACCACAAGAAAGCTGCAAACTCACAAACGGTGTAGGAGCAAAATGTGCTCAGTTCTTTGACAGCCTTTCAGACCATTTTGGAATCCATGTGTTCTCCCTCTCTGTCAAGTGTTGAAGAGACCATGGAATCTGAGATGGACATGACGGATGTCACTGCCTGAACACCTTTGCTGCCCAAAGAGGAGAATTAATTTCTTCTGAGATGCTCTGGGTGGAAGAGGCGAGCTGTTGCGTGTTACACGTTAGCCATATCAGAGGCAGAGTTGGACGAAACTGACCTGGTGCTAAAACAACCCAGGAGGAGGTACAAAAAAAATGAGGCAGTCTATGTCCTCAGCCTCAGAGATGGAGGAACGTAGAGAATGTAATGAGATCACCCAGGTGGACCTCACAGAATGAGTTCCCTGATTGGAGCTGTTAATTTGATCCAATCAGGGAGCCCTGGCTGACAGCAATATATTGGAGTGTCAGAGGTTCTGTTCACTCTGAGAGCTTGCTGTGAAGAAGCTGGATCAGTGTCAAGGACTCTCTATCTGAAAATAAAGGGTGACCTGGTGATGGGATACTCGCCTCTGTGAAGTTATTTCTGCTGTTTTTTTGGAAATTGTTGTGTGCAAATTGATTGTTGCATTTCTACATTATTGTGGTAACTTCATTTCTAACATATTTCATTGGCAGTGAAAGATGTTGCATAAATCTAAAATTGCGTAAGATTTATTAGAAATTACGAATATCCAGAATAAGGTTGATATTTGCCAACTGTCCATAAAGTATATTAGATTGCTTCCCTTTCGCTTCTGGCATCTAGATATGAATTCAGTTACAACGAGTCGAGTAAACTTTACTCTCATATTGGTAGGCCCAGAGTATCTAGACTTTTTTTTGTGCAGTTGGAAATAAAAACTGTTAATTCTGGTAGTACAGTGTACAAGTACAGCATACATTTCTGAAGAAGGGTCCAGACCCGAAACATCAGCTTTCCTGCTCTTCTGACGCTGCTTGGCCTGCTGTGTTCATCCAGCTCTACACCTTGTTATCTCAGATTCTCCAGCATCGGCAGTTCCTACTATCTCTGAATCGATTTTAACCCCACTGCGAAGCCTCTTCTAAGGATGCCTACCTTGAAGAAGTAACCCTTCTCCCACTGGAAAGACCTCAGTGGATCTCTCTCCCACTGCAACCCTCTTGTATCTCTTTGGCCCTGAAAGTGCTCGACCATGTACTGAAGCAAACCAGGTACTACAGCCACATTGCCTTTCTCAGTACCTGCCTATGGAACCGAATCATCCCCAATGGACTACAGTCTACATTCAGGCCTTCCCAATTTGGCCCCAACCGCAATGACCGCTACATACAGAACATTCAGATCCTTCAAAAATGTTTCTACCTGTGACCCATTTCTGAAGAAGGGTCCAGACCTGAAACGTTAGCTTTCCTGCTCCTCTGCTTGGCCTGCTGTGTTCATCCAGCTCTACACCTTGTTATCTCAGCATACTGGTGCTGTGTTACAGATCAATCAGTATTTGAAGGAGAATGATGGGCTAATGAGTCAAGTGGGCGTGTTTGAGTGTTTTTTCTGCTTTGATGTAGTTTGGAAGCAGTTCTTAGAATATGAGGATTTGCAGGTGTAAAGTGACTGTACATGTGTCATTACTGTGTGTGCAGTGAAGAGTGTCAGTTGTTGCTCAACCTGTAGCACTCTCCCCTCAGAATCAAATGCTTCTAGGCTCAAAGCACACACTAGGTCTTGAGTATAAAAATCAAGGCCAATACTTTCAGTGTAGTCAGTGTATTACCAGAGGTGTCGTGTTTCCAATGAGATGTTCAGCTGAGACCCAAGTTACCTGCTCAGATGCATACAAAAAATTCCATTATACTATTTTGAAGAGCAAGGAGATCTAACCTATGTCCTGGCCAACATTTATCCCTCGATCAAGATCACCAAAGCACCTTATTTGGTTATTACACCATTACAACAGTGACTGCATTTCAAAAGTATTTCAATTCAGTTTAAAGTTCTGAGATGCAATCTCTGTCTTTTTTTTGTAGTTTGACACATCTTAGTACTAGTTTATCTATAGGAAAGATATATAAAATAAACAATCTAAAGTTAGGATTAAAGTATATTGTTGGATTAGATTAAATTAAGGTTTACTGTGCAGTTAGTCATCATACCTCATGGTATGAGATCAGGACTTTTGGCTGCTGACATCTTTGTACTCAAAATGAGAAAACATTGCTAACTCTCAGTCAGTGAAGTTACCCATCTTGATATAAGTTGAACAGTTTATCCTTTGAAAAAGGATTGTGCTCAGCAGCGATATTTTTAAAATCTAAGTTACAGACATGATCCATGATAAGGAAAGCTGCCCTTGTATGTGCTCACTGCAAAATTTTTGCTTATGCTTAATTTGTGTTTAATATGTAATGAGTTCACTTGGGGAATAGGAGTTCTCTCACATCCTTCATTGGTGTGAAAAAATTGCTGTTAAATTAACATAGTGGTGACTCCGGTCAGTGATGTAAGCTATAAGATGCCAAAATTTATGGTCACAGGGGAGATATTCTGTTTATTTTGTGGAGTTCTGGCTATGGATAGAAGTCAAAGCATGCTGTTCAATTAATTGTAGAACATTGTTTGCTGCCACTAGCCATTAAGTTCTCTTTTGCGTGTGTGAATATGACTATTGAGACTCCCAAACATAAAATATCAATGCTACATGGAATAATATTTTCAACCAAGCCTATATCATAAAACTGAATGTGAAATAGTATATTATTTTATTTCGTAATAATTTGTCCCTGAAAAAAATATTGAAATTCAATGAGACCCGGTTCTATGATTTTTTCATTCTCATGTTCAATATTATTTCTCCAATTACCAGGAATATTTTCAAGTAATAGGACAAATGCTGACATATAAGTTTTTATTAATTGAAAAATATATCATATGTTGTAAAGAATAACAAATAAAGGGAATTTATGCTTGTCATCAATGTCAGATCTATTGTGGTGTTGCTTCAATTGGGCTTTGCCTGTGCAAATGTACTTCTTTCCATATGAAAGATACATCCTACAAAGTGAGAAATGTGTACTGTTATAATCTCTATAGAGACCAATAATTTTTAAGAGTAAATTTGAACTTTCAGTTAAAAGCTGAAAAGTGGCATGTCAAGATTTCCTATTTCAAGACTTTTACACGAAAAAAATGATTAAAAACCCTATTCACTGAAGCTATTTTCTTTTTGTGGACAACTGATAATTTAAATTAGAGAGGGGGCTTTTCCCCTATTATACGTATCACACATTACACTCTCCATGGAATTACAGCAAGCACTCCACAATTGTTCCACTTGCAATAGATTCCCATATCCCATTTCAGAGAGTAGTAGCTTTGTCTCCAGGCACTATCTTCAGTGTTCAAAAGTTCCTTATGAGCACCAGCAAGAAGAGTTTATTGATTGTCCCCTTTCAACAACACCCCCCCACCCCCACTCCACAGCTCTCAGCAGCCATGCTTGGATGAATCTCTGAACTTCTTGGAATTCTTGGAAAGCTATGAAGTGAGTATTCTTAACTAGAAATCTCCAGCTATGGTAGTTTGCAAAGTCAACCAGTCTTTGTCTCTGCTGACTACATAGCCCCTCTGATAGTGTGTGATATTTATTGACTGAAATTGTAGGAACGCCTGTAGCCTGATCTCAAAAATATTGCTGTCAGCCCTCTTTACCCATGACAATGTGAAACACATTAACCTTTACATTAAGTGGAGGCAGTTTTAGTATAGTAGGACAAAATGTGGCGGAGCAGGCTTGGAAGGCCAAAGGGCCTGTTCCTGTGGTATATTGTGCTTTGTTCTTTGTTCTACATTCAGGAGAAATGATAATTGGCAATCATCAAACACAATATTATTTTATATTAAAAGTAAATTAACAGTTTACAGCACAACTATTTACAATTTGATGTCAACCTTTCTGGGGCATTGGAAAACGTAGAATCTACTCATTGTAAGCCATTGTATTCAATCATGAATATGTTACACCACCTTCTTAGTAAACCAATCTAAACCTTCCTTTGATCTCTAACAATCAAACTACCACAGGCTTATTGTCTTGTAGGCTACAGAAATGGTCACATGACCCCTTTATATACTCTAAATTTAAAGCTACAAACCCAAAATGTTTTAAGTCTCATAATTGTAACAGTACACCTATTAAATTATGAGCATAAAAAGAGAGTAAGACACGTCTGTTAAAAATACAGCATTCTGCTTAATCTCCAAAAGAAAAATTGCACTCTATTTCTGTATGAAGCGGATCATCATATAACCACCAATTTTGATCTATTACTTACAAATTGTATACTCTTTATAAATTGGCAGCATGTCTACTTTCAGGTTCTGTATATTGTTGTGTGAAGATGGAAACTCTGAAGTTTGAAGAAAGGTACAGAATAATTTGTGTTAATTGGATGTTAAACCAGATCATGACCATAAAATTGCATTCTCGCTTTTCACCAGGCCATTGTGATTATTGAAAAGTGCTATTGCAGCACACACACTCTAACGTCTGCCAAATCATCTTTCAAGTGCACATTTGTCGATGATCAGCTTTATGTATTTAGAATATTTTTGTTGAAACCATTTTATCAAACACGGATGGCACTTTAGATGGAATTCTTATTGAATCAAAACTAACAAATCTAATCAATGTTTAGGCATAAGCTGTTAATGAAACATTTTCATGAAAGATCCTTAGTTAGGCTTAAGTAACTTAAATAAAACAGATGTATAACACAATGGAAATTAAAATCTCCTTTTATTTCATTCATATTATTCTCTAAGAATTTCATAAGCACTAAAGATAATTTAAAACAGATCACTAAAAGCAAATACACCAGTAAAGTACTTCTAATTATTAGATGTTATTGAAGGATAGCTCCCCTTTCAATAATAGCCATGTGACCTGCAGCCAAAATACTGTCAAAATGAACTGTGTGCACAGAATTTTCCCATTTGTTGGCAAAGTTTCTTTGAGTGAGAAGTGTGGAGGGTGGTCTGCCGTGGCCCATGTTGACTTTTCCCTCTCAATCTTCTGCCCTTCATGTTGTTAATGATGTACCTGGCTTCTTTGGCACTTTATGGAATTGTGTGGCAGAAGGGGTGCATGTGCTCACTACTGTCAGGACTTTGCAATGTTAACACTACTAGTACCATGTTTAAACACCAGCTGTGCTCCACTTCAAACACTGCGAGCCAGGAACATTTTGGGAGCAGCATCATCTCAAAGGAAATGGTCCAGAAAGGCGCGTTAGTCCCTTGATTCGTTCACTGGAACCTACAGGTGCTGGTGGATGGGCTGGTGAAAAGGAAGGCATTGCCTTTTTTTGCTGATTGTCAAAGGAAGCCATGCCACCAGACTGAGTCTACCTTGACTGAGATAACAGTCTAGATTAGTACAATATCTCGACTGAAACACAGAGCACAACACAGCAAAGAGAAAGATAATGATCTTCTGCACTCCGCAAGGTTAATTGCCAGCCTCTTCTTTCTGCTGCCTCATGCTCACAGGGTCACCTCTCACTCTAACCTTACCACTGTAGGCTCACTTCACCAATGTGCACATACTACAGCACACATCATTGCATGCACCTTGTCCATTCAATGGTCGTCACCTACCACACCCTTTCAAATTACTAACCCTTTCTGCCTTCTGCACTTCCTAATCATGTACTTTTCCAAATGTTTTTTAAAAGTTGTAACTGTACCTGCTTCTACCACTTCCTCTGGCAATGCATTCCACATACGTATCACCCTCTGTGTGAAAAAGTTGCCCCTCAGGTCCGTTTTAAATCTTTCTCCTCTCACCTTAAAAGAATGTCCTTCAGTTTTGACTCCCAAACCTAGGGAAAAGACCTTTGCCATTCAATTTATCTGTGCCCCTCATGATTTTATAAACCTCTATCAGGTTGCCCCTCAACTTCCTACGCTCCAGTGAAAAGAGTTCCAGACTATCCAGCCTCTCCTTATAACTCAAACCCTCTAGCCCCTGCAACATCCTTGAATCTTTTCTGCACCCTCTCCAATTTAATGATATCCTTCCTATAGCAGGGTAACCAGAATTGTACACAGTACTTCAAAAGTGGCCTTACCAACATCCTGTACAACCATAACATTATGTCCCAAATCCTAAAGTCGTTAGTCTGAGCAATGATGGTAAGTGTGCCAAATGCTGTTTTTCCCACCTTGTCTGCCTGTGATGCAACTTTCAATGAGCTATGTACCTGAGCCCCTGGGTCTGTCTGTTCTGCCCTGCCGTTAACTATGTAACTCCTGTCTTTGTTCATCTCACTAAAATGCAGTGCCTCACATTTATCTAAATTAACTCCATCTGCCACTCCTTGGCCCATTGGCCCAATTGATCAAGATCCTTTTGTAATCTTACATAACCTTCTTCACTGTCTGCTGTACCACCAATTTTGGTGTCATGTGCAAACCTACTAACCATACTTCATATAGTCTCATCCAAATTGTTTAGCGACAACTGAACGGCAAACAGTTTGGTTCAATTCAGAATATAGAGCAGTCAAGAGGGTGAACATATTGCTATATGGCACTGAGGTATGTCAATGTCTCACTTAAATAATGTACAAGCATCTTATGCTGCAAACACACTTCATGTGCTTCAACAAAATGGCCATGTCTGGAAGTTAAAAGGGGTCTAAACTTAGTGGGATCAAGGGGGAACTGTGGTCAGGAGTACCCACCACTGTTGGTTGAGAGGCTTGTCTGATTTCCATCCAGGGATTTAACCTTGTTCAGTCCTGCAGGCAGTTGCAATCAGTCAGGTATTAAGCATAATGTTCAAGGTGATTGGCAGGTAATCGGGTGAGTTATCCCGATGGTGGGGACAACTTGTTGGTCACTACCTAACATACTCGCTCTGATGTTTAGAAATGATATTGGAAATTCTGTCCTTTTATTTACTGAAAATAATATTTAAGACAATGTTGGGTCTATAATAAAATTAAAAAGTTATGTTATGAAAACTAGCAAACTTCTACAACTATTTTGGACAAAGCACACCAAAACGACGAAGACGCAAAATTCCACGATACTTAGATCATTGTGGTGGATTTCCAGGTAGTAAGCATTGTTAAATTATTATTTATGTCTAAGTTATAGCGCAGTTTTTTTTTGCCACTTGTGAATTCATTCTGCCATGCTGCTTCAGGAATGCACAAACGTACGGGGGAGTTTGGCCTGGGTAGATATAAGAGATTAGAAACCAGTAGAAAATGCTGAGGAAGGATATCTAACTGGTATTTAATAATAAATCTATCTGGTATTTAATAATAAACTCCAAATACTTTGTATACAATCTGATTCCTTTTGTTTCATCTGTCTTATCAGTTTGTCCTCTAATTTACTGGCTATCACTAAAACTTCTGAAGACTTCTACTTCTAGCCGTATCTTTAGATTGCTGTGTAGCCCTCCTTTCATTTTGTTATTTATTCAAGTTGCAACCTCTACTTGTACATCAATGTCTGAAATTGATTCCAAGGCAAGTATATCCTTCCTCAAACATAGAGAAAATGTGCACACTATATTCAAGATATAATCCCACCAAAGCCATGGTACTGTGGCAAGACGTCTTTGTTTTTGTACAGTCATCTTGCAATGAAACACAGTTGATCATTTGCCTTCACATCCTGCTTCTTTTGTTAAAAATTGCAAAACTTTCAAATTGTGCAGGTAAAACAAGCAATCAGGAAGATGAATAATGTGTTGTATTTAGATGGATTTTTATGTCTACTAAAAAGGTTAAATTAAGGGTGTTTGTGTAATAGAACCGTGAGTCATGAGCATACCTATAATGACAATGCCGTTTGCTGAGTACATAGAAAATGATAAGAATAGTAGCTATCGTTTTTTAAAAATAAATTCCTGTAATTCGTTTTATTTAAATCATGTACAACATGATTTAGATGCTTAGATCACACTGGTTTAACTCCTCTACTTATTTAAATAAACATTTGTATCATGCACTCAATTAAGAAGTGTTCTAACAAAGAATCATGAAGTACAGAATCACTTTCCATAAAATTATTTACTATTGGAAATACCTTTAAGAAGCTATCTTCAAATAAGGCTTTATAAAGGTCACGAGTGGAAGAAACAAATAATAAATGAACAAGGAACATTTATTTTTGGAATTTTAGCTAACTTATGATGTTAAGTAATATTATGGACAGACTATATTGCTTGGGATGATTTCCTTGCTTGTTAAAGGAGGCACGTGTTTCCACTGGAGTCAGCACGGAACATTTGAGATACTTCGTTGATGAAATCAGATTGGTCAGACTCAGTCTGCCTGTCACTATCAGACCAAGACAAGTGTTCAGGTGCACGTTATTGGACACTTAGTATTAGGAAAAGTTCCTGCTTCATTGTTTTCTATTTCTGCAACATGGGAATTAAAGAAATAAAATATCTTAATAACTGAGAAAGAATATTGTAATATATTAGCAGAGGAAGAATATACAAATGTACTATGTGTCCAAATCATGCACTGTAACCTAGTAATGAAAAGTAAATCAAACTAATTATGGTTTTACCTTGTAAATAACGAGAAGTAAGAGATTTTGGGAAGAGAAGCAGAGTTCCGTGTCTTATGCAAACTTTGTAAAGCAGCAGCTACTGTATTTGCTGTACCATGAAGCTTGGACATTTTAATTAAAATTGCTCATGTTTTTTAACCTTGAGCCAGTAATGTGATCTTGCGTTTCAGCGAAGTTGTTGTGTTTCAGCTTCAAGAAATATCAGAACTTACATTACATGGAGCGCGTACAATGTGGAAACAGGCCATTTAGCCCATTGAATCCGCATTGACTCTCTGAAGAGCATCCCAACCCCTTCCCTCTTCCTGTAACCCTGCATTTCCCATGGCTAACCCACCTATCCTGCACATCCCTGGGCACTATGGGCAATTTGGCATAGCCACCTAACCTACACATCTTTGGACTGTGGGAGGAAACCAAACACCAGCAGGAAACTCATACAGACACATGGAGAATGTGCAAAGTCCACACAAACCACCCAAGGGCTGAATCAAACCTGGGTCCCTGGCGCTGTGACACAGCCATGCTAATCACTGAGCCACTGTGTCACTCCAGCAAACTTTGCAAACTTTATAAAGGTATGCTCATCAGTAATGTTACAAGAGATCTAATAATTTATCATTTTAACAGTTATTTATCATCTAGCTAAATAGAAGATAAAATTAAAACACGTGTCTAAAGGAGGAAGCTGTTGATGTTTCTCAGAAACAGCACCTCTTAAGGATTAAAAACAATGAATGACAGATTAATATTCAAAATATCTTCAAATCATGATAGTTTATAGCTTATTCTGTGAAAATATTAACTTTGAAGGATACGTTGAGTTAAATTTAGGAAGTTAATTGTGAATTATCACGATCCAATCAATTAGCATTATTAGTTATATCGCAAAAACGTTAGAACCTGGCATGGCGCAAGTACCAAACAAGATAGCTCAGAAAAGTTTGACTGGAACTTTCGTGCAGAGTTCTTTTCCATCGTCTGATGCAGTGGTCCATCCTGCAATCTCTTACACTATAGGCATTCTCAGAGGTGGATGCCTGGAGAGATTATTGATGAGATTTCTGATGTTCACAAGGTTTACCTTTTTCAGAATATCCGATAGGCTGTAGAGTTCTTACTCTAAGCTTTGGGATGATCACTGGCTTTGATGTAATTTATCTGCCATTGTTCTTTTGGACTTTTGCACTAATTCTGATAATATTCTTTTCTCATGTTTTGCTTATCAGCTCTGAATTATCCTTTCCCGTCAAGCCCTATCGTCCCATTTATTTACACCAACGCCTGTTCATGAAGCCTGCCAACTAGCATTCACAATGGTCATTTTCCTGCCCCTTATTAAATTGATGACCTGGGGTGTTATATGCTGAAGACACGTCAAATGATCACACATACTAATAGGTACATGTATTTAAACTTCAACTCAGATAATCCACATGGAATGAAAATACAGCTTCATACATTCCCAGGCAAGGTCCTTTATTTAAGACAGTTCAATTTATCGAAAAATAATTATTTCTCTAGACTGGTTTCCATGACAGTGAAACCTAAAGAAGTGTACAGTCAAGATGAACTTAAAATACAATGATTAAACCAATAACCTAGTTCTTTGCCAATTTAAGCTAATGTTTCAATTGTCAGATTTGTAAGATTATTGAGTTTTCATATTTTATCTTTACATTTATAAGATTATTACATTTTGGGACTGTAGCTTTAAGTGTAGGGTAGATAAAAAGGGTCATGTGAGCTGTGCTGCAGTGCACTTGCATGGTTTAATTGTTAGAGATCTGAGGAAGACTTAGATTGTTTTATCCAGAGGGAGCTGCAAGGTATTTACCCTTGGGAACAACGACAGCAGTTCCTAAATTTACAATGAGTAGACCCTGAGGCTGGGATTATGTGCTCCGTGCACTCACTGTGGGGCTTTAAAGACTGAAAACCTCAGGTGGACAATTAAACAACTCACTGGAGGAAGAGGCTCCACAAACAATCCCATCGTCAACAATGGGGGAGCCCAGCCTATTCGTGCAAGACATAAGGCTGAGGCATTTGCAAAAATCTTCAACCAGAAGTGCCAAGTGGATGATCAATCTTGGCATCCTCTAGAGGTCCCTGCATCACAGATGCCAGTCTTCAGCCAGTTTGATTCACTGCACACCAAGATACAGCTGGAGAGACTGGATTCAGCAAAGGCAAGGGACCTGACAACATTCTGGCAATTGTATTGAAGATATGTGCTCCAGAACTTGCCACACCCTGAATCAAGCTATTCCAGTACAGCTGCAACACTGGTGTTCACCCAAGAAAGTGGAAAATTGCCCAGGTACATGCTGTACACAAAGAGCAGGACAAGTACAACCCAATCAATTACTGCCCCATCACAAAATTCTGAATTATCAGGTAATGATGGAAGGTGTCATCAACAGTTCTAACTGGAATGAATTAGAATCAGGGGAAAACTCACCATTCGTTGGAATTATACCTGGCACAAAAGAAGATGTTTGTGGAGGTTGCAGGTTAGTCATTTCAGCTCCAGAACACCTTACAGTAGTCCCTCAGAGTAGCGGTCTCAGACTAACCATCTTCAGCTGCTTCAACAATGACCTTCCCTCCATCATAATGTCTGAAGTCCGCTGATGATTGCACAGTGTTTAGCACCATTGGTGACTTCTCAGACACTGAAGCAGTCCATATTCAAATGCAGCATGTTCTGGACAATATCCAGGTTTGGGCTGACAAGTGGCAAGTAACATTTGCATGACACAAGTGCCTGGCAAAGATCATTTCCCACAAGAGAGAATCTAACCATTGCTCTTGAGATTCAATGGCATTACTGTCACGGAATCCCCCACTATCAACGTTCTGCAGGTTATCATTGATCAGAAAGTGAATTGGATGAGCCATACTGTGGTGAGAAGGGTAGGTCAGAGTCAATGAATTTTGCAGCAAGTAACTCACCACCTTGCTCCTCAAAATCCATCTACCATCAACAAGGCACAAGTCAGGAGTGTTATGGAATACTTACTTACACCCCATCCCCCCACCGCCCGGCCTGGCTAAATGCAGCTTCACTTGGAAGCATAGTGCCATCCCTTCAGTGTCACTGAGTCAAAATGTGAAAACTCCTTCCCTAATAACATTGTGGGTCTACCTACAGTGAATGGATTTAAGAAGGCAGGTCATCACCACCTTCTCAAATCCGACTAGGAATGGGCGATAAATACTGACCCAGCCAGCAATACTCACATCTCATGAGTGAATAAAAGAAACTAACCTTGTGCCCCAACCAATAAAGCTCATTACATCGAGCACCAGTTAGACACTTAAGTGCCAACCCAGCTAGGTTTTTGTCACATCAGGAGCCTCACCATCGAAGTGCTGCCCCAACTGAAGCTGCTGGCCCATGATGAGCTGTAACAATGAGTAGATAAGTCTTTTTTTGTGAGGTGTTCTGGAGTGAGAGGTGAAGGAAAGGAGAGGCAGAAGGATTGAAGGTAAGGGCAGGTTGGCTTTAAAGGTTAACCCTTTCCCTGATTTATCCTCAGATTAGTACAACTAGAAGCCATTTCGCTCAGAAAAGCAAATATTTGGGCCACTGGTGGGTTGTCACTCTGAAGTAGCCATTATTCAACCACTTGTGTGCCTTAATTAGCTGTAGATTGAGAAGGTCACCAATGGACTGTCTTGCCCAAAACTTAAATGCTGAGTTGGTGGAAAGGAGGTGAGTATCTCTCAGGCACTAACTGCCCAATTATTTCCCCATCTCATCACCTCTAGGGAGGGGTAAATATCCTGCCCCAGGTCTCAGAAAGGTGTTTCAGATTCTAAGTTGTAAACTCTTGCTGTAAGCTATTCCTTTACTTTAAAGATGAGAAGAAGTTGGGATCAAGGGTATCTAATTAAGCTTGATCATTGGATATCAAGTTAATGTGTCTCTTGTTGATATGGGGAACACAGTAGAGGAAGGCATTTTAAGATAATGTTGTATGTTTCTTCTTAAACCCAGACGGATAACAGTTGCAGTTTTATCTTGTGTGGTAAATGCTCAACTGAGAAGTAGGGAGCAAGAGAAAGAACCAGCAAGAGACAGTAAAGTCATCATAGTGAATAGATGTGGAGCCGGAAAAGCACAGCCAGTCAGACAGCATCCGAGAAGCTGGAAAGTCAACATTTCGGGCCTGCTCCTCAGATGCTGTTGGATTGGCTATGCTTTTCCTGCTCCACATTTATTAAATCTAGCTTCCAGCATCTGCAGTCCTTACTGTCTCAAAGTCGTCATAGTCCCTGAGGACCATAGAGCTGCTCTCTCAGAGAGACAACTGGCAGCGAGTTCAAACCTGAAGGCCACCATGACTTAGGCAAGAGGTGAAGGCAGGACCTTCATTGTAACCTCAGCCAGTGTGGGAATTGAGTGTCAATCTGCATTGCAAACCAATCATCCAGCTAACTGAGCAAACCAAACCCCACAAGTGAGAACCAGCTAAAACTGTACCTGAAGCAGAGAAAATATGCGTGAGTATGGGAAGAAGACTAGTGTTACCTTCACAGGTCGAGAGAGTTCTGCGATTAGAGGCTTCCTGACTAGAAAAGTAAAAAGGAAACACGTGTGAACTCTTTAAAGATACGAAGCCTAGTGCTATGTAATGTATAAAAAGGAAAAAGGAACACTTTATTTCTGTTAAAGCTTTAAGATACCCACAAAAGTAAATAGTGTTTAAACAATAATATTGTTTATCATTTGAAAAACTGGAAGTTTTATAATGTGAAATCTTGATGTGCTGTTCTTTTGGTTCTTAGCTTTTAAAAATGCATTCAAATTTCCACTTATCAGTCCCTCTATATGTACTGCTCCTACTCCACATCATATCACACCAAGGTTGTTGAAACAATAGTTAATAGATTTTGATAGTTTAAATTATTTTCAGTGAAATAAATTCATGTTTCTTCTCACATAGAACATTCCTCAGGCATAGCATAGGCATAACTCAGGATCACACCACGCTGGTACTGTCCCAGCGAAGTTCAGTGCTGAGAGACTACTGTGTAAAGTACTAGGCACCACAAGTAAATACATGCTTAACTGATGGATATTTGTTTGATCAATTTGAATGTGAAAAGCTTCAAGTGAGACATGAGATTAGAACAGTTTCTCCCCCTTCTTTCCCTGTGATGGCTATGTGGAAGAGAGTACCTTATGAAAAGAAACTTTCTATGAAAAAGACTTAATGAATTGCTGAAGTAACTGAACATAAACTGGATTGACAGCTGTAAGAATATTTGAAGCCTAAGGCAATCAAATGATTCTTAACACATTGGGTCCAATGAGAGGAACATAGAGTTAAATCCAAGGTGGGAACACAGTGGAGCGAGGAATAGCAAAGTGACTTGGTGAGTTTCAACTTCAGGACCTAAGAGAACAGTCCCTAACAAAAGGAAGGTGTTCAGAAGAGGAATCCTAACAAAATCCAATGTCTACTTGTGGATGCTGGCTCTCCCATTCCTCCCGGGCCAAAAGAAAGTCTGTAAGAAGTGTAATTGAATCTGAACTGACTGGGCCTCTCCTAGTTCTGGCTGCTGTGCCCTGTACATTTTGCTAGCAGGGAAGCCAATACTTGTCCCCTGATCAGGCCTCTGGTTAAAGTAACACATTGGGCCTGATGAACTAATCAGAGTCTGATGTAAATATTTAACAGGTCTCCACTACTTTACAGAAAGCAATGTATAATCTGCCCTCTCAATTTCAATTGCACTCCCTCCCCACCTAGTTTCTACCAGGTGGTGGATGTAAATTTGACCTCCCCTTACTCCGATCTCTGTGAAGGGAAGCCAGACAGGAGTCAATTAATAGTTGATGAATTGCTCCATTACTTTTGAGGGTCACAAAGTATTTACATAGAATATTCTCTCAAGAAGTCAAATAGGTAGTACTTAGTCCATTATCAGATAGATAATCTTTGAGATGAAGATACATTTTATCTCATTTCATGTATTCTTAAGTGTTTTATCATGAGATTAGTATCAGTACAGATGTATGGTTCTAGAGAGTGCTCATTTTTAAGTAGCTGTTTTGACTTGTCTGTGATTCTTCTTTTTAAAGGTATACAAGTATATGCTTTCTCACAGTTGATGTTGACAAGTACATACTGTACACAAAGCATTGGCATTTTTAAAAGATGAATGGAAGCTATGGGCGGAGCGATGTGGAGAAGGGAATGTGGGATTGCACTGTTGCTGCTGCTGTACCTCGTTTCTAACCAATATTTATCCCTCAATCGACATCTTCACAGCTGTTAACCTAGCTGTTATCGTGTAACTTGTTGTGGGAATTTGTTATGTACATTTTGCTGTGGATGCTGCATTTCTTCTATTGCCACAATGACGAATGAAAATGTAATGAAAGTGAATGTACTCCTTGTTCAAAAATTGTTGAGAGATAATTGATGTGAAGTGTCCTCTTACCAGCTATTGTGAAATATTTTTAGTGAGATGGGGGTTAGTTAAAAGTCTCAAAATTTGTTATGATGCCTCATCGTTTTTTTCTTATTGCCTCCAGTAAGATTTATCATAAAAAGGTGAGAGTTGGCATAACATTAAGCAAAGCATTCATCACAAAGTGTGAATGATTAACAACGTTCTACAACAAATCCTAATCAGCAAAATTATTTCAGTTTGAAATGTCAAAACTAGAGCTCTATCATGATAATGCCACCCTTTTCTTCCAGATCTATACCCAGCTCCGCGACAGCAGCCCAGGAATTAATAGCACCATGTTTTCAGGGGAGAAGTTGTTATCTTTACCCTTTGCTAATAGAGGATATCTATCTAAAGGACACTTAGTCATGGATTAACATGTAACTTACAATTCTGTACCTTCTTTGGTGTAGGCTTGGATAAGGCAAAGAGGAAGTTCAGGGGTTGAGTTGTTCATATTTCCTTTTCATTCCACTTGCTTTTCATTTACAATTTGAGGCCAGCAGTGGAAAATCAGCTCCTAAATCTGTGTTGATCGGTTGTTATTCCTAAATTTGGTCTTCTAATTTTGCTATCTTTTATCTAATATTTAGCAAAATTAGATTTCATTATTATATCTCATCATTGTTGTATATCTGTAGTGATACGTGTCAAAGAAATGCTATCTTTTTATCTAATACTTAGCAAAATTAGATTTCATTATTATATCTCATCATTGTTGCATATCTGTAGTGATATGTGTCAAGGAACTGGTCTGGTTCTAATGAATTGGATTGATAAGCAATGCAATGGCACAGCAGAATAGAATAGCCTTCTTTGCCTCAGTATCATGCTGATGCTTTTTCTTTCATCCCTCTTAGGTATGCACATGCATCATTCAATGAAGAAGAGACCAAAGCAGGTAATTTCTTGCCTGGTCTCCCTAAATGCTCTTTAACCTGCTGTTTGGGATGTGACAGAGAGATACAGGTTGATTCATACCCTTCTTCCCTCACTGCTTCAAACTGCGTATTCTGTGATTAAGCCTGGTGCCCTTTGCAGATATCCATCTTGAAAGTCAGAAGGCCTGGCACCCGTGTGAATCTGTGCCTGTTTCTTTGTGGAACGTTGTTCTAGGACATTACTAAAATATACTACTGATCCACTCCTTTTTTCAAGTATTTGTACAGTTGAGTATACCATCGTTATGTATCCTAAACCCATTACAGAGACTGACAAAAATCAATACAGCAATGAAAATCCATATCTGTCACATACAGAATTTCAGTAAGAGCTGACGTAAGTGAATGCAATAACATTTTTTTTTATGTTACACATCGGTGATGCTCACAAAAAACACATAACTATCAGTCACTGTCATTGGCAACTAAATTGACTTGAGTCAGGTTGGTTCAATATACCATCACCACACAACAGAACATCATCTTAAACAATTCAATCCACAAACAAAAACTATTGATAATAACCATATTTGATCACTTTTGTAAAGGATTCATCCTAATTTAGTATTATGGTTTAAAAATGGCCATTAAACTAGATAGGAATACATTTATAAAAGAAACATAATCATAAAATAATATTGAACATTGTACATTACTGGGTGAAACTATTTATACCACAAAAATCTGTAATGTCTCATTTTTAAACTGTGATCAAAACATAACATTGAGTATCAATAAATTCCTTAAGGAATCTCACTGCACATTATTTTAATGATGTAGAAAATTCAAATGATTTTTGATGAACATGAAAATGCTAAATTTATTACTTTTCACATTACATTTCCTGCTGATTTTTTTTTTGTAAATTGTGAAAGCCGAGGAGACTGTTCTATAACTGAAAATTTTCACATGAGAACAGTTTTTATTCTGTCAGCAAGTTAACATGTTTCAGATACAAGCCTTTTAATAAGACAGCAGTCTGGCAGTATATCCTCGTTACTGCTGCGCAAGGTGTTTGTTTGTGCCATGTTTTCTTTACAGGAATAAAAACGTCTTCTCAAAAATGACACAAGTTCTTTTTTGTTATTTGACAGTAAGTCCCCTTAGCGCTAACAACTCAACATGAAAAATTTCAGTCCCATGCAAGTAAATTAGAGTTGTTTTTGTCCAAAGTATATGAAAGCTGCAGGTGCTGATGTGCCTAACTTTGATTTCAAACAACAAAGAACTTCAGTGAATGACATCTTTAGGAATGCAAGAGTCAGGTCTGATTCTTGATATGAAGCTCACACTTGAACTGCCTCAGAACAACTGACATCTATTATGGTAAGCAAAGACAAATGTTTGAAAGAGATTCAATCACAACTGTCAGAATGCACACTGCATTACTTGTTATGAAAGTTTTTTTTTGGAAGTAATCTTCTCTGTAGCCCACAGTATGTAGAAGATTTGCAAATAAATATTCACTGAATCTATTATTGCAGCTTTAAGTTGTTATAGTGCTGACATCAGTTACCAGAAAAAACTCCAGTTGTACTCCAGAGTTATGCTTTTGTTAATGGAATAATTTTAGGACTTAAATTTACTCAGGTTCATATGAAATTCTCAGAAATAAAAGGGACATAAAATCTATGTCTGTTGGTTTGTGAAGTCCGAGTGCAATGTGAAATCAGAAAGAAGGAGATGCCATCTGATGTAGGTTGTCCGGTTTCTCGTGGTTAACTTCTACAGGTACAGCTTTTGCAAGGTTAGATCGTAGATCATATTCTAATAATTTATATTTTATTTTCAACCTTAGTATGTAGGATATGGCTCAATAAAATAAAGAGGAAACCTGGTTTTCTTTCTAGTATTTACAAGTAATAATACAATATATTGTGCCATTGGTTCTTTGTGTGCTACTTTTTTTTAAAGAAGAAAATCTTATTTTTGTGAGTGAATTAAAGCAGTATGTTGTTCTTAAGTACATGCCTCATTCTACATCAAGTTAAGTTTAAACAGAATTCACTTTATCTTATAATGTGAAATGACAGGCCACAATCCTTTACATTTAACCACATCAATTGTATTAAAGAGGATGATTTAATGCAGTGTTAGAAAACTGGTATCAACACCTATACAACCCTAGTAGTACTTAGCTAGAAATCATGAAAGAAGATGCCTGCACTATATCTAGTAATTTAATGCCTTCAGTAAATATGTCATAAAAATGATTTATTGAAAAACAGATCTAATTTTCTGTTGATTGAATAATTTTTCTGCCTTCTGTGTTTGAGTGACGAAGGTTGTGTTTATATGTTTATATCAGACAAATGCCCTATCTTGTTGTATGGTCATAAAATACAAGACACAAGTGTCTTTCTTTCACAACAATTTGCAATCTGTATGACAGGTCTAGAGCATAGTGTTCATGGAAAGTCATTTGCACTTGTGAACTTTATACCGTAATTAAAGTCTTCTTAGTCATGTTTTGTGTTCACCTTGTGAAATTGGAAATTGTTGCAATTAACATTAAAATTGAAACCTTTTTATTACAGTTGAAATGTAGCTGCAAAGTAAAAGAAAAATAAATGAAAACACAATAGATCTTAGTAAAATATATATGGAGAAACTACTAGCTGTTACTTTATAGATATAAAAATAACCTTTGGTTAAAACCCCCTTGTTACTGTTGAAATATAACTGCATTTTATACCTCTTGCATGAAAAATGTCATGTTCAATTCTCCATGAAGAGGTTGATTTAGAAGTACATAATTAAGTATTTATGCCTTATAGACTATAAGGACATTCGTTTGCTCATTAAAATTACATACATACTCATTACGCTACTTTATTAGTTTTAACATCCAACTATTTAACTCTATGATTACGTATCTTGGATGCCGCCATGCAACATGGAAAGTTTATGCAACCTTATATTGACCTTTAAAAATGATTAGGACAGCTATGAAGACAATTACAGCAATGAAGTAGAGCTTGCTATTGTATAGTAACTTAAAATTAAAGAAAATTGAGTAGAACAATATCTCTTTGCAAGCTTTTGCAATTAAGTTAGCTGCAATTAAAATAAAAATGTGTCAAAGGACTCATTACAGTCCATAAAACCTTTTCAAAACCATCATGTATATTGATCAACTTATTATCTATTTGATCTATATGTTGTTAATTTATTTGAAAAAGAAGCATATACATACATTGATTAAAAATTGGATTTTTTTTCTGCTTATCTTGGTAACTATGTGATGACTGGGTCATAAATGATTGAATATTAGACATTCTTAGTAGTTAGTGGTAGTTCCCCTGTCGATTGTAATGAACACAGATATTCTCTAGTGCTTACTTGTATTTATAAAATAGTGCTATGGGATGCTGAAATATTCCAGATTTATTTTCTTTGTGGTAACCTCATGTACTCAACAGATAGCATCCTAAGGAACTGCTCATTCTACAAGGTAGACTTCCCAGTTGGTGCTACATCCTTTAAATGGACAAGTAGAAACTTGGGTGAAGCTTTATCGATAACCATTGACCTGTTCGTCAATCTTCCTTGGCTTAGTTCCACTGAACACTTCAGCTGTTACTAGATATCAGAGAAAGAACCATTATGCCTACTCTAGATAATATTGAATTGTGTAAGTAATTCATACCATAAGTAACTGTTAGTAAGGCTTTAGATAAAAACTAAAATGAGGACAATTATGATCATTATAAATATATATAAAAGGAATTATAATCCCAGGATCGATTATGGTTAAAATGCTCATTTTTATCTGTTTGATCTTTGATCTTATTTCAGAGTCTAATCATTTAATGCCTGAAGTACAGTGGCACAAGAATGAACCTTGACATAAAATATGGTCAGTCATTAATGAACTAGAATAAAAATTCAAAATATTAATGTCACACTTCTTTATATAGATTGTTTACTGTGTAAACAAATTCTGATTATTATGAAGAAATATGGAACTTTGTTTGCCATGTTCTTTAATTCTCTTTCTCATTCTTATGGCTGATTTAAACGTAAACCACTATAATTCCGTATTCAGGTGGTTAATTGTGTAAAGAGTATCAAAGCATATCACTGTGATGCCTTTTTGCAGATAAGAATTGGGCATTGAGTTGTTGTGCATTCCCTTGTCCAACTTGGGTGGCCACAGAGTCCTGCTGAAAAGTTTTACATTTTTTTTGTGCATTAAGGTCCACATCTGCCATGGTTTTACAGGATGCCCTTTAGAGTTGTCCACGAGTACTGTGGAAAAAGAAAGTTAACAATAATGTGGCATTTGTGACTTCATGTGAAATTTACTGAACTTTCTATGCTTCATTTCAGGTTGCGACCACTTAAGCTTAAATGCCTGGGTCTAATAGAGCTTGCATGCCTTTCAAGCCGAGTTGAGTGATGAAGTTGAGTTTCTGGTGTATACCTTTGTAAAATCCAGCTTGAGGAAAACAAAGAGTTACGGCCAAGGATTAGTGTTAGGGTTAAGGGATGGAGGAATGATATATAGGCAGTGATGGTGTTAGGTCAGTTTAAGGGTTTCAATGATAAATCACATTGGAATGTTCAATTGAAAATTTGCAATTTAGACATGGCTACTTCTGGTCACTGTACAGTACTCAGCTATAGCTAAGGGCAATCACAGATCTCCAAAGCACTGGTGTTATGGCTCCCCAGCTTGTACTTGCTAATGTCAGGACTAATTTTCTGAAGAAGGGTCCAGGCCCGAAACGTCAGCCTTCCTGCTCCTCTGATGCTACTTGGCCTGCTGTGTTCTTCCAGCTCTACACTTTGTTATCTCAGGACTAAAACCACTATTTTTATTAGCTGTATACCAAAATGAAAGGACACAACTTAAAAATAGATTTCACAGAATATTTTTGGCATCTTTTAACAATTCTGATCCAAAATCATGCCCTGCTTTCTCCTTCTTTTGAAATATTTCCCATTTGTTCCCTTTAGTCTTTTAGGTTTATACTCACAGCCAGATACAGACAATATTTGGGAAACCAGTTCATTTAATTTCTCCTTAAAATGGCATGTATTACAGTTAACATTTTCCACGTATTCATATTTTACATATTCCTATAATAGCAAATTTTAAAATCGTTTTCCAATACTGCTTTCCTTCTTTCCCATTGTACCAGAAGTGTCAAAGCAGGGAATTTGCCAACTTTTGCTACTACTGCCATCCGTACAATGGCCAAGTATCCAAGATATTAGCTGTAACTGTGGATTGTAATGCAATGCATTTCAAAGTCATTTATCAATCATGGTTCACATTATAGGGTATAATAAATATTCTAAGACCCTTAATAAATTATTTCAGCCTTACAGTGGTGAGAATGTGTGATATAATACCTTTTTAGGTTTCCATCACTGTCATATAATGTGACCTGAAAAGTGGTGAGCTTTATTTAAACTTAGCTGAATGATTGCATTCTATATTTGTTTAGTTTGATTGTAAACTATATTTCATATGAAAAAGAAAGAGATAACAAATTTTAAATTGAATTCAACACTGATGAGTTTGATGATTAATACTATCAAACTTGTACCCATATTTGGTCTCGTAAGATGGTTATTAAAAAATCCTTAACTTTTTTGCACATGCTCAATTTGTAACTTGGGTGAACAGCTGATTAATTCCGAAGCGAAACTCATCATGCAAAAGAAACAGGAGGCAATTCTTCCACATGCCCCTTGGAAAAAAAAAATACACTATCTGACCATAGATAAAAGATATTTATACAGTTTCTAAATATTGTAAACTGTACAAAGAAAATGTTATTTGTGTGTTGTCAGAAATAATTGAGGTGAGAGTGACAGCCCCAACATCAAGGCATTTGACTGAGTGTAGCATCAAGAAGCCCGAGCAAAACTGGAATCAGTGGGTATCAAGGGACAAACTGTCCACTGGTTGGAGTCATACCTGGTGGTTGTGATTGTTGGAAGTCATTCCTCTCAGCTCCAGGACATCTCTACGGGAGTTCCTCAGGGTAGTGTCCTCGGCCCAACCATCTCAGCTGCTTTATTAATGACCTTCCCTCCATCATTAGGTCAGAAGTGGAGATGTTCACTGATGGTTACACAACGTTCAGCACCATTTGTGATTCCTCAGACACTGAAGACATCCATGTTCAAATGCAACAAGATCTGGACAATATCCAGGGTTGAGCTGACAAGTGGCATGTAACAGTTGTGCCACACAAATGCCAGGCTATGACAATCACCAATAAGAAACAATCTAACCACTACCCCTTGATATTCAATGTGTAACCATCACTGAATACCCCACCATCTACGTCCTAGGAATTACTATTGACCAGAAACTCAACTGGACTCATCACATAAACACAGCAGCTACAAGAGCAGGTCAGGAGCTAGGAATACTGTGGCGAGTAACTCACCTCCTGACTCCTGAAAGCCTATCCACTATCTGCAAGGTACAAGTCAGGAGTGTGATGGAATACTCCCCACTTGCCTGGATGAGTGTAGCTCCATCAACAATCAAGACATTTGACACCATCCAGGACAAAGCAACCTACTTGTTGGATACTACATTCACAAGCATCCACTCCCTCTACCACCAATGCTCGGTAGCAGCATTGTGTACTATCCACAAGATGCACTGCAGAAATCCATCCTCAGATAGCACCTTCCAAACCCATGACCACTTCCATCTAGAAGGACTGCAGATACATGGGAATACCACCACCTTCAAGTCCCCCTCCAAGCCACTCACTATTCTGACTTGGAAATATATCGCCGTTCCTTCATTGTCACTGAGTCAAAATCCTGGCATTCCCCCACCTAATAGCATTGTAGGTCAACCTACAGCATGTGGACTGGAGCAGTTCAAGAAGGCAGCTCATCACCACTTTCTCCAGGGCAACGAGATTTCAGGAATAGATGCTGGCTAGCCAGCGATGTCTGCATTCCACAAATGAATGAAATAAAAATGATATAACTACTGGCTTCAATCTTGTGAACAATCATAGTCCACTTTTTACAAGCAAGGACAATGCTGCCTGGAAGTTGGATGAAGTAAAATTTGTTCCCATTGTTTTTGAAACCAACCTAGCAATCATAACCAGATTTAGTCTTATCATAGAATCATAGAATCCCTACAGTGTGGAAACAGGCCCTTCAGCCCAACAAGTCCACACTGACCCTGAGAGCATCCCACCCAGACCCATTCTCTGGATATTATTTTTGATTGGAAGCTCTTTGAGATTTTGTGGAGACATGGAAAATAATATGCTGTTTTGGAATTTAAAGCAACTTAACAGGTCAACCTCCCCAATGTATATTGTATCTTTATCATTTGATCACAGCAATCTGAAAATTCCTGGGTTTCAAGGACCCTCTCCTTTCCTCACTGTAAATAGTGGGGTCTTCATCTCTGCAAAGCTGTCTAACTGTATCCAGATACAAATAAAATACATTTCATTTGGAGATATTCGGAACTGCGGATGCTGGAGAATCTGAGATAACAAGGTGTAGAGCTGGATGAACACAGCAGGCCAAGCAGCATCAGAGGAGCAGGAAAGCTGATGTTTCGGGTCTGGACCCTTCAGAAAAAATTTCATTTGGAAGTTTTTTTTTGAACCAGCTAGCTGGGCAGTTCCTGCAGTCTTGCAAGGTCATTACATTTATCCAACTTCTTTGTAACATTTTTTCTGCAGAAATGTCATTTGTTATCTGACACCATGCTTTAGAAATTTAAGCAGGAAGTTCTTAGAAGTGTGTCAATGTTGTGCAAGTAGAATCCCCTCGAACCTAAAGTTTGAAAATGACTCGATCAATCACACACAGCAATTTATGTCTTAGCCAGCAAGACACTATCCATGACAAAAGTATTTTTTTTCATTTATTTATATATGTGTATTTGGTGATAGTTCCCTTCACAAGGATCCATTTCATACAACTTGTTCAAACATGTGCTTACTAACAGCCTTACCTAGTGAGTTATGGTTCGAGAATAGGGTAGCACACAGGCAGGCCTTGCACAATAAAGAATCATCCAATAATTACAATCTTTTACTACTCAGATGTTTCCCATTCTATTGCACATGGTTGATTGTAAAATAATGGCTGTAATTTGATGTTGTGCATTTACTGATTCATGAAAGATTGATCTTTCTAGATATTTTGTTTGGTATATTTAATGCTCAGTGAAAAATAATTATATCCATAGAGAGATAATAAAAATCCATTTTGATTTTGGTGATTATTTGCTTTCATGTGGATGACCTGTTTCATCGGAATAATGAACTGTATGGAATTTAAAGCCAATTATGTTCTAGTAGAGATGCTGCCCTCTCCTTGGAAGAATATATAAAACAAAAATGAGTTTTATGTACATACTGGGAGAATTAATTTCTATTTTAAATTAAATAAGATTAAATACCTCTTATATTTGCAAAACACTGGGTGTTACCACTATTTCCTTTTGCATAGTTTTTTTGCAGCCATATGCTACCATTTAAAATTCAAAGCCATTGTTTGGTACTTGTAATCGGTAGAGGAGTATTCAATATTACACCAGTGTATAAATTTAGCCTTGTGAATAAGCTGCATTGTCAAAGTTAATACAATGAAAGCCAACTAGCTGCAACACAACAGTGGAATCTGAACTTTCCAAACCAAGCTGTCATTTACAACAAGAACTCTCCAGGGGTAGGATTGTGATTATTACATGGGGCAATTGGGTGATTGAAGACAAAATTGGTTTAATGTACCTCCTGTGATCAAGCACTAGTTTTGATCAAATTCAACAGGCTGCATTTTTCAGAGCACCAGAGAGAGGAAAGCTTAAAAAAATGCTTTCATTATTTTTTGTACTCTGGCATTTATTTTGTCCAGTCACAAAAGCAACTGATTAAATTCTTTTTTCATATAACTTTATTTAACAGCATTAGAAAAATCTCAACATCAATGTCAAAATCCAGTTGAAAACAGGATACCAGCAGGAAACACTTAGCTTCATGGGCAGAATGAAATATGGAAACTAAAGCTCGAAGTCAATATAATGCAATGAAAGGCTTGACCCAGTGAAATGACTGACAACTGAAGTCAGAGCAGAAATTACATACGAAAGCCAGCTGTCAAGCTGGAAAAATTGTTCAAAACTTTTATATTTAATTGGGTGGAAAATATTTCATAAAATCAAACCAGACTCAATAAATCAGTGGCTTGGAGGAGTAAGCAGAACTTGCCTGACATAAGAACACAATCTCCAACAGAAAAGAATGGGACTAACTTTCGATATTGGGGCCAGAATCCCAATTCACAGAGGGTTTCCAAATCTGGTCAGCAGTTGATACACATGCAATTAAGAAGAAGATGACCAATTACTACAAAAACAGAAATTGCTAGAAAAGCTCAACAGGTCTGGCAGCATCTGTGGAGAGAAATCAGAGTTAATGTTGCGGGTCAAGTAACCCTTCCTCAAAGTTGGTTGGCAATGTTCCCACAGAAACCGTATCACATTTGACTTCAATAAAAACCACAAATGCTGGAAATGCTCAACAGTTCAGGGAACATGTGTGGATGACAGAGAAATAGAATTAATTTTGCAATTTTTATTTGGCTTCCTAGCTTTTGAAATAGACTAAGTATACACAGTGCATGGTCTGGCCATTTCAAATATCACTCTTTCATTACATTGATAAAATTTTTAGTTCTCTCAGGACAGTGACTTAAAAGGAATTCATGAATTTATTATATATTATATATATATGTTAATCAATTAAAACTTTCTAACTGATTAAAGATTTAACAGCATCTTAGGTTTGCTTAATACATCATCATCAGTGGTGTGACCCTTTGATCTTTTATTATAAATGCTGTGGCTGATACTACCTCTCTCATTAACATCTGAAGAAGGAGTGAGGCTCCAAAATCTTGTGTTTTCAAATAAACCAGTTGGACTATTACCTGGTGTCAGAAATCACAAGACCTTGTCCACCCTAGTCCAACACCGGCACCTCCACATCTTTTCAAACTTGGTACTGTACCCAATATCCATATTGGAATGGGCTTACCACCAGAAACAAGCAGACCATCGGCATACCAGAAGTAGGGTTCTTGAAAAACACTGTTGGAAGCAGTACTGGTTTTTAATGAGATGGTCAAATTAAAATCAAACTAAAGTGAAGCAACAATCCTCAATTCTAGACACTCAGCATCCTTTGAAAACCAAGTAAAACAGACAAAATAAGTCTCAGAATGTGAAAATTAGTTATGTTGATTAAGTTAGCAATCAATTAAAATAACTTTCCTCTCTGTTAAGGGCAGGAGGTTTAGCAGGGTTGAGAGGGTGGTGGAAATCTGGAACTCACTGCTTGTAAAGGGTGGTAGAGGCAGAAACCCTCATAACATTTAAGAAGTAATGCAATGTGGACATGTGATGCCAAGGCGGACAGGGCGAAGGGCCATGTACTAGAAAATGGATAAGTATAGCTAGTGACTTGCTTTGACTGGCAAAGCCCCTGTAGTTCTCCATGTCTCTGTAAGTAATATCAAAATTATTAGAAGGCAGCAGATATGAAAGTCAGTTATGTTGAGGGATCCAGTAAAGGGCTGTTTCATGCAAATAACAAAACAGCTTTAAACAATAGCAAAATTTTGAATGTATAAAGCAATACTATGAGTAATGATTATTATCAATATTAATAGTTCATTGTTATTTAAATTGAGAAGTTAATGTTTATTATTTTAGAATAATGAATGCATCGATTAAAGTGAGGGTAGAGAAGAATCATGGATGAATTTGTTAAACATTCACCCACTAACAATACCAACAGGATTTTCAAGGTGACATTTCAGAGTTAGACAAATTAGAATCAAAATGTTCAGATTGATATAGACTGATTAGTCAAATTTACCTTAATTTTTTTGTCTTCATTTTCTTGTTCTTCATTCTTCTATTCCTGCTTGGGGTTACCACAACATTGGTTGACTCCCCTTCCTCATTTCTCCTGTCAGTCATTTGCCCCTCTTCTAATCCCCTTAAGTTTAAGTCTCTTTGCCGTCTTCCTACTTGCTGTTTAGTATTTTCGTTTTCTTTGGTCCTGGCACTGTTATAGTCAACACTCACTTGACCACTTTTCATCTCTCTCTCCATAACGGATAACCTTATCATTTCAATCCCCTCTTGGCCACATTCTTTATTGTTATGATGGTCTTTGCTTGCCAAGTGATGTGCTACTTCCTGATTTTCTCCTTTTCCATTGCTCCTCACATCCATCTCAGCATCTGTCTCATTAGTGACCAATACTTCTTTTGGTATTTTCATGATTATATTGAAAAATTTCAATCAATACTCTACTTTCATCATATGATATTGATACCTGAGGTTTACATGGACTTCAAAAAGGCCACCACTGACCTAAGTGGCTACTGTGATCCCACACAGGCACATGTTATGGTTAAGGTCCTGCCTTTGCCTGTCTGAGTTGTAATGACTCTCATGTTGAACTCACCACCAGTTGTCTCTGCATAATGAAAGAACAGCCCAAAGGTCCTTTGGGATTGTGGTGACTTTACATTTACTTCACTATCTTTTGAGGAAGAGAGTTCCAAAGACATTCACTTTCACTCAAAATATTTTGAAATTGGCCTCTTTGATTTAATTAACTAGGTTTTGATGCAATGTGATGGCAGTGTGCTAAAAAAAAAATGTTTTTTGCAACCAGTTGAGTGTAGGTCAAAAAAGGAGACAAATAGCTTTTAACCCTATTGTCCAAGTTTGTGGGTGGCTCAATGGTTAGTGCTGCTGCCTCACAGCGTCAGGGACCCAGATTTTATTCCATCCTCAGGCAACTGTCTGTGCGTAAGTTGCACATTCTTCCTGTGTCTACGTGGGTTTCTTCTGCGTGCTCTGGATTCCTCCCACAGTCCAAAGATGTGTGGGTTACATGGGTTGGCAATGCTAAATTTCCCTTAGTACCCAGGGATGTGCAGGCGAGGTGGATTAGACTTGAGAACTGTAGGGTTAAAGAGATAGGTTAGGGGATGGGTCTGGGTGGGATGCTGTTCGGAGGGTCAGTGTGGACTGAATGGGCCACTAGGCCTGCTTCCACACTGTAGAGAGTCTATGATTCGCTGATGTGGTTACCCTTAAAACTGTTTTCCTTTCTGTCCTTGCTGTTACGTAACTCTGAGCTGCACTTCCTTCAGTTACTCCACCAAAGCTATTCAGTTGAATTGCAACAATGGGAAAAGTATGGTTTTTGAAATAATTTAGTTAAAAATTGTGAAAAGACTGAAATTTGCATTTCTGTCATGCCTTTGATGTGGTATAATGTTCCAAAGTGTTTCACAGGCAAATTATAAAGCAGATTTTAAACTGGGCCACATAAGCTTGGTCAAATAGTATGTTTAGTGGAGCATCTTACAGGAGGAGAGGGAGGCAGTGAGGTTTTGGGAGGGAATTCCAAACCTTAGGGCTTTTGCAGCTGAAGTTGCAGCCACCATTGATGGGGCAAAAGAAAATGAGGACAAATAAAATGTCAGAATGGAAGGAGTGCAGAAATCTCAGGTGGCTGATGGGGTAATGGAGATAATACAGTTACATAGGGACAAGGTCATGGAGGTATTTGAAATCAAAAATGAGAAATTTGAAATTTAAGCACTTCTGGATGAGGAGTTGTGTAAGTCAGCAAGCAAAGATATAATGGATGTGTAGGATGTGGTCCCAGTTAGAATATGACCAATAAAAGCTTGGATGAGTTTGGGTTTTCCCAGGGTGCAAGGCTAGGGGAGGAACCTGAGAGGATGGCAATGATGAGGTCTAGACGTGGTAGAGGCCTTCAACTGTAGACAGACAAAACTAAATTCACAGAGGAAAATATATCATAGATTACTGTTAGAGTTAAAATCAAAATTATTGTGGTAATAAACCTTGTCAACATGAGATAATGGCTTTGAAATAATGTTATATCACTTGCAGTCAAGCTATCATCCTGTAAGTGTTGTATTTGTTTGCAACCCCAGTTAAAGCAGCTCAGAGGTTTACAACATAATGTACAATTACAGAAAATCAGAGCAAAAACTGAGTTAACAATACCATCTGAAGGGAAAAACATCTTTATGGTCCCAAATGCCAAACGTGAAAGATGATGATTTTTATACTGCCTGGACAATGGAATATCCCTCCACTCCTGAACACAATGTTGCTCTTTTCCAATGTCGCTTTAGATTTGGTGCCATCTGCAAGGAATCTGTAGACTTTGATCCATTTCTGGTCTGTAAGGCCATTTCTCCCTCCAAGTAAAGATGCTTCATTATGTTGGCATAATCTATGCTCTGATTTTATTTAAATGTACATTATGATGGAAACTTTTGTGCTGATTTAATTGAAGTTGCAAACAGTAGAACATCTTTAAATTAAAAGTATGAATGCAAGATGCACTAATTATTATTTCACAGCCATTATTTCATGTTGACCAGATTGAATACAAATTTAGTTTTAATTATTCATAATATTGATGTTATCCTCTTAAGGTCAAGCAACAAGGAGGCTGATCAACTAATCAGATTGAAAAATGATATTTGTTAAACTAGGAAGTAAAAGCAGTAAATAACTGTTTCCTTATAATTTTTACATAGAAGTTGAACCAGAGATTCTGTTGTCTACATGGGATCGGGGCAATACTTCAGTTGGAAAACATAGAAATGTTTATATATTAAATTAAATCTACAACATTTTTGAGGATTTGTAAAATTAACTTTGCAAGGCCAGAGAGGGGTGGCATGGTGGCTCAGTGGTTAGCACTGCTGCTACACACTGGGTTCACATTCTAGCCTTGGGCGACTGTCTGTGTGAAGTTTGCATATTTTCCCTGTGTCTGTGTGGGATTCTGCTGGGTACTTTGATTTCCTCCCACAGTCCAAAGATGCGCAAGTTAGGTGGATTGGCCATGCTAAATTACTCATAGTATTCAGGGATGTAAAGGTTAGGTGTGTTAGCCATGAGAAATGCAGGATTACAGCGAAAGGGTAGGAGAATGGGTCTGGGTGGGATGATCTTCAGAGGGTTGGCATGGACTTGTTGGGCTAAATGGCATGTTTCCACACAGTGGAGATTTTGTAACATGGTTTCCTACATTATAGAAACTGAGGGTGGTAAGATATGCTCCTTTGAATGGCATGGACAGTGGTGGGAAAGTTGGGAAAATACATTGGGTATGAAAAAATTAGAATCTCAACATTGAGAAAAAATTCCCAATTTTCCCTTGATGGTTTAAACAGTGACTTCAGAATCTCTGTAATAAGCAGGAACTCTCATATTGCTTTCTATATGCATTTCATTATCGGCCCAATTTGCCTCATTTAAATGCCACTTTCAATTCTCTATCCCTGAGAAAACAAATGGACAGGAAAACAGTTTGTCACATTGGGGAACACTGAGAAATCAAGGGTGTTGACATGCCTCTGTATGGAGCCAGTAACACACCTACAGCATATACCAGCAGCATACATGGCAAATGTACTGTGTGTGCTTCAAGCAAATGACCATGTGTGACAGCCAAAGGAAAACAGTCCTTGGTGAGGTCAAGAGGGACTACAGTCAGATGAGTGTGGGGTACTGCCACAATGAGTCAAGAGGTTGATACAATTCCAAACTAGAGCACTGGCCATAGTCAGTCAGGAGCTTGATTAGAATCTGTGTCCTCTGTACTTCCTATTCACTCACTGAGGACACCCCAATATCTCTCCTGCTCCTCCAGCATCAATAATTGCTTTCCCTTCTGCTTCTATCAGACTAAAACCCCTCCATTGTCTCATTGCAGATAAAATTGACCTAACCCCTGGTCTGATGTCCCCCAACACAGCATTCCAGCTAATATACCTGTAATTGCTGGGCTGGTTGAACTTGACCTGCAGGATTGACAGTGGCCGAACCCCTAGACTATAAGGACCTGGATACACGGATTCTATTTTAGTTCCTGACTGACCATTTATCTCATTATTCTTTATAGAGCCTTTCTGTGAGCAAACTGAGTTATGCAACATACATATGTAAGCTACTGCAATTCCTAGGGTATTTATTGCACATCCCTAATTGCTTAGAAGGCAATTAAGAGTCAACTACATTTCTGTGGGTCTGGACTCATTATGTAGGGCAGATCAGGTAAGGTTGGCAGTTTCCTTCCCTAAAGTGCACTAGTGACCCAGATGGGTTTTTCCTGACAATCAGCAATGGATTCACAATAATCATTAGATTCTTAATTCCAGATTTTTATTACATTCAAATTCTACCATATGCCGTAGCAGGATTTGAACCCAGGTCCCCAGAACATTACCTGGGTTTCTTGGGTTAACAGTCCAGTGATGATACTACTACACCATCCCGTCCCCTGATGTGCTTCAGAGTGTCTGGTAACAATGAAAGGTTCTATATAAGTGTATGTTCTGTCCTCATCTAACTCTACTCAACTGCAAGTATTATTCCTGAACAGTTGATTACACATGCAACTATTTCATAGTTATATTGGTACAGGAGAGCGTAGCTTGTTCTCAATTCAAGATGATGTGTTCTGAACTTAGTGAATCACACAGAGGCCTTCGATAATCATAAAAGAAGAATTGTTGATGCTGGAGATCAATTCTGAAGAAGAGTCATCGGACTTGAAGTGTTGACTCTGCTTTCTCCCCACATATGTTGTCAGAACTGCTGAGTCTCACTATCAATTTCTGTTTTTGCTTCAGACCTTTGATAATTCTCTGCAAATTATACCTCGTATCAAAAAATATGAAGTGTCACCAAAAGGTGGATGCAGAGGAGCCTGCAGACTTATCACACAGAGTTGTGACAAGAAAAGAAACTTGCAATAAGGATATGATCATAAAATTGAGGGGGCGGAGGGTGGAGAAGCAGCAAAAATGTAAATATTTATGAAATATCAGTACTAAAATCAAAGTCCATTTTTATATAATAGACATGTATCCATAGTGAAGGCAGGATGACCAGAACAGCACAAGATATGTATGTGGAGTACATAAGAACAATATACGGGCCTGAAATTTCCAATCTGGGTAAGAATCCCTTTTTCTGACCCAGATCAGATAAAGCATTTCCCATTTACCTTTCCAGGAATTTTGCAGCTGGTTATCCGAAACAGTTTCCTATGTTATGCAGGCAGTTCAGAAAACCACACAAGGAATATTAGAGTGCTCCTTTGCAGAAACCACTCCCCACTTTATGATAATAGCTGCTATACTCTAGTAAGGAAAAGTCCAAAAGCCTCTGACAGCTACTGTGAGAAGGTATATGTGTAAAGTAAGTGGGAGTGTAGGGTAGCATTTATTGAGACCAAGGCTAGGGTCCCAGAAGGGTGGTTTATCAGGTACAGCTACAGATCAATGAAGGGGTACAGATAGCAGATTAGTGGGTCAGAGGATGGGGGATGGGTTTTTGAGTTTCTTGTAGAGTGCGAGAATGATGCCCATGGGTAGTTGTTGGTTGGGTTGGGTATCAACGAGAGAGGGGTTTAGGTCAGAGTTCACAGGGGTTGGGGTACAGGTGTCCATGGTGGGGACAAGAGTTGGGTGAAGATCGGGTCGGTCTCCGATGCAAGGGGATGGTCAAGGGCGGAAGTGCGGGAGATGGGTCAGACCTGGTTGAGCGCCCTGTCGACAACGGAGCTGGGGAATCTCCGGTTGAGGAAGAAGGTGAACATTTCAGAGGCTCCCTTGTCGAAGTTGGCCTCATCTGAACATATGGGATGGAGACGGAGGAACTGAGAAAATGTAAAGACTCTGTTCCTGTAAAGACTCCATCCCATTCTCCCACTTCCTCCGTCTCCGTCGCATATGTTCAGATGAGGCCAACTATACAAGGGAGCCTCCGAAATGTCCACCTTCTTCCTCAAACGAGGATTCCCCAGCTCCGTTGTTGACAGGGCCCTCAACCAGGTCTGACCCATCTCCCACACTTTCGCCCTCACCCCTTCTCTTCCCTCCTGCAACAGCGATAGGATTCCCCTTATCCTCATCTACCACCCCACTAGCATCCACATCCAGAAGATCATCAGAAGCCATTTCCGCCACCTCCAGCAAGATGTCACCACCAGACACATATTGCCCTCCCCTCCCTTGTCCACAGGGACCGTTCCCTCTGGGACACCCTGGTCCACACTTCCTTCACCCCCAACACGTCCCCGCAGCCCTACGGCACCTACTCCTGTAACCGGAGAAGGTGCAACACCTGCCCATTTACCTCCTCCTTCCCCAGTATCTGAGGGCCCAAACTTACCTTCCAGGTGAAGCAACACTTCACCTGCACTTCCCAGAATCTAGTCTACTATATTCGCTGCTCACAATGTGGTCTCCTCCACGTTGGGGAAACGAAGCATAGACTTGGTGACCGCTTCGCGGAACATCTGCATTCTGCTCGCAAAAAAGACCCTGGACTACCTGTTGCCTGCCACTTCAATGCACCACCCTGCTCTCTGGCCAACATCTCTGTCTCTGGCTTGCTGCAGTGTTCCAGTGAAGCCCAAAGCAAGCTGGAGGAACAACACCTCATTTTCCTCTTGGCGACCTGACACCCCGACGGACTCAATATTGCGTTCAATAATTTTAGGGCCTAAACTCTCCCATGTCCCAGCCCCCTACCCCACACACAAGGCCTTGTTATCACATAGCCTGCTATTACACACCCCCTCTTGTTAGTAACTAACAGTCCCCATCAACAACTACTCACCATCCCAGCCTGATCGTTCGCAACTCCTTTGTCTGTCCAACTGTCTTTCTCTCTCTTTGGGCTATATCCTATCGTTTACTCCCTACCCCACCCACCTCCCTATTTTCTGCATATAAACTGACGTTTTCCCAGCCACTATCAGTTCTGAGGAAAGGTCACTGGACCCGAAACGTTAACTCTGTTTTCTCCTTCACAGATGCGACCAGACCTGCTGAGCTTTTCCAGCAAGTTTGCTTTTGTTCCTGATTTACAGTTCTTTTGGTTTTTATCACATAATCAGTGTGTTGTAACCTCTGTGAGGTGTCAACAGACACCTTTCGTGCTATGTTCAGTCTCTGGCTGTCGGTCGTCTGGAAGATCCGGGCCATAGTCTACTGTTGGAGTCTTCTCATTTACAGTTAATAAAAGTTAACTTAAACTGAAGAATTAAAACTGTCTAATTGTTCTGCACAGAGTATAAAAGACGCAAAGTGATGAAATGACTCAATGCATTGTAATTAGTGCACAGAAATTATATTTCTTCTTGAATGAGTGAGCTGTGTCTGTGCATTTGAAGTCTTTTTTTTCGAATGATATAGTCCAAGTGTGGTTGTCAGTTAACTCAGTTGCCTGGAGGGTGATGCAGAATAGTGCCAATCTCCATGCAGGCTGTGATAGTTCATGGAGGACTGCATCCTTGCCTTGCCCTATTCTTAGTATGGAGTGGTGCTCCTCAAACTATTATTCTTTCATATAATAGTTGTGTCTCTCTATTAGAGAGATGTTATGGTCCCTTGGGTGGACACTGGCTAAATACTGTTATCATAACCAAAGTATTTCAAATGAGTTAAGAAAAATTTTTAAAGGTATCAAACTGGTGTCCTGGTATAAACTATTGTGGATTTGGCAGTAATTTTTAATATACTTTAGGCATAACTACTTGGGCCAATCACCTCTATAAATATTGATGATAAATATTTGATGAACAATTTGGTATTCAATGACAAAATTGAACTGCTGTAACACGTATTCACAGATGCTGCCAGGCCTGCTGAGCTTTTCCAGCAAGTTTGCTTTTGTTCCTGATTTACAGCATCCGCAGTTCTTCCAGTTTTTATTTAGAATTCATATGCTTTAGTAGGTAAGAGTTATGTTAGAGGCTGAGAATGACCGTGCTCTTGCACACTGCAGAATGGTGGTGAATTGGTTAAGATAGAGGTGTAACAGAAGCTAATGTAGGAAAGGTGAATGAGTAAAGAGACTGTAGTACCACCAGACGCAGTGAGTACCAATAATTCTTACTTGTTTGTAAGACAGAAATAGATAAGTGAATAGAAGTAAAGTCCTAGTAAAGTCAATCAAGATCAAAAAAGGCAGAAGAAATAAAAATTAAACAAATTACAATAGAATCAGTAAAACTCAACAAACAAAGGAACCAAGTGAGCAATTTGAGAAATAGAATTATAATGGGATAGGAACACATTGGATGATCCAAAGATCATGTAGCAGGGATTAAATCAGAAAATGCTGAAGAAACCCAGCAGATATGGCAGCACTTATGAAGTCCAGAATGACTTTTCTGTAGAACAGTCTACTGTCAGAACTGCTGACTTTTTCTGTTTTTATTCTGGATTTCCAACATCTACTGTTTTTTGCTTTTACCTTGAAGTAGGGATTCTTTATTCCATTAGCATCAGGTCATTAAAAACATGGAGAGAGGGCTTATTGAAACCACATGATCAGTAAGCTTCACACAATCAGGAAAGAGAGGTCACATTCAGAGTGAGAGATAGCCCAAGTGAGTATATAGTTTGGAGAATTTGGAGGTCGTAACGCGGGAATTCAGTGCGGAGGGCAAGTAGTGCATTTTGCTTGCTTTTTTGGCTTATCCTGTTAAATAAAAACCTTACAAGCTATAAGTTGAATGCTCAGGATCAGGGTGGGAGGGTGCAGCACAAAACAAAGAGTGCCATCACAGGAAAGTTGGAAATTCATTAGCTGATTGTAGCTGCTAATTTGACTATCTATTATGGGTCACGTTCAGGTTGAAGGTAGGTAGGATAAATATTAATAGATTACAAATGAAAAGACCATCAGAAATTAAAAAAAGGCAGGTTAATATCTAAGTGAATAAAATAAAGATGCGCGGCTTGGCAAATCATATAACCTTAGACTCTGGATAGGGCAAATAGCTGGGGGGGTGGGTGTGGGGGGGCGGGGAGCGGGTGTTGGGTTCAGTTACATGGAAAATTAAAAACAAATCAAAGATGAAAGAGAAGGTAGGATTGTTGGTTAGTGATGGAATTGATTGTTACCAGAAAATAAATGGAAGAGACAGAATGTGTGAATGTCGTATTGTACCAAGGAACCAAAAAAAAAGTAGTAAATCTGATAATAGAACAAACTTAAAGGATTTGTACCTTAATTAAGCAAGTATTTGGAATAAGGTAGATAAACTGACGGCAAAAATTAAAGTTAATCAAGATCACAAGGACCTAGTTATAGGGGGAAGAGCTCTGGAGAGGTTATTAAAGTTTCTAGAATATGTAATAGTACAGAAAGTATGGAAAGGGTCAGGAATCTAAATTCAGGCACAGCAGATTAGGGGTAAATGTGAGAAGAAAGGTGTGGGTGTGGTGTGGGGTGCAGTCGATGCAGGAGTACTATCTGTTGTACTCCAATGCACCCAGTATGTGAAACAGGGTAGATGAGTTTGTAGCGCGTATTGAAATTGGCAGGTACAATGTTGGGGGTATCACAGAGAGGTGGCTTCAAGGGGATGAGGGCTGGCAACTAAATATCCAAATATACCTGTCTAATTGAAAGGACAGGTAGATGGCAGAAGAGGCAGGGTTGTCTTGTTAATAAGAAATTAAATTAAATCAATAGCAAGAAGCGATATGAAGTTGGAAGGCATAGAACTTGTACAGGTAGAACTGAGGAACTGTGAAGGCATAAAAACCCTGATGGCAATTACGTACAGGCTCTCTCACAAAGGTCAGGATGTGGGGCAGAAAATAAATCAGGAGATAGAAAAGGGATGTAGGGAAAGGCATTATTACAATAACCATAGGGAATTTCATTATGCTGCTGGACTAGGAAAATCAGATCAGTAACGGATCCCAAGAAAAGGAATTTGTGGAATATCTACAAGTTTTTTTTTGGAGCAGTTAGGGAGTAGGTGGTTCTGGATTTGTTGATGCATATTGAGACAGACTTAATTAGGGAGCTTAAGGTGAAGAAGCCCCTAGGTGCCAATGACCACAATATGATAAAATTCATCCTGCAGTTTGAGAGGGAGAAACTTGCATCAGATGTAATGGTATTACAATTGAGTAAAGCTAATGACAAAGACATGAGGGTGGAGCTGACCAGAGTTGATTGGCATTGGAGCTGGAAAGAGGGTGGAAAAACAATGGCAGGAGTTTCTGAAGATAATTCGGGAGGCACAGCAAAAATTCATCCCAAGGAAGGAGAAATATACCAAGGGGAGGATGAGGCAACCATGACTGACAAGGGGAGGCAGGGACAGCATAAAAGCAAAATAAAAAAAAGTATAAAATGAGGTGAAAATTAATAGGAATCCAGAGGATTGGGGATTCTTTAAAAACCAACAGAGGCAACAATAAAAACAATAAAGGGACAAGAAGACAATATATAAGGGTATGCTAGCTAATAATATAAAAAAGATTGCCTGAGTTTTTTTTTTAGATATATGAAAGGTAAGAAAGAGGCAAGAGTGGACAATGGACTGCTGGAAAATGGGGCTGGAGAAGTAGTAATGGGGAACAAAGAAATGTCAGAGGAACTGAATAGGTACTTTTCATCAGCCTTCACAGTGGAAGACACCAGTAGCAAACCAGAACTTCAAGAGAGACAGGGGGCAGAGGTAAGTATAATGGCTATCACAGAAGAGAGGATGTTGGGAAGTTCAAAGGTCTGAAGGTGGGCAAATAACCAGGACCAGATGGACTACACCCTGGTGTTTTGAAAGCGAAGCTGTGGAGATTGTGCAGCTATTGGTGATGATCTTTTGGGAGTCATGGAAGGTCCCAGAGGACTGGAAAATGGCTAATGTAACATGCCTTCCATTATATGCGTTCTTCTTCTTCATTCTTGTGAATAATTAGGTGATCACTTGTCTCCAATGATTCAGAGTGCAATTAAATCATTAGGAGCCATTGAGACTTAGATTTAATACCATAAATTTATGTTGGCTTTCAAGCAATTGGATATTGCCTACTTAACTTTAGCCTTTGCTGTAACCCCAGGCAATTTCATTTGGTTGTACAAATCCAATTAGCAAAGTTAATTGTTGCCACCATTCCCAAAAAAGGCAAGAATGTAAATTTTTGATACTCTTAGTATCACTGGAGGCTAGCATCCTTTTGTCTGTAGCCAAAAGCCCTCAATTCTCTTCTATTCTCGTTCAAGATTTCCACATCACTTTCTATTTAGTACCTTCTATGAACAATGCAAAGTTATGCTGATCTGGAGGTTATTTGTTACAAAAATTGGGATTCAGCAATAATTTGATTGTGGTCTGAATAATTTTTGGTTGCTCTTTAGTCACTCTATTTTATACACTCTGATATCATAATTTAACAAAACGAAAAAGGATTAATATCTTTAAACACTCATTGAGCACAATTTTAATGATTTTGTATGTACACAGTGTTTGTTTAAAATAAGATGTTGAAAGTCATGCAAAGGATATTTTCATGCTGCTTATACATAAATTAGAGTGTTCCTCACACAAGTTATCAATCTGATCAAAAATTTGCTGTCAGATAAATGACATTTTAGTCCTACAAATATTCTTTTATATCTGACAAACTCATTAATAAAGTAAGGCCAAAAAGAAGAAAAAAGCAAAAGGATCTTATTGATTTCACTATAAGTGTTTGATATGCCAGGTATAATTTCCATAATTGTGATTTTTGATAACAGTACATAATAATGATATTGTACTGCTGTTTTCTGAATTCATTGTTCCTTCTATTTACAATGACTTAGAAAAAGGGATGAAAAGGTCTGTTTCTGTCTGAAGCTGAAAATTCTAACTTTGATCTTTCTCTTTATAGTGTTAGTATTAACAGCAAGGAATGTATTTGCTAATATAACACATGCCTTTGTCAGAAAAAGCAATAGCTAAGTATAAACTAAGTGGTTTAGTACAAGGGTACCATAATATTTGGCACGAAAGGTCCCAGGCTGGTCAAGCTGCTGGGAAAGTAAACTGAAGGGAGATTCATGTTTTGTCGAGAAATTAAAGAGACAATCAAGGTATGACTGTAAAATGTTGTGTTGAAAAACATCACTGTTTCCTACGTTTATGACAAGTAGTTATCTGGAGTCTGCCCCTCTCTTAAATGGCAATGAATCCCCACAAAGAATTAAATTGACAATTTTTCATAATGCATTTTTATAGATTACTTAAATAATATTGAGTTATTTGATTCAGGCTATAAGCAAGGTACTTGATTGACTGTTACAGTAAAGCCCTGCTGACTTTCTGATGAAATGATAAAGTGCCTATATCAATGAGAATTGATGCTATTTGTTTGGTTAAGTATGCATGAGGTTTTGAAAGCTTGTATACATGAGAAAAACGTCTAACAAAAGTGATTGTATTTATCCTCTCTATTATTTATGAACAGTACAATAGCTTGAACTATTGCAGACTGAGCCATTCATGCAAACAGAAACAAAACCTTCTTTAAAATATTTCATTTCATTGCTAAAATTATTTTGGCTTCTATATTTTAAAAAGGATTTTTAAAATGGATTTTCTCTCATATGAAGCAATGCTGTCAAAGCAGGTTTTCATATTTAATGATTTCCCCAGATAATGCTAATTTCAAAATTTTTTGCCATTTTAATTGTAAATAATTGTCATGAACTGCTCCTCTGTTACATTAGTCATAATGAGACTAGACAATGATTGTAGGCAGGTTTCCTGGGAAGGAAGGTGCCCAAATCTCACTATTGGCTGATGTTCACAAATTCCTATAAGGGGCTATTAGTTAATGAGTTGCAGAATCAAACAACATATAAGTTTACAGAACTGCCCATTGTGTGAAAGCAATTATTTTCTTAGACCCTTCTGTGTTGAAGTAACATATAGCGTTATACTAACTTCCCAGCTGAAAATAATAAACTTCATATTGAATAAGCATTTAACTTAAGACTTCAGATCTGAGCTCTGAGTTTTTTATTCCAATCTCAGAGTTTTATGTTGACTGACTGAGCTAATTTTTCATTAGACTTTACTGTTTGCATAAAATTATGAGGGAAAATAATGAGTACTTCTCTGGAATATTCTCTTGAAGACCCCACTGAATAATTTTCCAGTTTTTACCTGCAAATTTATCTAAATATTAACAGTTATTTGAAATACTCTCAATTTAACTGATTAAACAGTAGTCAACAATATGGTATAGAAAATGCCTCTGAATGGTTAAACTGAGGTAAAAGTGTTATTTGTGTGATATTGCACCTGCTTTTAACAGAATTGTTTATTACAGCTTGGAGAATATAAAATGAGCAAGAGTACAAATGGTTGCAATTTTCTAGTTTTTTATTTGTTTACTTAGCAACTTTAGAAGTAGAACTGACTGTACGAATAATTTTTTTAAACTTTATATGGTAATGTTATGATTAAGCATTCCGTAATCTACTTTTGATTGTGTGCTTTCTGTCAAGGTAACAATGGGATTAATTGCACTCATCATTATTTTTGAGCAGATATTACAGCAACTCATTGAAATGTACAGAATACAGGCCTGGATAGATGAGATGTGGAGAAGACGTTTCCCCTAATAGGTGAGATTAGAACCGAGAGCACGGCCTCGGAGAGAAGGGGTGATCCTTTAGAACTGAGATGAGGAGGAATTTCTTCAGCCAGAAGGTGGTTAATCTATGGACACATTGCTGCAGAAGGCTGTGGAGGCCAAGTCTTTGAGTGTATTCAAGACAAAGATGGATAGGTTCTTGATTAGTAAAGGTATCGAGGATTACACTGAGCAGGCAGGAGAATGGGTTTGAGAAACATACCATCCACGATCAAATGGTAGAGCACACTCGAAGAGGTGAGTGGCCTAATCCAGCTCTTATATGTTATGGTCTTAACTTCAAGCATAAGACAGGTAGTCAAATAAAAAGTCCAAATGTTGTCCTTGTTAAGGGTGGCACAGTGACTCAGTGGTTAGCATTGGTGCCACACAGCGCCAAGGACCAGGGTTTGATTCCTGCCTTGGGTGACTGTCTGTTTGGAGTTTGCATGATTTTGCTGTGTCTGCATGGGTTTCCTCACACAGTCCAAAGATGTGCAGGTTAGGCAATTTAGCCATGGTAAATTGGAGGTTGTTGGGATAGGGATGGGGGCTAGGTCTAGGTGGGCTGCTCTTCAGAGAGTTAGTGCAGACTTGATGGTCCGATTGACCTCTTTCTGCACTGTAAGGATTTTATGATTCTCTCCCAGATGCTTCACTCTGAGGCACTGAGAGAATGGCATCTTGCATGTTGGTTCAGCATTGAAGTGCATTGAATGATATGAAGTTGCTATATTTGCACAGGACATACAAACTAAACACATCAAGAACATTTTGTCTTGCCACTTCAGTCTCAGAACCATTTTAACATTATGAAAAATATTACTGACTGCCAACAATCTTTCTGGCAGTGAAACATGGAGTCTCATTTTTTCAGAAATTATTTATTGGATGTTTTAAAGACGTTAAATTTAAAGTGCAAACTTTTTTAACTTTCTAACTCACTTAATCTAACCCTCTTTCCCTGTCTTCAGGGAATACATTTGATTGTTGCATTCAGTCAGGACACAAATGTCCAGCTTTACTTGCAGCAATGTTAACTTATAAAACCTGAACATTGCAGAGTAAGTCTACCCAACACAGATACCACTGGCAATACAGCAAACAATTAAAAAAGTCAGATTGTATATTGGCCTGTATTGAAAGGGGTATAAAAGTAGGGAAATATTGAGATCACCTTTAGAGTACTTGTAGAATTTTGGTCTCCTTATGTAAGAGGGGATAGATGTACTTCAGGACAGTGCAACAAAGCTTCATTGGACAGATTTCTGGCATGACGGAATGATTATATTCCCTAAAATTTACAAAATTAAAAGCTGATCAAATCAAAATATATAAACTTCTTAACAGGCTGGATGGAGCAGATGCTGGGAGGATGTTTCCTCTGACTGGTTTTTCTATTCTTCTAACCAAGCAAATTGCTTATTACCTCACATTTACTCCAACTACCATCGTACTGCTCACTGACTTGACCTATCTGTCACAATAAGCTCTTGCTCAGTATGTTTCCTTTTGAGCTAGTTTGAAAAGTAAGTTCATCATGTATGTATAAAATGTGTATCTTTTATACAAGAGCGTTACTGTCAGCACACATATTCTTCAAACAGAATAAGGATACAGGGAGGTCAGCAACAGGATAAGGATGGTGTTCCTTACACAAAAGGATGAATTTTGCCAGAAATCGACTAAATATCAATTTTGGAGATTTTCATGGAGTCCTGTGTTAGCCCCAGCAGGTTACCTTGTACTTCTCTGCAGGTCACCTCATGAGCTGTGCACCATTCCTCATATGGCACCCTGCTCATGTTATCGTGTTCTCAGCAATAGCACAAGTACTTAACCCTTCAGAGACCCCTTGGAATTCCCAGCAGCAGCAGCACCATTTTAAAAAGCCGTTGTTTGCCATGTCAAGCACCACTCTTGAGGAGCTGCCCTGCACGGTGCCTGTGAATTACCCCACAGGCAGCAACCAGAGGGAGGTTAGCTTCATGCTTTGCTGACGGGAACCTGGTGGTGCTGACACATGGGCAACTATAGACGAGGGCTGTCCTCTTCCCACAGAACCACCAGAGGTGACAACAGTACCAGATCCTGCCAGTCTTCCCCAAAGTTGGCACCTGAGTCCGCAAGGAGACCATGTTCCAGAGGAACATCCAGCAATGCCATAAAAAGGGCAAAGGCCTTTTGCACCCCACGAGGGTAAGTGCCAGCATCTCTCTTATGCTTCACATTTAGTCTCTCTCTCTCTGTTACTACACCTACCTCCCACCAAGGCTCAGATCTATCACTCTCACTATCACCTGCAGAATGTACCCTCATTCACCGTGACTCACCCTAACCAATCACACTATTAACCCTGATTCAGAGATAGTAGGAACTACTGATGCTGGAGAATCTGCCTGGCCTCTGCACTGCCTACCCACTCACTTTGAACACCTTTCTGTTATCTCTACCAGCGCTATTCCAAGCACTTTCATCTCAAAGACATGGAAAGACAGTGAGGTAATCATAATCTCACTGAATCAGTAACCCAGAAACCCAGGCTAATGTTCTGAGGACAGAGGTTCAAATCCCACCATGGCTGATGCCACAATGTTAGGTCAATATAAATCTGGAATAAAAAGTTAGCCTAATGATGACCATGAAATCACCATCGATTGTCATAAAAACACATCTGGATTACTAATGCTCTTTAGGGAAGGAAATCTGCCATCCTTACCTGTACTGGCCTACACATGACTCCAAACTGACAGCACTGTAGCACCTAAACTGCCTTCTGGGCAATTAGGGATGGGCAATAAATGTTGGTCTAGGCAATGATGTCTGCATCTCATCAGTGAATTAAAAATAGACTCAATCCCTCCCCTTGTTTCGTTCCAGGACAAAACAGCTCACAATAATTATTTGCCAATGTAAATGATTTGGATGAGGGAAGTGAAAGTACTATCACTGAATTTTGTGGATGACAGAAAAATAGGTGGGAAGGCAAATGGTGAGTATAACACAAAGAGTATATAGAAGGCTATAGACAGGTTAAGTGAGTGGGCAGAAACTTGATAGAATATAGTGTGGAAAGTGTGAGATCATGTATTTTGGCAGGAAGAATAGAGAAGCTGAATATTATTTGAATGGAGAAAGACAGATGAAAGCTGCAACAGAGGTATTTGAATCCTTGTACATTAATTACAAAAAAGCTAACAGCCAAGTTCAGTAGGTAATAGGGAAGGCAAATGAAATGTTAGTCTTTATTTCCAAGTAATGGGGAATAGAAACAAGGAAGTCTTAGCAAAACTATACAAAGCACTAGTCAAAACCACACCCAGAATACTGTGAACAGTTTTGGTCCCCTTTTCTGAGGAAAGGTAAAATGGTTTTGGAGGCATCCAAGAGAAACTCATGAGGTTGATTCCGGTTATGGAGGTATTTTCTTTTGAGAGGACGTTGAGTTTAACCGAGTAGATGCAGGAAGTTAGTGGATCTGTGGAATTCCTACTCCAGACAGCTATAGAGGCTGCGTTGTTCAGTGAATTTGAGGTTGAGATAGAATTTTAATCTGTAAGGGAATCAACGGTTATGGTGAAAAGACAAGAAAGTAGAGATGAGGATTTTCAGTTTAGTCATAAATGGTGGAGCAGACTCAATGGGCTGAAAGGCCTTCTTCTGCTGCTGGATCTTATGGTCAACTGGACTGAAAGAGCTAAGAGCTCTTTTTGCCAATATTTGTCACCTCTACATGAACATTACACATCTTTGCCCTGAATCAGAAATCTGTTGCTCAGACTTTTTGACATACCTATAGAAGGATAGAAAGTGTGGAAGTAATAATGAGGAATTTTCCCCTCCACACCCAAGGAAGACGATGTTGTGTATGGGATAATGGTGTGCACATTTCATGGTCCAAGGTGTGAAGTGAGTTGCTCCTGCCCCTTGTGCAAGCAATGGGATCTTGGAAAATAATTGTTACTTTGACAATTAAGGTAAATCTTTCTGACTCACAAAGCATTCTTTGTGCATCACAGCAATTGGTAAGATTGATTCATAATGTTGCAAGACATGACCAAGAGCGCTTCTGGCCAGAGTCTTTAGTCAACCCTGTTGGTCAATACATACCATTTTGTGATCTGCACATGTCTTTCACCTGTACTGTATGCATGCCTATGTAATGCTGCTGCCCTTTGAAGCCTCACATTGCACAAAAAGTGGAATTGCTCCCATGAAAGAAAAGGACGGCCACTTTCATCTCTATTGCACACATGTAATTTGGATGAGGCTGGAAGAAAGTAGTAATTGTGCTTCACAGACTCAGCCTCTCAGACTCAGTCTGTCAGTCTAGATGATTCTTCAAATCTTAATATTCACTTTTTGGGTGCCCTTCCGGTCAACCACGTTGGCTTTGACCTTCCCGACATTCCCATCCAACTCATTTATTTAACTGTTTGTCACCCACTTTATCTGAGTCCCAGGCTTCCAAAAATAGATATCATTAATAAAAAGATCCCTGACTGATCTCTGTGCAACTCCTCGACTGATTTACTGTGACTGCCCAGATTGGTTGAAGTTGATCATAGAATCAAAGAATCCCTACAGTGTGGTTGCAGTGCCGTTCGGCCCAACAAGTCCACACTGTCCTATCCGCCTATAACCCACTTAATCTACACATCCATGAACACTATGGGCAAATTAGCATTGCCAATCCACCTAGCCTGCACATCTTTGGACTGTGGGAGGAAACCAGAGCACCTGGAGGAAACCCACGCAGACACGGGGAGAATGTGCAAACTCCACACTGACAGTCACCCAAGGGTGGAATCGAGCCCTGGTCCCTAGTGTTGTGAGGCAGCAGTGCTAACCACTGAACCACCGTGCTACCCTTGATCTGCAGGGAAAGTGACCCATTTTCTGGACTGTAGAGGTACAGTCCCCTAACCCTGACCATCTCAATCAATAAACAGTCTGTATCCAAACCCCTGGACTGATATTGGTCGGTACTCTTGACTTACTGTGCCTGTACACTTTGACTGAAGGTTGACTCCTTGTTCTGACTAAGGATTATCTCCTTTAGCCTTTGAGGTATGGCCACTTGTTTAACACGTGCAGTGTGTTTGTTGTATGAACTGCTGGCATTTGCTGTGTGTGTGGCATTAATATAGTGTAGTGCCATACTGCAACATGTACACCCATTGATTGATTGATTGATTGATGACTGCTGGCAACCAAGACAAGCTGCCCAGATCTGTGTGTATATGCTAAAAGACAAGCCAAGATAGAAGGACTTCAAGTGTTTTAGCTCTGACTGAGGGGGTAAAGAGTAAAACGGGAGAACAGGGATGCTGTGACCATCATAATAGGCACAAAGCGAGTGAACGCCAAGAGAGCAAGCGATGAGCCCTGAGGACGTCTGGCACTAATATGTAAATTGGGTGCCTGTTCCTGCATGCAAATTCTCCTGGCAGCAGGAGTACAATGAAAGATGCTGGTGCGGTCCAATGGGCAGATTTGAATTGCAGAACTGGATCAAAAATGATCCATGATGATAGAGAAAGGGGGTACATGTCTGATGCCAACCTCTGTGGACTGGCGGATGGGGCCGTACCAGGCAGTAACTTCCCATTGAGCATGCCCTGAGATGTTGGTAATGGCTGTCCAAGATGGAAGTTGGAGGAGCAAGAGGTGAGCTGGAGCCACCTGAAGCCTGCTTTGACTTTCATGTTGGGAATTATCACTATCTAGTTTCTCTCTGCCATATGGGAGAATAAGAAAATGTGTATCACTGAAATGAGATTAGGTCCTAATAATATGCAAATGCAAGCAAAAATGCTTGGTCAGTGCTCACTAGTGGAATCCTCATCTCACTGTTCAAATCATGGTTGTTGCAGAACGCGACTTCTTTTTCTTGACATTCAGAATGCCAAAACTGCTAATCTCACCACATTGATTCACCAATGACGGTGGAAACTTCCACCTATAGAGTCTACATTTAATGGGAATGCTTTTGCTTTTCAAGTACAACCCTACAATAAAATCCTTGTTAAAACATAATTCTTATCAGACTAAAGTAATGACTCATTAACAAATAATGGAAAAAAATAAGATGGTTACAATTTGTATTGGTTCTTCCTTATGTAAAAGTACCAGTGTTGCATTTCAACGGAAGTTTGTTGTGGTTCTTGGTCAATCAATGTAATGACTATATTTATGATCATGAGTTATTTATAGTGATTGGTAAGCCCAGCTCCAAACTGAATTGGGCCCTGAAGTGTGAATCTATTCAAAATCTTCTTGCAAGCTTTTATCATAAAACCTTGCTAAAATGCTAGCAATTCCAAGCAGATACTAAAATTGATTATATCTGAATAGTACCGACAGACATTGCATCTTTTTTGGCTCTGTATCTGCCACTTAACATGAAGATGAAAGACAGTATCTATGCCCCATTTTTCCATCAGGGTCAACTTTAAATGGTGCTAGGCACTGATCTGATAACCTCAGCATACTTGTGTTAAAAGAATTAAGTTTGAACCTGGATTGAATTGATTTTGCTTTACTATGTGGCACATTTGGGTGTTTCTTCCCTTATCTCATTGGCATTTTCAACATATACCAGAGCTGAGGATCACTTTTCTCCCCCCACAGTTCTTTTTCATCAGGGAGTTGTTCAGACTGTCTGTAAAATGCATTTGTCTTAATTGTCTATTCTGAATTTATTCAGCCTTCAGAGATAGTAGTGATAGATTTTTTAAAAAATCCTTTGTTCAACATTGACGAAAAAACTGAGTTTTCAAAAGCAAAAGGTTGCTCTCTTCTAGATTCTCCTACAATATCTAAGTCATTTCTGTTTATCACATCTGAACTAAACCTTAAACTGAAGACCAAAGTAGGGCCTCTGTGAAACAGACACTGATGAAATTAGCGAGTTAGGTTATGTATATATTGTGCAATTACAACAAAATTCTCACAAGGGACAATTTACTTAGTAGTTGTGGGAGAAGCCATTTTCAGTTTCATTAATGTAAAAAGAGTGATGATTACAGCTGCACATAATCTTAGATTTATTTATTCATGGGGGAAGGGCTTTGGGAAGTTCATTTTCACAGACAAAACAGCAGATTGTTGGGAGCATTCACAGCCGGTAACAGAATCAGCAGGTTCCAATGCCATCTTAAATTGCTAAAGAAAAACATTTTGTTTATTAAGACCATCTGAATACTGATATATTGCTTGAGGCTTGTAACAAACTGAGCAATCTGTTGCTGTATGTCGTAAGATAAGCATTTCTTTTGTAAAAACTGTGATTATAGAAAGTCAGCTAACTGGTTGCTGAGTTCGTTGCCTGAAATTAAATATATCAATGGTCAGATGTACAACAGGAAGAAGAGTACAAGAAGCACTGAAGCAGCATCATATGATAGCGTATTTTTTCGGGCATCTCATAAGTACAAGAATATTCTGTACTACAGATTTGTTTCCTGGAACATTAACCATTGTGTGGTAAATCTAGGAAAACTGCAATGAGCTGATAGGTGGTGGGTGTTGGATGGAGTTTCAGATAACACAACCACCAAAGCTACACTGATACCATCTTCAATAAGAGACAATCTAAACATTGCTCCTTGGCATTCAATTGCATCACCATCACTCAATCCCCCACAATCAACATCCTTGGACCTACCATTGACCAGAGACAGAACAGGAGTAGCCATATAAATACAGTGGCTACAAGAGTATATCAGAGGCTAGGAATCCTGCAGTGCTAAATTCACCGCCTGACTTCCCAAAGCCTGTCCACCATCTACAAGACACAAGACAGGAGTTTGATACCATGCAGGACAAAACAATCCACTTGATTGTCACCATATCCACAAACATCTATTCTATTCAGCACCAACAGTCAGTAGCAGTGTTGTGTACCATTTACAAGAGATAATGCAGAAATTTACTAAATCTCCTTAGGCAGCACCTTCCAGACACACAACCACTACCATTTTGAAGGATGAGGTTGGCAGATACATAAGAATACCACAGTCTGCAGGTTCCCCTCCAAGCCACTCACCATCCCGACCGGTTTTCCCTCTAAGCTGCACACTGGATGCCTGAGCAGCCCCTCCAATGCTCTGCATATAGCAGTCAGCTTTGGCACACACATCATGGCATTAACTTTCGATTCTGGACATTGCTGCCACTTGTGGGACTCAGAGGCCCACACAACAAGTATAAAATTTGAGGGAATGTTTATGCTGACTTGGAAATATAACATCATTCCTTCGGTGTCATTGGGTCAAAATTTCCTCACTAACAAGATCGTGGGTCTACCTACAGCACATGGGCTGCAGTAGTTTGGGAAGACAGCATACCTTCTCAAGACCAGCTAGGAATGAACTATAAATGCTGCCCTAGCCAGTGACATCCACAGCCCATGGATGAATTTAAAAATAAAACAACACATCCTGTGGGCAAACATCTTCGGCTTCACTTAAATAAAGTGCTTATGTTGAACATACTGCATTGTAAATTCAACATAATGTCAGAAATGAGGCTGGAGGTGAGTGTCTGAAGCTGAAATTAAAAGCACAGCCGTGAAGCTTTGAGCTGCCGTGGCAAAACAAAAAAAAAACAAAGGTCGCAGTTAAAACACTGCTGAAGAGAACATGGCAGTGACATTTCCCCTACCAACTCCTGTTTAAACTCCCAGGGATAAGAGACAGAAATAGAAATTTGTCCATGAACAGTGGCAGAATTATGCTATAGCCACAGGTTTGTTGAGCAAACCACAACAAGTACAAATCATTACACTTTGGTCACTGTTGAAGAGACTGTTTTAAAACATATTCTGCCCTAAATCTCTCAGAAGACCAAAAACAAACATGGCAGAAATATCAAAAGCTTTGAAGGTACATTTTGAGCCTCATTTGAATATAGCATATGAATGGTCTACATGCAGTACTAGGGAATATATAAACTCATTAATGCAGCTTGTAGAAACCTGTGAATTTGAGCAAGTAAAGGGTGAGCTAATCAGAAATGGATTTGCATTAGGAAAAAGGGCTCCAAATCGAAGCAAGTCTTCAGAGAGAAGACAAAATGGCACCAAGTGGGGCAACTGACCTGTACAGAAATGCTGAGGTTATGAATTAACAGGTAAAGTATGACAAAACAGATCAGTTCTTGCAGTATGCTGACTCCATGCACATGGGACAGCACAATTACAGATCAAGGTCAGAATGGAAGTACTGTGAAATATATCATGAAAAATAGAGAAAGGCATGTCCAGAATTGTGGATTTCAGTGTACTCACTGCAAGAAGCAGAATCATTTTACCCATAAGCGTATGGTTTAAAAGAAGAACAACAAACAGGTACAGAAAGCTACAGATAACAGGAAAAATTTTCAATGAATCACTCTACACCATACAACACGTTGGTTCAGTCAAGTTGATGGGTGAGACATGGTTTGTGAATTTAGGAATGGGGACTGCACAAGGAGAAGATCAGGGAAACATAAAATGTTGGACACACACAAATGCATTGGGCAACATCATGACCTTTGCAGACCAGTGCAAAGTGGCTCAGCACAGCAATCCCAAAAAAAGCCGCCCCTTAAAGTAAGATTAAAACTGTATGATGATACCATAAATATGTTGAGAGGGCAGATTACTCTGTGAGCCCATTGTAATAATATGAACAAAGATCTGGAGTCCCAGATCATAGATGGCAAGCAAATACCACTCTTTAAGTCAAAGCAAGTTCAAAGTTTACACTAGTAACCCTTAATGTGTCAAAAGAGATTTGTCAATATTGCAGCACACCAAAGCATTGACTGTTGAAAACAAGCTGGGTGAGCATAAGAGTGTGTTCATAGGGTTAGGATGTTTTCCAGATGAATGTCATCTCAAAGTAGATGAAAATGTAAGACCAATTCAGCATCTACTGAAGAAAGTTCCAAATCAGGGCCAACCTGACATATCTAGAACAAAAAGGGAATAATCAAGAAAGTGACAATTCCTACAGAATAGATTAGCAGCATGGTAGCCATGAAACAACTCAGAAGGCTGAGAGTATGTATTGATTTAAAGTAACTAAAGCACTGTTGATATTTCACTATCCCATGCCAAGCATTGAAAGTATTTTGTCACACTTTGCAAATAGCAAAATCAGCACCACCCTAGATGTGAAAGATGGTTACTGTCAACTGAAGCAAGATCAAACAGCAGCTTTTTAATCTATGTTTTGGAGAAACTGGAAGAGATATAGCTGCTCGTGGATGCCTTTTAGCATTTCCACTATTCCAAAAGAATATCAATGCACGTAACAGATGGTTAGTGACATTGTTGGGGTGGAAGCTATAGTGTGTGACCTGCTAGTTTATGGATATGGAGACACAATGGGAGTAGACATTGATGACCAGGATCAAAATCTAGTACGACAGCTCAACAGAGCTCTCCAGGTGAACCTGAAGTTGAGAAAAACAAAAATTACAATTAAAGGGGCCGAAAATCAAGCATCTAGGCCATGTACTGACAACAAAAGGTATTTACCTGCACCTTGAAAGGATAAGAGCTATAGCAGCAAAGCTGCAACCCATAGCTGCAAAACTGATTTGATGGACTCAGCAACTATTTGGCAAAATCCTTGCCCAATTTGCTGTTGGAGTGTGGGCCATTATGCCAACTCACTGCCAAGAACATGCAGTGATATTGGGGTACAGAACAAGAAGCAGCGTTCACTAAAATCAAACAACTAGTGGCAATAATGTGAGTGCCGAAACATTACAATGTAAGTGATGATGCCAATGAGCCAGGACTTGGATCTACTGTAATGTAGCAAGGACTACCAGTTTAACTTGCATCCAGAACACTAACACAAAGAGAAAGATGTTATCCCCAGATTGAGAATGAGTACTGAGCCAACTTTCACTTGTGAACTTTTTCAACAATACCTTCTTGCAAGAGATAAATTGACAGTCAAATCTAACTATAAATCACTTCAAAGAATTTTCTTCAAACAGCTATTACCTGCTCTAAAGCATCAGCAAAGGATATTATTCCAGTTAAAAGGGGTATGATTTAATATGACTTGAGGCATATACATATAACAGACATCTTGTGGAGACCAGCCCTCTGATGAATAAAGTGGAAGATACTACAACAGAGTGTGAAACCTTCTAGCTTCAACATGACAGACAAGTACCTTCCTTAAATCAAGAAAACCACCCAACAAGATGCAAATCTCATACTGTTGGAAGGAGTAGTGATGAAAGGATTGCTAGAGAGCACCAAGGACATGCCTGTTGCTATAAAAGAATATTGGGGGTGAATCGACAGCCCAGATGGCCTACTATACAAAGAAAATAGAGTAATGGCACCAAACACATTGAAAGCAGAGATACTAAAGCACATCCATAAGCCAATAAGTAATTGAATTAGGTCTGAGGAAGGCAAGCAATGTATTCTTCTGGCTCAACATGAGCAATTAAATCAAGAACCACAATAGTCATTACAGTGTATGAGTATGGAGCTAAGAAAACTGGAGAACCACTGATGAAACTTGACATCCCAGAATGACCATGGATGAATCTGGGATTAGATCTTTTTCACAATTTCAGGAACTCATCATCTTGTCAATGTAGACTACTATTCTGACAACTAGGAAGTTGGCTTTAATGACTGCTGCTGAGATTGTCAAATGGCTAAAATCACATGACTGAGGAATTCAGTCATGTGGTGAAAGATTGGGAAGTTGAACAGCCATCATCACCTCCACTGTCAAATGGAAAAGCTGAATCAGCAGTGAAAATCACCAAAAGAATTAAAGAAATCAAGCAAATTGCAGAAACATGGAAAACAGGAGCAGGAATAGGTCATTTGGGTCTTCAAGTCTGCTCTGCCCTTCAATATGATCATGGCGGACTTTTCAAGTTTGCACCCTATACTGCTCCTATGATGCTGCTTGACCTGCTGTGTTCATCCAGCCCCATGCTTGTTATCTCGGATTCTCCAGCATCTGCAGTACCTTTTATCTCTGATACAATTTGCACCCTATACCTGTTTTCTTTCCATATCCTTTGAGCCCTTTAGCCCTCAGGGCTATATCTAACTCCTTCTTGAAAAGCTACAATGTTTTGGCCTGCTCTGCTTTCTATGGCAAAGAATTACACAGGCTCACCACTCTCTTGGTGAAGAAATTTCTCCTCATTTCAATCCTAACCAGCGTATTCCATTTCCTTAAATGGTAAGTCATTTTTCTGGACTCCCCAGAACATTCTTCCTGCATTTACCTTGTCCTGTCCTGCTAGAATTGTATAGACTTCCATGAAATCTCCCCTCATTCTTCTAAATTCCAGTGAATATAATCCCAACTGATCCAATCTCTCTTCATACATTCATACATCATGGATGTATACAAGACAATCCTTGAATGCAGAAACACACATACTGACAGCATGGAAAATAGTCCCGGTTCAAAAACTAATGTCACACCATACACAAACTACTCTCGCAGTAGCAAAAAAATCTGTTGAAGCCAGAAGTAGTTACAGGTGTGAGTTAAAAATGAAAAGGAAAAGAAAGCCAAAGTTTGTTTTCACAAGACTGCTGAGCTGTTGCCATGGTTGAGCATTGGTGAGGCAATCAGGATGCAAAATGTAACAGTTTCAACAAAAGCCGGCCCTACAGGCAATTTGGGACCTGAATGAAATCCTTGTCACCTTGAACATATTCTGTAGAATTGAATGACCAGATATACCATTGCAACTACAGGCATATATACTCCAGAAATTGTTCCTCAACTGCAGGTTACTGATCAGGAAGAGCAGAATGTATCATCTGCACAGACAACAGGTCAATTGCCAGACCCAGAGGTCTGCAGCCAGCTAACAACAGAAATAGAAAAACAACGGTTACCATAGCAAAGATAAATGGCAGGGAATGCCAAAAACAGCCATGACAAGAACTTGTGCATGAACCATTAAGATACCAGCACGATTTCAGGGCAATGTGTGCAATGCTCATACAGAGATTGTTGGAAATACTGAACTGCATGAGAACAGTAATTGCACATAGTTGGTAATCAAAAATGTAATCCATTTTCTGCAAACTTACTAACCATACCTCCTATGTTCACATCTGAATCATTTATATTACTGATGAATAGCAGTGGACCCAAAACTGATCATTGTGGCACACTGGTGGTCACAGGCCTCCAGTCTGAAAAGCAACCCTCCACTACCACCGTCTGCCTTCTACCTTCAAGCCAGTTCTGTATCCAAATAGCTAGTTCTCCTTCTATTCCGTGTCATCTAACCTCGCTAATCAGTCTACCATGAGGAACCTTGTCAAACGCCTTACTGAAGTCCAAATAGATCACTTCCACTGTTCTTCAAAACAACTCAATCAAGTTAGTGAGACATGATTTCCCATCCACAAAGCCATGTTGATGATCCCTAATTAGTCCTTGCTTTCCCAAATCCCATTCCTCAGGATTCCCTCCAACAATTTGCCTACCACCAATATCAGGTTCACTGGTCTGTAGTTCCCTGTCTTTTCCTTACCACCTTTTTTAAATAGTGTCACCATGTTAGTCAACTTCCAGTCTTCTGGCACCTCACCTGTGGCTACTGATGATACAAGTATCTCAGTAAGGGGCCCAGCAATCACTTCTCTAGCTTCCCGCAGAGTTCTAGGGTACACCCGATCAGATTCTGAGGATTTATCCATGATTATGTGTTTTAAGACCAGCACCACCTCCTGCGTAATTTTTCAAGATGAGGCGTTTTACTTCAGGACATCCCAAATATCCTCCGACTTTAGGGACTGGAATTTCTCCTCCTCTGTAACTAAGGATGTCCTCGTCCGTATCTCTTCCATTTATCACACTTTTGCCCTCCAACCTGCTTCCCCCAACAATAAAAGGGATAGAGTCCCCTTAGTCCTCATGTACCACCCTACCAACCTCCGAATACATCACATCATCCTCCGACATTTCCACCACCTACAATCAGTCCCCATTGCCAAAATGATACTTCCTTCCCCAGCCCTGTCTGCTTTCCACAGGGTCGTTCACTCTGTGACTCCCTCATCAGCTCTACACTCCCCACCAACTCCACCACCATACCCAGTACCTTTCCCTGCAACTGCAAGAGGTGCAACACCTGCTCCTACACTTCCCCTCTCACCTCTGTCTAAGGCCCCAGACAATCCTTCCAGATCCGGCAGAGATTCACCTGCACTTCATCCAACCTGATCTGTTGTATCCGTTGCTCCCGATGTGCTCTCCTCTATATCGAGGAGACCAAACGCAGATGAGAAGATCAGTTCGCAAAGCATCTGTGCCTTGCATGTACCAACCAACCCCACCTTTCAGTTGCCATCCATTTTAACTCCTCTTCCCACTCCCCTGGCGACATTTCCATCCTTGGCCTCCTCCACTGTCAAGATGAGGCCAAACGTAAACTGGAGGAACAACACCTGATATTTCAGATGTTGGGAGCTGACAGACCAATGGCCTCAATATTGACTTCATCAGCTTCAAAATCCCTCCACCCCCAGCCTTATCCCATGTCCAGCCCTTCTACTCCTCCTCGCCTCCCTGACCAGACTTAACCTGACCTAATCCTCTTACTGACCAACCACAATAACCCCCTAACTGCATCTACCTATCACCATCCCACCTACTCCTCCCCCAGCCCCAGTGTCTTCCATCTATTTACTTCTGGGTTCTCCTCTCCAGTCCTGACAAAGAGTTTCAACCCAAAATGTTGACTTTCCTACTCCTTGGATGCTGTCTGATCAGCTGTGCTTTTCCAGCTTCACATCTATTTACTCTGGCTTCCGGCATTTGCAGTCCTTATTATCTCCATGTCACTATTGATTTTCCCATGTTCTCTATCTTCCATATCCTTCTCCATGGTAAACACTGGTGCAAAATACTCATTTATTATCTCGCCCAGCTCCTGTGGTTCCACACTTAGGCAGCCTTGCAGCTCTTTAAGGAGCCCCTTTTCTGTCCCTTGTTACCCTGTTGTCCTTAATGTATTTGTAAAGTCCCTTTGGATTCTCCTTAACCCTTTTTGCCAAAGCAATTTCATGTCCCTTTTTTTGCCCTCCTGATTTCCCTCTTAAACATAGTCCTACTAGGGATTCATCTGATTTTTGCTGTCTATACCTAACATGTTTCCTTCTAAACCCTAACCAAATCCTCAATTTCTCTAGTCATCTAGCACTCCCTACACCAACCAACCTTGCCCTTCACCCTAACAGGAACATACTGTCTCTGGACTCATGTTATCTCATTTTTGAAGGCTTCCCATTTTCCAGCCATCCCTTTGCCTGTGAACATCTGCCCTCAATTAATTTTTGAAAGTTCTTGCCTAATACTGTCAAAAATTGGCCTTCCTCCAATTTAGAACTTTAACTTTTAGATCTGGTCTATCTTTTTCTATCACTATTTTAAAACTAATAGAATTATGGTCACTGGCCCCAAAGTGCTCCCCACTGACACCTCAGTCACCCGCCCTGCCTTATTTCCCGGGAGTAGGTCAAGTTTTGCACCATCTCTAGTCAGTACATCCACATACTGGATCAGAAAATTTTCTTGTACACAACTGGCAAATTCCTCTCCATCCAAGCCCTTAACACTGTGGCAGTACCAGTCTATGTTTGGAAACTTAAAATCCCCTGTAATAACCACCCTATTATTCTTACAGATAACTGAGATCTCCTTACAAGTTTGCTTCACAATTTCCAGCTGACTACTTGGGGGGTGGGGGTGGAGGTGTTCTATACAGGTAGTTCTGCCACAACACGTGTTTTGTAAACACGAATTGGCTGTAACACATTTGATGAATAGTGGATGCCTCTAAGATAATGCAGACTTTCTGCTGTACAGGTATAGCAATTTTCTATATAGTTTTCCCTATAATGCAGTTTTTAATGGTGATTTTCCATAGTGTGAGGTCACACAAGAATGCAACTGCTGTGTTATAAGAGAACAACCTATAGTACAAGCCTAATAAAATAATCATCCCTTTCTTATTTCTCAGTTTCACCCAAATAATTCCCCTAGATGTATCCTCCCTAAGTACAGCCATAATGCGTAATATTCCCCTGAATCAAAAATGCCACTCCCCATCCTCTCTTGCCATCCCCCCAGCCCTTTCTAACTTTCCTACAGCAACTATACCCTGGAACATTAAGCTGCCAGTCTTGTCCATCCCTGAGCCACACCTCTGTGATTGCTATGATATCCCAGTCCCATGTTCCCAACCATGCCCTGCATTCATCTGCCTTACCTTTTTGGTCTCTTGCGCTGCAATAAATGCAGCCTACTTTATCAGTCCTACCTCATTCTCTGCTTTGTTCCTGCCTGCCCTGACTATTTGACTTACTCATTTTCCCACCTGCACCAGTCTCAGACCTCTTTCTTCACTATCTCCCCAGGTCCTATCACCTACCCCTGCTCCCACCCACCCTGCAACAGCTCCTCAGCTGTCACACCGCCTAGGTCCTGTAAATTCCTCATTGCCTCTAACTGCCACTCCAACTGATCCATGCGATCTGATAGGATTCACAACCAAACACACATCCTGCAATCATATTCATCAGTAAATGGAAACTCTCCCTAATCTCACACATCCAACAGGAAGAGCAAATCGGTCTACTGAAGAGATAGCAAGAACTGCAAACGCTGGAGTCAGAGATAACACAGTATGGAACTGGAAGAACACAGTAAGCCAGGAAGCATCAGAGGAGCAGGAAAGCCAATGTTTCAGGTCGGGACCCTCTGAAGAAGGGTCCCGACCTGAAACGTCAGCTTTCCTGTTCCTCTGATGCTATCTGGCTTGCTGCATTCTTCCAGCTCCACGCTGTGTTATCTCTCACTCTACTGAAGGCCATCTTTGCACCTTAACAATCTACAGCACAGTCTTACTGCTTTAAAAACAGTGTTCCAGTCCAACTTAGTACCAATTTTTAAAAAATATTTTTAAAGTTTAATTAAGATCTCAATAAAAACATATAATCAAAAAAGAACCCACTCCACTCGCTAGTGTAGATTTACAAAAAAATGTAAGGTTACACTTTAAAACAAGCCACTTAACTTTTTCCCCATTAGAGGCCAGTTGTGAATTCTGCTGTCTGTTTATTTATCTTACAGTTTTTGATTACTTCACTGTTAAGAGCGATGCTGCCTCTAGCCATCTGGAAACCTCTTCCTTTTGTTCACACACAAACTGTCCACCTGCCCAGGAGCCAATCAGAGAATTGTTGTCATGCTGATGACTCTTGATCTACACAATTTGCCCTAGTCGAAGCCCCAATCAATAAGCAACCCCAATGTGCTGATAAGTCTCAAACATCTTGCCCCACTGCTTGAAAAAAGTAGCAGTGTAAATAAAACTCACAATGAGTTCCAGTAGCTTGTTTTTCAAAAGGCAGCAAGTCTTTCTATAGTTCTTGATTTAAAACATTTTCCCATTTTGGTCCACAATTCAAAATAAAGAAAAAAATAAAAAGATGTGATACACTGTTACAATTATCTGAAAGCTGGTTGTTTGGTAAACCTGTCACGAGTAATAAATACGTTGTGATTCAGGAATATCCCATTTATCTCAAAGAAGAGCATATTTAACTTGCAGAAACTTTGATCTCGCGATCTTGACTAGATTCAGTCATCTTGTCCTTATATCTTTTTGTGCATGAACTAGAAAAATATCAAATGGTTAGACACTAGACATCTGCTGTCTCTTTAATTGTTGGCTGTGAATACATTGTTTCCTGGCTACTTAGCTGTGCTTTGTCAGCAAAGAGTGTTGTCTACAATACTAAATTGATCTGCACAGTTCATTACGAGTAAAACGTGCAATGTGCAAGGTGATGTGATCTGTAGCAGAGTTAATTAGACCTAAAATTCTAAATTTACTATTTCTAAAAGAAAATTGATGATTACTTCATCAACAACATTTAAAGCTTCATTAAGGGCGGTCTGCTCGAGCAGCCTCAGGTTAAAAAATTTTAACAAGCACTTTAGTGGATAATCTGTGTTATTGCCAACATATGTAAACTTCCTGATGCTAATTGCAGTCAGCTGTGAATTGAACAATGTCTACTTGTCTTCAGGATTAATTATTCACATGTGCAGATTGCATTTCTAAACAAGACACTCATAAATAATAAGACATACATCAGAACAGATGGGAATTTATTTTCCAACTAAATGATCAGTTATCAGGAACAAATGTGTGACAATTAACAGCACAGAAATGCTAAATGTTTACCAACATCATAGCATAGTTTAGTTACCCTGTTTCTTTGATTTTATAATGTATTGTGCTGGAAGAAATATATTATTTTGTGCAAATTTGTTATGGTACACAAGTATAAATGAGTGCTGTCCCTTTTGAATGGTTGGTACAAGAGTCAACTCTGAACTCAGGGATGCACCAAACACAGAACAGGAAGAGATAACAAGCATGGGGCTGGATGAACACAGCAGGTCAAGCAGCATCATAGGAGCAGGAAAACTTGACGTTTCGGGCCTAAACCCTTCATCAGAAATCTT
>JAHRHZ010000021.1:25809320-25923874 GCA_024137785.1 Ginglymostoma cirratum | reverse complement strand
CTTCATCAGTTTTCTGATGAAGGGTTTAGGCCCGAAACGTCAAGTTTTCCTGCTCCTATGATGCTGCTTGACCTGCTGTGTTCATCCAGCCCCATGCTTGTTATCTCGGATTCTCCAGCATCTGCAGTACCTTTTATCTCTCACAGAACAGGAAGATCTGCCCCAGTGACCAAAGTCTGTGACAATTATCTTGAAACCAATAATAGTGGAATGATCTCCTAATCTGGGAGCTATTTCTGTTTTGCGGTGTTACAATATGTAGTTGAAAGTCCCCTTGCAAATGAGAACTGGTGCTGGTGAATTTCTTTCTCCAGAATAACTTTTGAAACATCAGATGAAATGTACAGTATCCTTGGGACTTTGCTCACATTCTTTAGAAAAACATGGATATAAATGCTGAAGGGCATTCCACTACAATCTAACCACCATGCAATTACATTCCCAACCATATTTCCCTAGTGATCTTTGAGCATAGTAACACCTGGTCCATGTTTATGCAAAATGGCAAAAAATACTGTTCATAAACATGACATTAAAGTTGACTTAAGAATATGAGAGCACTTTTAAATATTTGCATTGCATGAGTTTTGCTAAATATAGCATCATAAGTACTGTCTTCATTAATAAACAAACTGTTTTAATTGCTTTGTTATTTTGAGTTTCCCTTGCTATTGTCCACTTTTCACAATTTTGACAGTTTAACTTCATGATACTTTCTCTGTTTAGGGTCCTGCATTTTCTCCTTTCTAATGGTTAAGTTTTATTGTTTTTTGACTTACATTGTAAAGATCCTTGTTGCGTTCAACCCAAGAGTATAATTAGGGGACCTGCCTTGGCCAAAAGGGCTTACCCTTTCCCAACTGAAGACATTCCTCACTGGTACTGTACAAAAGTATTGTCAAGGTCAAGGCAAATTTATTGTATGCAATTGATACTAACATCTGCATCACATTTTGAGACCATATCAAGTTTTTTAAACCCGAATGGACTGCAGATTTATTCCACAACAGTAAGTTTTGTCATAAGAGCCTTTTGGAGGAAGGTTGGGTCAGATCTTACTTCCCCTGAATTGGTAGGTTGGAGTCTTATCAGAGGTTTAAATACAGAAACTCTGGAAAGGGAATCTAACCGGCCACTTCGGTTTTTATGAAGACATGAGGGACAGGTGACCAACCCACTTGCAGTATGTGAGCTGGTCATTAAAATATTTTAATGAGGCATGCTGTCATAACAGTCATTCTATTTTTAACAGAAACAGAAATTGCTGGAGCAGATCTGACAGCATTTGTGGAGAGCAAGCAGAGTTCATGTTTTGAGTCCAGTGGCCCTTCTTCAGAACTCACTTCTATTTTTAACCACAGATGGCAGTGTTCTCCAGCTCTTGAGAAACACAGAAGCTTAATGAAACCAACAAGGGATGAACCCATGTTATAAGAGCCTTCACAACATTACTTGTGGACCAGGAGGAGAAGAAATGCTTCCTACGACTCAATAAACTTCCCTGTACATCTCAGTAATCTCTCTGCTCTGCCTCCGTCCTCAAACCCAACCACCACCCCCTCATAATACCCACTATAAGCTGATCTCCCTGGATCACTATCAAGTACCAGTACAATTATTGGATCCAACCACTCTTCTCCCTGCCCGCTTTCAGGACACTGGAGGTCATCATCAGCCCTTCCTCTTTTGTGAGCAGGATCCCTGTAGCACCACTAGTTTATCCCTCGCAATCCAGACTCCATTCACATTTGGCAAAATTCTAATTTATGATGTGGACTGTGTGCTACCCTAATCTCTCTATTGATTGAGTTTTTTGAGGAAGTAACCAAGATGAAGGATGAGAAGAGGACTTGAATGATGTTGTCTATAAGGACTTCAACAAGGACATTGACAAGGTCCCTATGACAGGCTGATACAAAAGGTGAAGTCACAAGGGATCCGCAGTAAGATGGATACAGAATGGGCTCAGTCATAGAAGACAGAGAATAGCAGTGTAAGTGAGTTTTTCTGGCTGGACGTCTTGACCAGTGGTGCTCCACAAGGATCAGTACTGGGACACCTGTTGTTTGTTTTGTATATAAATGATTTGGAGGAGGATGTCGGTGGCCTGATTAGTATGTTTGCAGATGACACAAAGATTGGGCTTGCTACAGGGAGTGAAGAGGACACTGCAGGGTATAAGTAGGCTGGAGACTTTGGCAGAGAAATGGCAGATGGAGTTTAATCCAGACAAATGCAAGATGATTCATTTGGAAGGTCTAATGCTGGAGGAAAGAATTCAGTAAATGGCAGTACCCTTAGTAGCATCAACACACAGATAGATCTAGGCGTATAGGTCCAAAGATCCCTGAAAGTAGCAATACAAGTGGATGAGGGGGTCAGGGAAACATATGGCATGAGTGCCTTCATTGGTCAGGACAAAGATTGTAAAAATTGGCAAGTCATGTTGTAGCTTTATAGAACTTTATATTAGGCCACATTTGGAACATTGTGTACAGTTCAGGTTGCCACACTACCAGAAGGATGTGGAGTCTTTGGACAGGGAACCAAAATGGTTTACCAGGATGTTAACTAGTTTGTAGAGTATTAGCTATGAGGAGAGATTGGACAAACTTGGTTTGTTTACACTTGAACATCGAAGGATGAGGGGCAATCTGATAGATGTTTACAAAATTATGAGAGGCATGGATAGAATGGATAGTCATATTGGATAGTCAGAGTCATATTCTCAGGGTAGAAATGTCAATTACCAGGGGACATAGGTTTAAGGTAAAAGTGGGTAAGTTTGAAGGAGGTGTGAGAGGCAAGGTTTTTACTCAAAGGGTAGTAAGTGCCTGAAATGCAGTGCCAGAGGAGGTGGTGGAGGCAGATACAATTATAACATTTCAGAGACATCTTGACAGACATATGAATAGGCAGTTTTGGTGGGCCAAATAGCCTGTTCCTGAGCTGTACTGTTCCTTGTTCTTTGTTCTTTTGTACACCCTTGTAGACTTCAAACCATGAAGCAGGTCTTTTGTCTAAAAAGGATTCCAACCAACTTCCAATCTGTTCTGAGGGAGGGTCACCGGACCCGAAACGTTAACTCTGTTTTTTCCTTCGCAGCTGCTGCCAGACCTGCTGAGCTTTTCCAGCAACTTTGTTTTTGCTCCAACCTGTCAGTCAGTCTGAGAACCTAACTTAAAGGAGACTTGGAATTAAATTTTGCAGGACACTCAGGAAACCTCAAATTAATTCACATGTACAAAATCTATTTCCAGATTAAAATTGCTACAATTCATTGGGGTAGCCTGGCGGAAATTAAGCTTTGCTATTCCCAAAGTCATCATAAAAGTTAAAAATTTTACAATAATCATGCACAATTCTCTAATTTACCTGATTTTTAGACCCAGCTTGATAAAAGCAGGGACCAAGTTTCTATACTGTACAAGAATCATTATCTATCGCAAATAGACTCTAGCTACAAATGAACGATATAAACTGTCAACATGTAATACTAATAACTAGAACTCTATTGCCCTTACAAACTCTCCCTTACACACAGTCAGATAGACATACAGACAATGGAAAAACATATGGATGGAGGGGAAAAACTATAAAGACAATTTATCAGTCTTTGTCCACAAATCTGTTGAGTTGGTTTCTGTTTGAAAAGTTTCTACCTGAATTCCTTTTCCAAGTGCTTCCAATGATTCACAAGAGACACGGTTTGACTGCTTGACTTGTAAAATATCTCTGATGTATCAACTAAAAGTCACAGCTTACAGCAACTGCTGAAAGAAATTTTAATTGTGTTTCTTCAGGTGTAAAGTGAGTTTTGACAGCAGAGAACAGAGAGACAGCACCTGAACTGCTGGAGATCAAAACATTACTGTGTAACTTGTTCCTAGCTCCAAACTGTCCCTGAAAAGCAATCACACAGTTATTGGCAAGCATTTGTCATCAGTAACTGATCACTAGTCCATAGACCAGTCAACTTCTTGCTGCACACTTCTTGCTGGACACAGAGCCCCTCAGCCTTAATTCATCTATAACCACTCCAATTACTGTTTGTTCAAACAGCAATTATGATGCTGTCCATGAGTGCCAGGTTATATGCATTTCAAAACATACAACCATCATTTCATAACACTGTTTTTTAAACAGTTCTTTCAAGTCCACTTCAGACCACAATTTTAAAAAGTTTAAAAATAAACAGACCTAATCCTTACAAATTTCTGGTCATTAGCGTTACCATGCTTCGTGAGGTTTGTACATTTTGTTCAACTTTTTCTGGGCGTCTGAACTACAGATTTGAATATTCAAGCGCTGTCATTAACATGGAGGTCCAATGCAATTAAACAGAATAAATATGGTAAGTCAGGTATCAGTTAGGCATCTGGTCATTCAACAGTTGTGGGCTGTCCTTCAAAATCAGCCAGTAATAAGTGAGCAACGGATTGTCCTGAACAGTGATAAAATGTTATGCTACGCTGCACATTAGGGAAAGGACTGCACTCCCTAGGATTCTAACATGGCATAGCTCTAAGGATGGGTAACGTATGTAGCTTCACTCTTGTAACTGTAATCCAGTGATAGGCGACCACAAAGGTGATGATGTAACGTGGCAATACATTTACAATGTGTCACCTGTGCAACCAATGTACCCTCAGAAGCTTTGTTTTTCATTCCTGTCACTACATGTATTGTGATGGACTATCCGTGGCAAGCAGTGAGTGATCTTGTTCACAGCTGAGCTACAAAGAAAGCCCTGGCAGCAGAAACCCTGGGGCCATGACAGTGGCAAGTATTGATGTTGGTTGGCTCGCCAAGCTAGTTTGTTGTTCCGCAGATGTTTCGTCACCATGCTTGGTAACATCCTCAGTGCAGCCTCTGATGAAGCGTTGGTCTGTTTTCCCGCCTGGCTTTTAAACTCTGGGATCCGTTGCGATGGATTGCCTCGCTTCCGGGTTTCCTCCTTAGTGGAATGTATATGGGGTCGAGTTCAATGTGTTTATTAATAGCCTGCTTCGTGGAGTGCCATGCTTCCAGGAATTCTCGTGCTTGTCTCCGCCCGGCCTGCCCCAGGATCTTGGTGTTGTCCCAGTCGAAGTCGTGGTTCTCCTTGTCCATGTGGATTGAGATGAGTGAGTATTGGTCGTGTCTTTTTGTAGCCAATTGGTGTTCATGTGCTCTTGTTGTTAGTTTCCTTCCTGTTTGTCCGATGTGGTGTTTCTCGCAGTCTCTGCAGGGGATCTTGTAGATGACATTGGTCCTGTCCATGGCGGGGAGTAGGTCTTTAGTTCAGGTGAGCACTTGTCATGGGGTTGATGAGGGTTTGTGTGCCACTCTGATGCCCAGTGGTCGTAGGAGTCTTGTGGTGAGTTCTGACGTGTTCCTGATGTAGGGTAGTGTGATGAGTGTGTCGGAGCGTGTAGGATCTTTCTGATGCTGTTCCTGTAGGCATCTCCTGACCCAGTTCTTTGGATATCCATTATCCTTGAACACTTGGAAGAGGTAGTCTTCCTCCTCTTGGCGTAGTTCCATGTTGCTGCAGTGTGTTGCTTTGCGGAACAACAAACCAGCTTGGCAAGCCAACCAACCTCAACACTCACAACCCGAGCTACAAATCTACTCCAAAACCTTAGTGGCAAGTAAGCCTGCTGTTGTTGAGCAGTAGAGAGTGGTGCCATAGAGTTGTGCTGCATATTTAAGAAGGTGAGCAACAGAGATTTACATGAGATGACCTGTTGGGGCTCATGGAGAAAATCCCTGTATGAAACTCCCCAAAATTGACACCTAGCCGATTTTTCAGCCCAAAGGCTCTAAACATTACAAAAATAGCAGAAGTCTTTGAAAATCATAAGTCACACCCCGAGTGCAGCATTTTTACAGTGGTTAAAATAGGGTCAGATCAAGATTCATGCATGTATAGTTCCTGGGGACAGCTAGCTACTGAAATCATTAGCTACCTCTACTCTTGCTTTATTTTGATGGTTAAGTTAAGAATTTGGAGCCTGAAGCATTCAGATTACAAGAGGTAAGGACAGGTCTCGGTCTTATGACACTTTAAGGCAGTCACTGGGAATTCAAATCTTTTTTTAAAAAGTTAGTGGTCTTTACATTGATTGTAACAATACACACATACCATTTTCATTTGCCGTTCCTATGGAATCTGTTTGCAATACCATTTCAGGAAGTACAGTCTTTATCATAAAACTCACATCTGAAGCAAAATTCCCCTCATGTCCTATCCTCTCTCTGGTCAATCATCTTAAACTTTTGTCCTTTAGTGTCCACTCCAGTGGAAATAAACTCTCTTAATCACTCTATTAAAATCACTCAGAATTTTGAATGAATCTATTAAATCTCCTCCTGATATTCTCTGCGCTATGAAGAACCATCCCAGTCCTATAGTCTTCAATTCATTGTTTGAATTTTAATTCATTCTCTCACTTTCTCCTACTCCAAAGATTATATACGAATATTTGTTATTACCAAACCACATATGTTCTGAAGAAACCACTGGAAATTCTTTGAAAGATAAAGAGCCAAGTTTTGGTGAAAAATTAAATGTATGAAAAATGCTCCAACAACAGTCAGTAAGTTGAACATCATCCAGGATAAAACAGCCCACATGTTTGGCATCCTGTCCACCCACATTAAAGTTGACCCCTCCACAACTGGTTCACATCAGCAATAGTGTGTACCATCTATAAGGTAACTGTAGAAACTCAGTAAGACTCTTTTGACAGCACCTTCCAAACCTGCTACCTCCATCACCTAGAATAACAAGGGAGCAGATGCATGACACCATCATGGCCCAAAACTGTAGTAGTAGTCTGCATTGTCACTGGGTTAAAGATCGACAAATCACTTTTTAATAGTATTGTATGAGTGCCTACCCCATGTGGTCTGCAGCAGATCAAAAAAAAATTCACCACCACCTTCTCAAGAACAATTAGATCTTTTGTAATGCTGCTCACGTTCCACAAATAAAATATAGCTTTACCATTAGTTTCACAATAATGGCACCTTATGTGTAACCTTCCTGTGCTTTTCACAAAGTTGCTGTATTTGTGCACTAATTGCTCGTTAGATTAATGATAGGAAAGTATGTCTAGTATTAACAGGGGTAAGTATTGTATCCAACCCCTTGCTGAGAACTCCTCCTGAGAAAATTGGCAGCAGTTTAGTTTTTGGTGGAATTCACAATCAAAGGGGAAGCATTTCACCCTGAAGCAGCCTCAGTTTCTGTGAGTAAAGATAACTTCATGGATCTGTAGACATGGCAATGTCAATTAAGAAAACAGAGCTGATTTATTATTAATTAAAATGTAAGCCTTTTCCATAACGGAAGAAATTTCTAAAATTCCCTTATTTAAATATATAAAGTTTGAAATGTGCTCTATCTGGATTCCTAGAAGGAATTTCCAGACAGGAGAATGCTAATTAAGATAAGAGCCCAAGGTACTGGCATGGAGAGAGGATTTGGCTGGCTGGCACAAAGCAGAGAGTAGGGATAAAGAGGTCTTTATCAGGATGATAACCAATGACTAGTGGAGTTCCACAGGGGTCCGTATTGGGACCACAGGTGTTCCCATTATACATTAATGATATTCACAAAGGAACTGAGGGCATTGTTGCTATGTTTACAGATGACACAAAGATAGGTAGAGGGGCAGATAGTGCTGAGGAAGTGGGGAGGTTGCAGAAGGACTTGGACAGGCTAGGAGAGTGCGCAATGAGGTGGCAGATGGTATATAATGTAGGAAAGTGTGAGGTTACACACTTTGGGAAGAAGAATAAAGGCATTGTCTATTTTCTAAATGGGGAAAGGCTTTGGAAATCTGAAGCACAAGGGCACTTGGGAGTCCTAGTTCTGGACTTTCTTAAGTTTAACATGTATGTTCATTTGGTAGTAAGAAAGGCAAATGCAATGTTAACATTCATTTCAAGAGGGCTAAAATACAAGAACGGTGGTGTACTGCTGAGGTTGTATAAGGCTTTGGTCAGACTACATTTGGAGTATTGTGAGCAGTTTTAGACTATCTAAGAAAGGATGTTTTGGCATTGGAGGGATCCAGAGGGGATTTATGATTATGATCCTGGAGATGAACGGCTGGTCCTATTGAGATGTTATTGGGATAACATCCCATTGATTTCTATATTCTCTATAATTTAATGCTCTTTATCTGCTTACACAGAGGTATGCAGACACTGCCTTAAACCTTCCTGCCCGACTAGAATTAGGTATAAACTTTGTAAATCTTTATCTTCCTGCACAGGGGTATGTGGAAACTGTCTCAAATAAGATTAGGTGGGAAGCATTTGTAAAGGTGTGAGACTTTTGAAATCCTGTAAAGTATGTAACTTCTGTTTCTGCTAAAGGAGCCAGGGCACTGACTTTTGTTCAAGCCAGACACTTTGGCGGCTTGAAATTACATTCTGTCACTTCGGCAACTTGAAATCGCCTCCTGCCGTTAGCAGTCACTTTGCGAACGATCAATATTGTATCCTGCTCTCTTTATGTTTTCGATGTAGTAATTGTTTTTGTATCACGTCATTGTCCAATGTAGTGATTGTTTCATGTATTATGCCATTGTGAGATGTAAAATTGCTTTATGTACTATGCACTCGATAAGGTATAAAAAGCGGAGACTGTCCGCTGCTCAGAGAGAATTGCTTACGAGACTCTGCTTTCTGTGCCGGGTTGAGTACAGTGATCCTCCACAGCTTGTACTTGCTTCGTAATAAAGGATTTGTGTTTTTTCTAAACAGATCAGTGTCTTGTTATTGCATCAAGTCCGTGAGAGTCTCCGAAAACGAATGTAACACTATGAGCAGTGGTGGAGGACTCTGTGTCTGTACTCAATGGAGTTCAGAAGGAAGAGTGGGGACCTGACTGAAACTTACAGAGTACTGAGAGGCCTGGATAGATTGAATGGGGAGAAGACATTTCACTAGTAGGAGAGACCAGGACCTGAGGGCACATCCTCAAAGTGAAGGGGCAACCCTTTAGAACTGAGATGAAGATGGATTTCTTCAGCCAGAGGGTGGTTAATCTGTGGAGCTCATTGCTGCAGCAGGCTGTGGCGGACGTGTCATTGAGTGTTTTTAAGACAGAAATAGATAGGTTCTTGATTGTCAAGGGGATCAAAGGTTATGGGGAGAAGGCAACAGAATGGGTTAAGAAACATATCAGCCATGATCGAATGGTGGAGCAGACTTGATAGGCAGAATGGCCTAATCCTGCTCTTATATCTTGTGGTCTAAGGTCTTGAGCTTGCACACAGGCTAGTTCAGTGCAGTGCAGAAAACTGGAAAGCTAGATCACTCTTGTCTTGACAGTTGATGCATAGGTAACAATTTTTCCACAGCAACAGCTGCAAAGTACCTGTAATTAAGGAAGGATCAGTTTGAAATTTAGTGACATTAAGTCAGGGATGTACAGCTTAAAGTGGTCCAGTGCAAAGCTTTTAAAGTGGAATCACTGATAGCAGAAACCGAATTATAAATTGGTCGTACATAATGCCCTTAATGAATTATAACTGTTTAAACACTGCATGCTGTTCCACTTTATAGATCAAGAGATACATAATCTTGATGAATGAGTTCTAAAGATCTTGCTTACAATTGGCAAGGAAGGGCTTCATGGAATTAACACAACCACTATTTCCATGGACAATCATGATCGAAAAGAGATCCTAAAGACCAGCTCAAGGTAAGAATTAACTTCTGGATTAGCGATTTCCAAATGAGGTCTGGCAGTCGGCAACCCCAAATATTTATTGACTGGTCTGTCATAAGATGCAGCAACAAATGGTATTGTCTATAATTGGCGAAATAAGGTAAAAGTTAAGAAAGCATAGTGCAAGCTTCACCAATGCCTTGTTGCGACAATTCCCAATTTTGTCGTGGAATCCTTTTTCAGCCTTGTGCATTCCTTTATTTCTAATGACTACAATCATTTTCTGTTGGAACAATGTGTATCGTGTAGCAATTTCTAGGAAGATTGCAGATTTTTAAAAAATGTTCAGAAAAAAATAAATTAAGTGAAATCCTTTCAAAATATTTATTTTTAATCGTAGCAGAACAACTATTTTACTATACTGCAAATTTGTTGGTTTTATCACTTTTTCCCACAGCATCAGTACATTTTAGATGTAACTTTACTCACCACTAGTTTCTCCAGCTCTGTCTCACTCTTTAAAACCTTCCTCTTCACCCTAATGTTATTGACCCCTAACCTAATATCCACTTCTTCACTCAGTACAAATTATTTCCAATTATTTTCCTGTAAAACATCCTGGGATATAATCCAACTTTGAAAGTGCTATGCCGAAGCAACTTGTTTTTGTTGGAAGGTATGTGTGTAATATATTTTACGTTCTTTACTCTGTCAAGCTTACAGTGTGTATACTGTTCAGTTCTTCTCTTATTGGGGGAAGTTATTCTTTAACTTTCTATCAGGTCTCAATGCCTTGAAAATATTCTAATTTGTCTTGTAACCAGAAAGAACGAAACAGTTTGTGCAGTGATTGTAACAAGGTCAGCCAGGTGGACCTCATAGAGTATGAGTTCCCTGATTGGGACTGTTAATCTGGTCCAATCAAGGAGCTCTCCTGACAGATAAGAACAGGAGTGTCAGAGGTTCTGTTCATTCAGAGAGCTGCTCTGAGTCCTTGACTGTCCACATGTAAATAAAGGGTCACTTGGTGACCGGATGGGGAGTTATTTCGATGGTGATGAGACTGGGATTAATGATTTAATCATGCAAAAGTCACCACCAGATACTGGATGAACACCACCAGGGTCATCCAGGGATTTCCAAAATGAAGATGTTGGTGAGAAGTTCTGTCTGGTGGTGAGGATTGGATGCAGATATAGCCCCGTTGGTGGGGCAGTGCCCAGCATACCAACAAGGACAAAAATTACCACCAGCAGATCCCCCACATTCATGGGATTGGCTGGGTAAACCCTGGATTCATTTGACTATGTAGACCCCTTCATGGGCTCAATGTTCATTGTCTTTGTGGACACCCTCTTTCAAAGTGGCTGGACATGCGTAGATTTCATTTGTCAAACGCACGGAAGGCGATAGAAACCTGTACACATCTTATGCAATAGACAGACTCCCAGAAATGTTGGTTACAGATAACAGCCATCATTTACTAACAGGGAATTTTAGTATTTCCTGATGTCAAAAGGTATTCATCATGTAAGGTCATCTTTATGCCATCTGGCAGAAAGAGCAGTCCAATCTTTGAAGTCAGGCTTAAAGAAACAGCCCACAGCTTCACTAGATGCCAAAATGTCCTAGCTCTTTTTTGATTATAGGATCACCCCTCATGCAACTAAAGGGATAGCTCCAGCAGAGTTGCTAATGGGGAGAAGAATCTGCACCAGGTTAAATCTGATCTTCCTGGAACTGGGAGCAGGAGGGCAAAATGGTATCAGGAATAGAAGAGTCCGCTAAGTGAAAGAGACAGTTTACTTCAGGGAATGAAGTTTGGCATAGGGACTACAGGAATGGCCCTGCATGGGACAGAGGCATGGTTGACATGAGGTCAGATCCAGTGATTTATAAAGTTCAGGTACGTGCAACGGTCCTGAGCAAGTATGTGGACTGTGGACTGAGCAAGTATGAAAGCTGCAAACTCACAAAAGGCGCAGGAGCAAAATGTCCCTGGCTCCTCGACAGCCTTTCTGACTGTTCTGGAACCCATGGCTTCTGCCTCTCCATCAAGTGCTGAAGATAACTCAAATTGTAAGACAGACACAGCAGATGTTGCCACTTCAATGACTTTACCCCCTGAAGAAGAGAATGAATTTCTTCTGAGATGCTCCAGGCACAAGAGTCGAGCCCCTGAGTGTTACATGCTGTCCATGTCAGAGGCAGAATTGGAGGAACCTGACCTGGTGCTAAAATCCCCCGGGGGAGCTACAATAAGAAGAACTGGCCTATGTGCTCAGACTCAGAGGGAAAGGATGTAGTGATTGTAATAAGGACAGCCAGGTGGTCCATAAAATATTAGTTCCCTGATTGGATCAAATTAACAGCTCCACTCAAGGAACTCATATCTGTAAACGCTGGCTGATAGATATGATGTGGAGGTGCCAGTGTTAGACTGAGGTGGACAAAGTCAGAAGTCAGCAGCACTCCAAAAGCTTGCGATTTCAAATAAACCTGTTGAACTATAACCTGGCATTGTGTCACTTCTGACTTTAGCTGACAAATAAGAACAGGAGTATCAGATATCCTTGTCACTTTAAGAGCTAGATCTGAGGGACCTGTATCAGTGTCAAGACTCTCCACATGTAAATAGGGGGTGACTCGGTAACGGGGTACTGTCCTCTGTGAAGTTATTTCAGTTTGACGTCCATTAGTGGAAATATGGCAGTTATCCAAGAGAGTAAGCTAACATTTGAACACAGAAATTCTGAAAAATATTTTACCTATTTAGATGCCTTCAAGTGAGCAATGATTGAGCAAAAGTTTCTACGCAACAGTGAATCACTGCACTCCTTATGAAGGATAATGATCCATGCCAGTTTTAATGAACTGGGAAGAGTTCCAGTCTTCAGCTCATAGCAATATAAATTTTAATAAAGGGCTAATCAGCAGTTCTTTTCTGAAGAAAAGTGTTCTTTAAAATCATTTTCTGTTGGAACAATGCGTATTATTTATCAATTTCTAGGAAGATCACAGATTTTTTTAAAATGTTCAGGAAAAAATAAATCAAATGAAATGCTTTCAAAACGTTTATGTTTAATGGAACCAGTACGACTATTTAACTATACTGCAAATTTGTTGGTTTTATTGCTTTTTCCCACAGATTCAGTATGTTTTTATAATGATCCATCGGAACACCCAGAAAACACAGCTTCTTTGGCAGATTGCACCTCAATTAATTTGGAAATTTGTCTCAAGACATTCAGGATAGATCTCAAGTGAGCTATTTTTCCCTGGATGGTGTTTAGTGTTGTTGGAACTGCACGCATCCAGATAAGTGGAAACTTTTTGTCGGATGACTGATTTGCATTTTCAGATGGTGGACAGGCTTTGGGGAGTCAGAAGGCAATTTACTTGCTGCAGCATTCCCAGTTTTGTATGAACAAAGAAACAGAAGTAGGCCATTCAGCCCCTCAAGCCTGTTCTACCATTCAATGTGATCACGGCAGATTTGTGACCTATCTCCATATATTTCTGCCTTTGGCCATTATCCCTTAATAATTTAGCTTAACAAATATGTATCTATCTCAGATTTAAAACAAACAATTAATCTAGAATCAACTGCCACTTATGATTGAGAGTTCCAAACCTCTACACCCTCTACACATCTCTCCTGAATGGTCTGGCTTTGGTGTTTAGACTGTGCCCCCTAGTTCTAGAATTCTTACCAATAAAAATAGTTTATTTTTATCTATCCTTTTTTTCCTGTTAGTATCTTGAAGAATTTGATCAGATCAGCCCTTAAATTTCTAAATTCTGCAGAAAACATGGCTAATTTGTATAATCTATCCTCATAACTCAACCCCTGAAGTCCAGGTATCACATTGTGAACATATTACTTTCCTCACAGTGCCAGGGACCTAGGTTCAATTCCAGCCCTAGGTGATTGTCTGTGTGGAGTTTCCACCTTCTCCCGTGTCTGTGTGGGTTTCCTCTGGATGTTTCGGTTTCCTCCCACAGTCCAAAGATGTGCAGGTTAGGTGGATTGGCTGTGGGAAACGTAGGATTACAACGACCTGGTAGGGGGATAGGATTGTGTGGGATGCTCTACGGACAGTAGGCTTGGACTTGATGGGCCAACTGGCCTGCTACACACTGTAGGGATTCTATGATTCTATGATATGGTGTACTCACTCCAAGGCCAATATATCCATCCTGGGGTATGGTGTCCAGATCTGCTCACAGTCCTTCAAGTGATTCTAATCAGGATTTTGTACAGCTGTATCATTATGTCTATGTCCTGATACTCCAGTCCACTAGATGTAAAATGCAGTATTCCATTAGCTTTTTTCATTATTTTCTGAGCTTGTTTGTGGCATTTGAAAGGTCTATGCACCTTATCTGCTCTTACAACCACAGAATTTCCAAAGCTGGTATAATTCAGTTTCTGGTTAACAGTAAGTCCCAATGTCCTGGGGGTTACAGAGATGTAAAGGACCCCACTGGGAGATCAGTAGGTTTGACTGGGTTATCTCTCCAAGCAAGGGCTATCCCTCCTGATCTGGGCAAAAATGCCCATGGTGGTTAGAGGGGCACCTGTTTTGGCCACTGAAATGGCTTTATCAGACTTCTGACAGGCAGCAGTATGCCAGTGTGAAGACAATAGCCATAATCACATACCTTTCCAAGTACCACTTCCAGACCACCACAGAATGACTAATAAAATTTTGGTCTTGAACTGGCAGCTCCAAGGGTGAGACCATGTGATGGTGCTGTCTATTCATAACTGCTCTGGCAATTCACCAGATTGTACTTCCTGAGTGTCTGAATGAAGAAATATACAAATAAAAGTTTATATGGCAGGGAGGAGGAGATATGTAAGAAGTGCATCTTTACAGTATCTGCAATTTATAAGTCAGTAGAGAGTATAAAATAAGTTGAGGACATGAAAGGGCACATTTGGTTTATGGATATCAAATCCAATGGCTTCAGTGCCTTCACTGACCACAGTATCAGGAATGGGTATAATTTGCATAGGATCAGAAAATGCAAGAAAGGCTGGGTCCTTCTGCTGATATTGCCGCCTCTATTTGTGTTGCACCTTGTCCTGCAAAAGAAAGGCAAGTGTGCTGGCGAGTGTGCTGTAATGAGTGATGTGACTGTCATGTCTTAACAGCTAGATGTCTATCAAAGCTGAGAGACAGGGCGTGAGGCTTGCAACAGTGCTAAGTATACAAGTATATATTGGAGAAAATGAGTGGACCCTGATTGATAGAGATTGCTGGTAGGTGGTAGGCAATGGGGATACAGTGAGTGGAGCAGTTTCTGAGATCAGTGGTCCTGTTAATAGGATATGATATTTGAAGATGAATTCATTGACTTTGACCTTGAATCACTGTTAAACTCTTGTGGTACTACATCCGGGTCCTTGTGACTTGAATCGCAGCATTGACCTTAATGGAAATCTGCTTCCACTGACTTCTAAATTTTTCTCTGGATGTCTTCCCGGCTCTCTTTCGATACAGAGCATCTGTGCTCTTTTGTTTTGTTCGTAAAACCTCCAAAGCAGTGTCTGAAAACGTTGTGGTTAATTCTCTCCCAGATGGCATCATTCTTTTTGAGTTCTAATGACAAGCCATACTAGACTCAAAACTCTAACTCTGTTTCTCTCTCCACAAATTTTGCCAGACTAAGTTTCTCCAGCACTTTTGGTTTTTATATCAGATTTCTAGCATCCGCAGTATTTTGCTTTTATTTACTTTTTTCCTTCCCAGGTGTGTTTAACACTCCACAGGACTGCAAACACCTGGAGACTTGCTTCACCTACCCTTTAAAATTAGTGCAGGCACAGTATTGACACTGCTCAAGCATTCAGCCAAATAGCAGCATTGTTTGCGCTGCCTGGAAGCCAAATCATTTAAAACTGCAGGTTTGTGTACTGTCCATGTTGTTTTCAATAAGCATCAGCTATTCACATATTGTGTTCTCCGCACATGTTTCAGGAGTCATTAAATTTAGCCTCGTGGTTTAAACTAAAGTATCTACAAAAAAAATCGCTTTCTGACCTTGAAAGTTGAAGTAATAATTCATTTAAGTGGAACAATGGAGCCAAATACTTCATCCACAAGTAGCAAGGTTGGAATGTTGTAAAAACACTTTCTCTGAGAAGAACAAGAAAACTGCGCTCAATTCCCTTTCAATTGATGTGAGAAGCATAATTTTATTCTTCGTACTGGGCCTCTGTAATAGTAGCCCTGAAATATCCTGCTTACCATTTTGCAGCATGGTTTCAGACCCTGGGGCATGGGTTGAAAAATACACCATAATCCATCCAGAGACTACAAGTAGCTACCAATGGAGTGTGTCCACTAGCAGTGTGCTCTGGGGAGACAGAGGTATTAAATGAATTTGGAATCACTTGAGAACAGGGGCAGTTTGAAACTATACAAAGGATAAAGAAAATGAGACACGGCTCACAAAGGAAAAGGCATGAGCTGCAAAGGACTGTATTTGGTCCCTCTCTGAGGAGACCTCCAGGGAAAATTGGCAGCTGTGGCTGCCTGTTGATATTTTTTATTGTCAAATGTCTCAAAGGTGTTTTCACCACATGTCCAGCAGGGATTGGTTGGCCCTCACTAGACTACTGGTGAGCAGATTTGTTTCCTTTTCTGGACTATCAGGAATTAGACGGCCGCTCAAACTTTTGAAAGAATCTTTGTTGTTATGCCATTATTCGAGGATGTTAATTTTTGACAAATAAACATTGGCATACTAAAATAGAAATGTACAGAAATAAAGTTAATGTCAGACAGATCAGTTTATCCTTTAACTCATTGCCAGATTTTGCTGATAATATGAGAACAACTGAACAATGCACGAAATGGCCAACGTGTTGTAATAATGAAGATATACCATGTCAATTGTGAATTACTGCAGATTCATTGACTCATTTGTTCTGGTACAACTGGCACTTTCTGTTTAAACTCACGTTGATTTTCACTTTGCACTGTATTGCCCAAAAACTCACACAGGAAGGGAAATCTACAAATTAACTAGGTAAGAATCATTTTAACTCCATGATCATTGTAATGTTTACTAATCATTTACCCTTGCCAAAAAAGTGAACATTATAATTGGCAGATACAGTTACATAATAGATATTGATTAATAATCCAGACATTTGACTGGAAATCTCACTATGGCAGTTTGAAGATTTAAATGCAGTTAACTTAAAAACTCTGGAATGATAACTAGTATCAGTAATGGTGACCAAGAAGCTATTGGATTGTTATAAAAATCCATTTCGTTCATTAATGTCCTTTAGGGAAGGAAACCAACTGGGTTATATGTGGCTCTAGATCTTCTAAAAGCCTGTTGACTTCACTGCCCCGATAAGGTCTAGCATACAGATCACTACAACAATTCCATTTAGCCTAAAATAGAACTGCCACTTAGTGTTGGATTTGCATGTTACAAAAGGCAGTCAGCTCTACAAAATCTACCTCTCTAACATATGATGATTGTGCCACACTCACAGGCATACAGAATCTTATCTATTGGCCAACATTCACTACAACCATCTCTTATCACAAAGAACTTCAAACCTAACAGCACTGTGGTTTTCCTTTATCACAAAATATTCAGACATTGAAGCAAATATTTCACAACGCCTCCTCAAGCGTGAGTAAGGATGGACAGGCAATGCTGACTTCACCAGCAACATCCACATTCCATGACTGGGTGTTTTGTTTTAAAAATATTTTTTCAGGAAAAGAACATGAGCTGGATTTAGGGCTGGTGGCAGAGTCCTAACAATATGCCTTCAGTGGAACCTTATACCATCAGTGGAACTTGGGCCTGTATATAGTTAGTGGCCACCAATTAATTATTCCACCCTCATCTGGACCAGTGGGAGTGTGGCTACTTTGGCAACTGCATTTTGTGGAGGACTACGCAATGACGGATCTGTTTCCTCACAATCGAGTGAATGAACTCTGGGATTTGGGGCCAGTCATTTGGACCCCAGTTAAAGTAAGGGGTGTTGTTGAAGGCAGGTAGTGAAGACAGATGCTAAAAATAAGCAAAGACATTGTTGGTGTAGCAATTTTAGTTATCTGAAAGTGACGTTTGTCAACTTATGCCAATATAAGCAGAGTTGAGTAGGATCTGCACCTGTGTGCTATTTTCAGTGAACAGCATGGCTATGGAATTTCAGTTGCTTGTGTATTGCTGAGGACAGGTTAAATCCTGAAGGAAAGGTAGCTGAAATTCTTTGTGAGCAAAACAATGTTTTGAAGGACATTATCAATGAGATAGACGACATGCTGGATGGAGTGTTAAACCAATTTATAAGGTACATTCTAGTTGTATTTGTTATGTAGTGCGCGATTATAAATTTACCTGTCCATGCATTTAAATGATGTTGTTTCTGTGTTTTGAGTGTAGGAGTTAGTTATGATAGCATTTATTTTTTGTTTACTTTGACACCTGAAACGTTGACGTTATTTTGTTTGAACTGTGGCAATTTGTGGCTTAATTTTTCAATAAATAACTAGGATTTTGGATTTTTTTAAAAAAAAGTTAATGGTCTTGCCAAATTCATAACACAGTCCTTTATTTGTTTCTTGTCCTTAAGTGTTCTTATTAGGGAGATGCATTGTTTGTCTTATCATTTCCCTAGGTCCCTGTTTACCTCACTATTCTTTTACCATCTCTCACTTCAAACAGCTTTGTTGGCAAAAAGTTTACAAATCTAAATATATATGAAAAAGTCTAAATAATGGGACACTTCAGGCCCTTTTCCAGCAATATTTGGCCCAAAGTTTTCTGGCACTGATTAAAGAAGTGACTGCATCCAGATCTAAAATCGGTCATAATACAATCTGTTTAATGGTCAAATTCAATTCACTTATTTGTACTTTCAGTCCTTTATGATGTAGCTATTGAAACATTACAGAACTGCATAGTTATTTATCACAGTTCAATTGTTGAAGTAAATCATTGAAATATGCATTCTAAATGGAAAGGAATTTTCTGGAACAAAAGCACAAGCATATCATCAAACCAGGGAAGCTTAGCAAAGAAAAAATGTTGCAGTTATTTTTCTTGTATGTTGCTAATGACATTTTTGTTTGTGAAAAGGCACTGAAGGGGAGATTTAGAATTTGTTTCTTTAAAGAATTATAAATGATTGAAGTCAAGCTTTTGAAAATTTTATGTAAGGCAGCTATTTTATTGACTAACTTAAAGGTAATAATAAATGTAATTTTAGCTGCTGAAGCTGTTTGGCTTCTTCTAGTGAAGTGATTAGACAGACAGGTTTGGGAAAGATGCCAAGCTCACTGAAAGCATGAATTTAACTTCTTAAAAACTCTTAAGCCATTAACCCAAAATAACTTGTAAAACAAGATGCATATTTCTAAATAGTTTTCAACCATCTTCAAAATTAATCGCTACTTTATTAATAATTTAATTTTACAAAATTATACAGATTTCTATTTATGAGTCATGATAGTGAATATTTCAGAATACTAATGTTAACATTTGCTCTGTTAAACTTCTGGAGCATTTTATTCAGCACAATAAGGGTTAATGGGCCACTCTACAGGAACTTTTCTAACTCCCTTAGGTCCCCTAAACATAGATTGTAAAGTACATAAAGTGACTTAGTGTGGAAAATTCAGTGTAAGGAGAGCACACAGGAAAATGGTTAATATAGAGACACTTTAGCTGTGCAAAGGAATAGATGAGTGGATCTGGTAGTCTTAGTGTTTCAGTGTTTTTAAAGGAAAGATAGTAGAAATCATGTTTATGTGACAAAATGAAATGCCAAATAAGCATTTAATTAATGATTGGAATCATGAACCAATAACTAAAATGGATGGCAATTAGCCAGTTCGATGGGACCTTGTCAACCAGTTGATCAACTGGCACTTGAATAGCCACCTTTGAGCCTTCCACAGGATCCAGGACTCCAGCAGTAGAAATCCTGCCCCACTGAAAGGCTGGTAGTTCTCCTTTACCCTCTGTGCTATTGACAACAATGCCAGTTGCTAGCAAAGCATCCACCAGAGTCCCAGATTTGTTGGCCAAAGGTGAGTGAGGCTGGGGCGAGGGTCAAAATGATCAATGGAGAGGAGGGAAGAGGGATTGGTGGCAAGGGTAGGAGTGACTTTAAATGCAGCCACCACTGCATTGAGGTAGGCTCGAGCATAAAGAGTTTCAAATAGATCAATAATGGGCTTAATTCTTATCAAAAGCAGCCAAGAGTTCCATCTCAGCCCCTTCTGCCTTCTGATTTAATTGGGAGGGATTTTCCTACCAGTGGGAGTATAACACAACAGGAGGCAGGAGTCAGACAGGAATCTACCACAAATTATGTGGTTGTAGCCAAACAGCTAAGTTAAATTTCAACAAATGTTTTTATATGTAACAATGTGCAGTATTATTTCATATTGATGCATTGCATTTTAGCGACTCAACAATGACCGAGTCATAAAAAGCATTTGAAATTTGTATATGTAGAATAATTTATACTCTGAGTACAATGTAAATGGATTTATTTTAAATCGTCAAGAACGGTTTTCTGCTAAGGTCCTGTTTTCCTTAAAGAATGACTTATTTCATCTATAGCACAATGCATCCTTTTTTGAAAGACCAAAAGACCAAAAGCAGTTTTTATTTAAGGTCATCACACCAGAGCCAAAAAAAACTTGACAAAGAAACATAGGCCAGACAGTCTGGGTATATACAAAAAGAAACATAAAACAACAACCCATATTTGTGTAATATCTTTAAACATCAATGATGTCTCAAGGCACTGCACAGAGGCCTAAGGAAAAACTGATGCTGAGCCAAAGATGGTGACCCTAAGCTTGATTAAACAGGATACCCTTTCAGGAGGAATGTGGAGAAGCAGATGGTCTTTAAAACAGAATTCCAGAGCATGAGATGCTGATTGTTGAAGATATTTTGTTGGGATAAAAACAGGGTTAGATGTCTGAGAGACCAGGGTCTGAGGAATAGAAGGCATTATTCAATGGAAATGATAGGTGCCTCGACTGCCATCCAAAACACTGGCAAGAGCTCTTTTACAGAAGGGTATTCTTTTGAAATGCTTCAGTCTATGTTTTAAGTGAACCCTGCTGCTAGCATCATTAGATTGTTCTGCTTAATAACTGTGGGTGTTTGTATGCACAGTCTTAGAAGCTGCTGGCTCCTTATGCTGGAGTAAGGCTTTCTTATTCCTTCAGTGCTGCAATACTTTGATTATATCCATACATGACAGGCTGTTATACATTGCTGTCTCATGCAGTACCTAAGACTCTTTACATGCTTCTTCTGTTCTGATGTTTGTTTCTTCTGATTTAAGAGAAGCCTCATTAGTTACATCATCATCACTTGCCTATCCGAATTTAATACATTTCTCCCACTCCACGTTTCTCTCTCAAACAGTAGACATTATTTTGTTTCAAATTACTTGCATTGGCATTAATATCATTAACATCACAATCACTGTGGGCCACGCCTCCAAAGTCCAATGGGATTGGGTCTAACAGGTCGAGACAATCTGGAAGTCTGACTGGGCAACCTGATCTGATTTCCCTGATATGAGAGAGATAGTGCTTCACCATTCTTTACATTCTGTACAACATTCAATGAAGTAAGGGTATCACTGCTCCGCATCCTGTGATGACTGTCCTTGGTCTCATTTCTTGGCTACTCCTTATCAGGTCTAATGCTTGTATCTTCAAAAAAATTTGTCAGTTTGTCAAGCATGATTTCCTTTTCATAAATCCATTGCTGATTCTGTCCGATCCAGTCACTGTTTTCCAAGTACTCTGCCATTAAATCATTTTAAAATCTTTAATCTAAGTCTGCCACAACATGTAAGTATTGAATTTGTTTGTGGTATCTTTTCAATACTTGAACAGCTGGACAGTAGCCAACTCTGAAGGAAATGTCCTGGAAGTTGAAGATTCCACTGGGCACTTCCTCTATGCCTGGAACCTGTTAAAAGTTTCCATCAAAGTCAGTGAATTCAGAAGGTTCTGATGAAATAATGTAAATAGTTACTCAAGAAAAGTTAGACTAATAAGTACATTGTCTAACCCCTGAGTAACTATTCAACAGACCCCATATTTATCTCACACATGCACACTCCAATTGGACCTCCCCCAGACCACTTACATCCCTCAAAACTTGATCTGAAACCTCTGGTACCCGAAAGCCTGCCTCCCCGACTTTTATTTTGCTTCAGCCCCAACTCCTCCACTTCCCCACTCAGGACCTGACTTCACGTCAACCTCTGGATGCTGACTCCCTTCTTTCTCTGGGAGCAGATCCCCACCATCTCCTACACCCCCACCCACCATTTCTTCCACTCTGGACTTTCTCTCCTTCTTACGCAGTTCCGGAATTAATTTGCCTCTGCTCATCCCAGGCTGAAACACTTTCTCCCCCGATGGACCTAACCATTCCTCACCAAACCCAACACCCACCCTACTTCCACCCCTACCATGCCAGATTTCTCCCAACTACCACAATGTACTTGAAACACAGCATTACTTACCTGGCCCTCTTGCCACCTGGTACACTTGAACCCTACACCCTCCCATCTCAGCATCAAGCCCACATGATACACCGTTCCCAATACTCTACCCTCTCCTGGTTTACACTCTACTTTTCTGATACCCTACCCAGATGGCATGCCACATACTTGGAACCTACTTCCATCGATCTGACACACATTTATGAATGGCAGATCATGCTTAACAAAGCCACGGGAATTTTTTTAAAGGATGTAATTAGTAGAATAGATAAAGGAGAACCAGTGGATATGGTTTATTGGGACTTCCAGTTGGCTTTTGTTCCTTATAAGAGGTTAGTGAATAAAGTTAAGATGAGATGGGGGTAATATATTAGCATGGATCAAGATTTGGTTAGCAGAAAATAAACAGCGAGTGAAAATGAATGGATCTTTTTCCGAATGGCAGACAGCGACTAGTGGGGTACCACACGTTTGAGTAGTTGACGCCTATGTATACATTTAACCTGGATGATGCAACTAAATGCAACATTTCCAAGTTTGCCGAAAACACAAAACTGTGTGGGGTTGTGAGGAGGAAGCAAAGATGCTTCAAGATGAGTCAAGATGAGAAAGTGGGCAAATGTACAGCTGATGCAGAACAGATCATTTAAATGTGAATTTATGCACTTCAGAAATGCAGAATATTATTTAAATGGTAATGTATCGGTAAATGTGAATGTACAAAGAGGTCTGGGTGTCAACGAAAGTAAACAAGTATGAGCCGCAAGGAACTAGGAAGGCAAATGGTATATTAGCTTTCATTGCAAGACAGTCTGAATTCAGAAAGTTATACAGGGCCTTGGTGAGATAACATCGAGAGCATTGGGCTTCCTACCAATTTTGGGCTTCCTACCAAAGAAATGATAAACATACCATGTAGGGAATTCAATAGAAATTCACTATGCTGATACTGGAGATAGCAGTATTGTCCCATGAGGATGGATTTGTTTGACTTGGTCTGTATCATTAGACTTTAAAAAGATCGGAGGAAATCTTTGTTTGAAATATATAAAATTCTAAAAGGGCTGGACAGACTAGATACAGGAAAGATGTTTCTCCCAGTTGGAAAGTCTAGAACCAGGGGACATAGAATCAGGATATGGGGTTGACCATTTAGGACTGAGCTGTGGAAACATTTCTTTACTCAAAGGGTAGTGACTGTTAAATTTTCTACCACAGAAGGCAGTGATTCTTTTAGATTTTGAAGACGTCAAGAGGCATGGAAGAAAGTGGAAACTTGGCATTAAGACAAATGATCTGCCATGATCATATTGAATGGTGGAGCAGGCTCAAAGGGCTGAATAGACTACTGGTCCTAGTTCCTATGTTCCTATGTTTACCCTCCCAGCACCTTAACCTCACGCTTACCTAATGCACTTACCATTTGACAGCAGCTGTCAAAATGGCTGGCTGTGATTCTGACATTAACTTTCAGTAAACCACAACTGACTGCTGTAGAAAGGGACTGTGGATTACCTTCCCCTGATAGATCCACACCGTGTGAAAGTTTTAAGCATGGAAGTACGGCTGTTAAGTTCTGATGGAGCCTGATTGGAATCTCCTGTCAGAAATGCAGAGCTCTCTTCCAGTGTATAAAAAGAATTGGAGAGGCAATCTGAGTGATGGTGCTATTCCTCGGAAAATCTGACCCTATGATACCACTTTAATAAGAATCAAATCACCTTTGTTGACTTGTTCCACTGTCGCCGTTGAGTGTATCAGCTATTACCTGTGCCTTGCCTGGAACAAAGACAGTTGTAGGGTAGTGCCTCATTAGTCTCATCCTGATCCTTTCCATTCAAAATGGTACATTTTGTGATCTTCTCCTGATCCAAGTAATGTTACTTGTAGCTTATGATTCATTTTGACCTGGGATCTTAATCTTAGAAAAATCTCCAAACTTTTGCATCCCCATGGAATGAGTACTTCTTTTTTCAATTATTTCACACCTTTATTCAGTCTCAGTTAATGCTCTTCATGTGAAGTATATTGACTTCCTTGTTCCATCAGTTTGCACCTGAATGAGGATTTCTCCTCAGGACCATAAGAAGTAGGAGCAGAATTAGGCCATTCAAACCATTAAGTCTGCTCTACCATTCAATGAGATCACAGATGATCTGATAATCCTCATTTCCACTTTATCCCCTTAAACCATTATTTCCCTATTAACTAAAAACTTGTCTATCTCAACCTTGAATATATCTTGACCCAGCTTCAACACCTTCTGTGGTAGAGAATTCCACAGATTCTCTACCCTCTGAGAGATGAAATTCCTCTTCTATCTTAAAGGTACGACCCCTTATGCTGTGATTATGACCTCTGGTCCTAGATTGTCCCAAAAAGGGAAATGACATTTCGTGTCTACTCTGTCAAGTCCCCTAAGAATACTATATGGTTCAATAAGGTAATCTCACATTCAATACAGACCAATCTACTCAAATTCTCCTCATACGACTGACCCTCCATACCCGGTATCAGCCTAGTAAACCTTGTTTGGACTATCTCAAATGCCAGTATACCTTTCTTTAGATAAGCGGCTCAAAACAGTTCACAGTATTTTGGCTGTGTTCTGACTGGTGCCTTGTACAGTTTTAGCAATACCTCTCTACTTTTACACTCCATTCCCTTTGATATAAACTCCAACATCCTATTTGCCTCTCCTGTTACCCATTGAAATTAAATGCTAGCATTTTATGATTCACAAATGAAGACTCCCAAATCCTCCTGTTGCGTAGTTTTTGACAGGCTTTCTCCACTTAAATAATATTCATCCCTTATATTCTTCATACCAAAGTATATAACTTCACATTTTCCTGCATCATATTCCATCTGCCGAACTTTAGTCCACTCACTTAATCTATCTATATCTTTCTGCAGGCACTTTCTCTTATCCTCACCACTTGATTTCTCACATATTTTTGTGTCATCTTGAAAATATGCATCTGCTAAAGTATTTTCACTTTCATCATGAATATATATTTTTGATAGTTGTGACTCCAGCACTGATCCCTGTGGCACACCACCACTTACACTGTGCAATCCTGAAAATGCACCTCTTATCCCAACTCTCTGTCTTCCATTAGTTAGCCAATCCTCAATTCAAGCTAACATAATACCTCCAAAACTGTGAGTTCTTATTCTTAAGTAGCTTCATGTGTGGTATCTTATCAAATGCTGTCTGAAAACCAATTATATTACATTGACAGCTTCCCCTTTATCTGTTTTGCTTTCTACCTCCTAAAAGAATTCTAGTAAATTTGTCAGGTGTCATTTCTTCTTTATGAAGCCATGCTGACTCTGTTTGATCATATTTTATATTTCTAAATCCTCTGCTATTATATCATTTATAACAGGCTTTATCATTTCCCCAATAATGTTAAGCTAACTGGGGTACAGTTGCCTGATTTTTTTTTTGTCTCCTTCCCTTTTCATATAAAGGCGCTACATGGACAGTTTCCCAATCCTTTTGGGCTTTTCCAGGATCCCAGGATTCCTCTAAGATTACTACCAATGCATCTACAATCTCTGTAGCAATTTCCTTTAACATCCTAGGATGCATCCCATCAGGTCAAAGGGACTTTTCACTCTTCAGCCCTATTGGGTTCCCTAGCATTTTTTCTCTTGTGATAGTTATTGTATTTATTTCCTCCACTCCTTTTGCCTCATGAATATTTAGTGATTTTGGATTGCTGTTAATGTCTTCTACTATGAAGACTGATGCAAAGTAGGTAGGAACAAATTACTGCAGAAGGATTCTGGATTGTTGGAGATCACAGCAGGTCAGACAGCATCCATGGAGAGAGAGCAAGCTAATGTTTTGAGTCTAGATGACCAAACTATTGGGGCAAAACTATTGCATAAATGATGTTCCCTCCACACTTCAGTTCTGATGAAGAGTCATCTGGACTCAATGTTAGATTGTGCTGTTGCCATGGATGCTGCCTGACCTGCTGTGATCTCCAGCGTTTGTTGTTTTCAGTACAGATACCAGTATCTGTAGCAATTTGTTCCTACATTTCGTTTAATCCAATGACACATTTCTTTGAGGAATCCCTACCTTGAAGAAGTTTTGCTCTTCCCTATGACAGGAATTTCAGTTGACTCTTTCACCGTGTACATCTTTGTTGATCTTCATTTCACTGCTGGTGTTCAACAAGGTGTTTGCCAAAACTCACTTCCACAACCATGTTTCTTTCCTCAGCGACTGCCAATGACTTGGACTTAACCCCGCAAAAAGCCCCAAACTTGCATAAATGCTCTCCCCTATACGCTTCACTTCAGCTCTGATGAAGTCATCTAGACTTGAAACCTTATCTTGCTCTCTCTCCATGGATGCTGTCTGACCCATTGTGAGCTCCAGCATTTGTTGTTTTCAGTGCAAATTATTGTTTAACTCCTGTGCTATTTCCTGGTTTCCCACTATTATCTCCCTGGTCTCATTCTCCCAGGCATCGATATTCACTTTGGCTTCTCTCTTCCTTTATCAAATACTTAAAGAAACACCTGCTGTCTTTCTTGATATTATTTACAAGTCAAAATTTATTTCTTTTTTTTGGTCATCACAGTTTTTAAAAAAATCCCAATCCTCTGCCTTCCCACTAATTTTTGCCAAATTGCATTTTTTTTTCAATCTGATGCTACCCTTAACTTCCTTGGAAAACCATGGTTTATTTGTTTCCTTTGTAGAATACAGCTTCCTCACTGGAATATGTCTTTGCTATGAGACATGAACTATTTTCTTAAATGCCTGCAATTGTTCCTTAGACGTCTTTGCTGTTTTCCCACTCCACTCCGGCTAACTGACACACAGTTGTTTCTGACCCTAGTTTCTCCCTTGGAAACTGACAGCTAAATTCTGCTATGTTATGATCACTGTTTCCAACATCATTCACTCAACCTCCTTCATTACATATCACCAGATTCAAAATAGCCTTATTCCTGATTGGATCCATCACATAGTTTTCTAGGAAGCTGTCTGGAATACACTCTGAATTCTTCCTCATGGCTTCCTCAGCCAAACTGTCTATCCCAATCTACATGAGAATTAAAGTTACCCATGATTAATGAACTGCCTTTATCAGATGCCATCATTATCTTCTGATTTATTCTCTGTCTCACCAAAAGGCTACTGATAGGGAGGTCCACAGTTTACTCCTGCCAATGTCTTCTTTCTCCATTTACCCATTTAACCCATTTGTCTCTATCCACATGGATTTTACACCTTTTGAATCAAGATCATTTCTTGCTATCGTACTTATTCTATACCATACCAGCAATGTTACCTTACCACCCTTCGACCTTCCTGCTTGTCCTCTTGGGAATATTTAGTTCCCAGCCTTGATACCCTGTAATTGTAATGCTGAGGATGATGCATCCATGTCTATTATGGTAAATATGCTTAGTTTATAATAACCATGTACCTGTGGAGAGCGGCTTCTCCCAAATTTTCTGAAAAGCTGCTAGTTTTTCCCATTCACAGTCCCATTTCTGGCCTTTCTTCAAAAGCTTTCTTATGGATCCCATTAGACTGGCTAAGTTAGGGATGAAGTTTCTCACTTGACCTTCACCATGTTTAAGAAGCAATGCACATCATTTATACACTTTAGAGCTAGCGGATATCTCTCCGATCCATACTGATACCTTGTTCTTGGAAAAGTCCCAAAAGTGCCATTGCTGTTCTTGAGAATTGGTGTTTCGTGTTTAGTATAGGGACTGCATTCTATAATCCTCTTAACACTTCACTGACCCATTGGCCACTTTCAATTCTTGTCGGACCATGCACTAGGATATCAACCATTTGGCAAATAGTTCCTTGTTTGCCTTCAAGAATTCTTGACATTGCTCCGCAAACATTCTGGCATGGATTTGAAAGGGAAGATGGTTAAAACAATATCATCTGAAAGATGTGATGAAAGTAGAAATCATGACTTGTTGTTTACAAGTATCTGCCAAAATCACAGTTTGCATCCAATTTCATAAAGGACTTGCTTTCATGCTAATTTGGCCAAACTTCTGTAGACTGATAAAATTGATTTCTCTTTGTATTCCTTTATTTAACCGATTGGGATCATCGCACAATTTTATTTGCAATTTGGTTTGGGAGCAATTATCATTGTATCAATCAGTCACTGGCGATATAATTCCCATTTTCTGTCATTTTCCCTTGCACAAGCATTAAGTGCTTTCGAACAGAGAACACGTTCCCCCATCAGACTACATATACCTCCCTTCAGCCCACTTTCAGAACATATATGACAATATTTTCCTAGCTACAATTAGTTCTGAAAGGTCACTGGACCCAAAACATTAACTCTGCTTTCTCTTCACAGATACAGCCACACCTGCTGAGCTTTTCCAGCAATTTCTGTTTTCACTTCTGATTTCCAGCATCTGCAATTCTTTTGGGGTTTTTTACACAGTTTAATTGCCTGCTTTTGGCTGCATTGAATTCACAAGAGTGGTCCTGCAGTTTTGGGAACCATTTCACAAGACTCAGTCAGTCTATTTTGAGGACAGGTTAGCTTTCTATACAAGATACACAATAACTACACTTTTGCAAAAATTCCTTGGCTGCAGAATTGATCAGAGCTGTTCACCAAATGCTGAGGGAGTTGATGGCATAATGGTCACATCACCGGACTAACAATAATCCACAGAAACAAGCCAATGCTTTAGAGATATGGGTTCAAATTCAATTCATAAAACTTGGAATTGAAAGCTAGTCTCAGTAATGGTAACCATGGCAACAACTAGAAACCAATCTGGTTCACCAATCTGGTTTCTAGGGGGAGGCAATGGCCTAGTGGTATTATCACTGGACTAATATTCCTGAGACCCAGATAATGTTCTGGGAATCTGGGTTTGAATCCAGCCACAGCAGGTGGTGAATTTGAATTCATTTTCTAAAAAATCTGGAATTAAGAGTCTAATGAAGACTATGAATCCATTGTCAACTGTTAGAAAAATCCATCTGTTTCATTAATGTTGTTCAGGGAAGGAAACTGCCATTGGTATGTGGTCTGGCCTACATGTGACTCCAGACTCACAGCAATGTGATTGACTCTTAAATGCTCTTTGGGAAATGAAGGATGGGCAATAAATGCTGGCCTAGCCAGTGGTGCGGTCATCCCATGAATGAAGAAAAAAAGTCCTCTGTGGAAGGAAATCAGCCATCCTTGACTGATGCACATGTGCCTCTGGATCCACACTGATATGGTTGACTCTTAACTCTGAAAGCCATTCCGTTCGAGTGCAATTAAGAATGGGCAACAAAACACTGCGACGCCCATACCTTATGAAAAATTCAATTAAAATTGAAATAGGTGTGGACTGATCTGGGGTTGGGCAGCAATCACTGTGACAGAATATGACTGCACAAGACTAACAAAAACATAATAGAATTGTTATACCACAAAAGGAGGGCATTCAGCCTGGGAAATAGTATGACACCAAATTTATTTTTGCCTTAAATCAAACTGGTGCATTGTGGTTAGCAAATGCAGTACCAAAGAATAATCCGTGGTATTACTAAATTTTTATAGCATTACTGATGTGAGGTTTTTCATAAACATTTACTCCTATTTTATTTGATTTATTACTTGGATTCATATTGATTAAATCTCCGCTTGCATCTAAAATGATCATAACCAGTTCAGTACGTTTTGCAAGACATTAAGAGAAAAACTATTGTAAATCCAGATTTTACTGCCATTTTATCTTATTCATAAGAGTATATTGTCAAATCTATACTTTCACATTCAATCCCTTCTGAAAACAAAATCAACATCATTTTTCATTGCTGTTGTTTAATAACACATTGGATTATTTTGCTAGCAAATTAATCCTATCAATAAATATGTGGTCAATTAGCAATGATGTTTTGCTTCTGCATTTCCCTGCTTTATTATTAAAGCCATCAAATATTTTATTTGTTTTACAATCATGTTTTATTTATCAGCTATTTAGAATGTTTCTCTAACTGGAGAATTGATTTATTTCTCAATTTTTTTTAAAGAGTTGTTTAGGAATGGACTCTTGGGCTCTTCATTACTTCATCCTCAATGGCAATTCCTCCAAAATGAGCTCAAGTAGGTCATTCCCAAATGGGAGGCATTGCAATTGAGCCTAAGGGCTACTTACAGTCCACAGTTTCCAGCATCTCCTAGAAATGGCATTCTAGAATTCGATAATAGACCATATGGAGAAGCATTGCCATGAATACCTATCCCGAACATCAATATCACAATGTTGTTCTTTGAATCCAACTTTCCATTGATTTGTTTTATTCAGAGATAAATGGCTTATCCAACATGTCGTTCAACCCATAATTGGAGAAATATGTACAGATTTGAGTATCCCCTTAAAGGAAGCAGATCAAAATGTGGTCAAGGCGTCGTATGGATTCATGAAGATGTTATCAGGACTGAGAGTCACTTAATGAGATTGGGACGTTAAACCTTTTCCAACTTGAGACCAAGAGATAACCTGCTTTACCAGGAGTAACACAACAAAAGCGGTACCAGCGTTGAGCAGCTTTCAACAAACCTAAAATGTGTTGAGCCAATGTTAAGAATGAGAGAAATGATTGCCCTGAATGCTATACATGTTGCAGAGGACATTTGTTAAGCCAGAAAGGATAAACTCAACAAAAATAAACTAACCATTTTTCTTTGGCCCCCTCTGAATGACAGTATCATCAAGGCTGCTGAGCAAAAATCCCATTGACATGATACCCAGATTCTCTTCCACCTACTTCAAGAAACAAAACAAAAGAGAGAAGCCATCAATATAGTTTGTCGCAAAGGAGTTAGGGTATAGTTCAACAAATTCTCATAAATGCACAGTAAACCAATATTCGAATAAAATGTGAGGCACAATGAACATATAACAGAGAACAAATCAAAACGGGCCAAAGAGGAAGCAAATCAAATGTCATGACCATGGATCATACCTGCCCTTAAAAGAGGAATGATAGAGCCAAGGTGACTGCAGATATAAATTCAATGGTTGTCTGCTGAGAAATTCTAGAATGTTATATCCACATAGAGTCAGCAAAGCTTCAAACAGGAAGAGATAATGAGAAGGATGGCTACCATAAGACATAATGACTACCTAACACCTAATTGGCCTTTGTTAACCATGTGAAGTCATGGGGGCCTGCTACTTATGTGACCAATCAGCAAAGCGTTTGGAATTCTGCTTTCATGCAAACAAACTCAAATTTAGACATAAACCAAAATCTATCATTAGTGAAGTGGATAAATTTGAATGTAAACTCAGTGCTCTCAGTGGGACCCATACTTCCAAAGGATGACAGTCTGAATTTTCCCAGTCCCTGAGCAATATGGGAAAGTCAGTTGGGAAAATGTGACAAGATTGAAAAATGATCTCAAAGTCGAGGGGAAGAAATCGTATTTAACATTTAAGGTTTGAACAGTAAGATGAGAGTCTCACTAGTGCGCAGTGATAGGCCTATTTGTGTGCATTTACATCTCATTAGCATCTAATATCACCTCATTTATATGCAATTTCCTAATCTCCCATGCAACAGGAAAGACACTAGATGGTGACAATGCCCAACATGAAAGTCAGAGTGTATACTCTGGCATCTCCAGCTTTCCATTTGCTTCTCCAAGCCTCTTGGACCAGCAGTCTCCCAAGCCCCCAGAAATCTGATGAAGGGTTTAGGCCCGAAACGTCAAGTTTTCCTGCTCCTGTGATGCTGCTTGGCCTGCTGTGTTCATCCAGCCCCATGCTTGTTATCTCTAATATTAACTCTAACAGGTTGGTTACAAAATATCTACGTGGACCTCATGCATTATCCTACTGATTTGATTAAAACTCCTGGCCACCAGTAATTTTGACAACATTATCCAACATTACACATGAATCCTGTTAATGGCTGTGGTCCGTGAGTAATATCAGACAAGGTGCAAAGATTTAACTTGGTTGAAAAAATGGTAATAATCTTCCAATGTCCCAGTGCCTGCACAAGGTGCAGGAGCTGCTTACTTTACGCCTTGGTCCATGAAATGTCCATGCCATTATCCAGGATGCGATGCTGCCCTTCTTGGTTAGTGTGGGTGTTGGGATGGGGAGAGAGGTTCTTATTATTACTGCCACATGTACAATTTCCCACTGAGTGTGTGCCAAAATGTTTGAGCAACATACGTTTGAATCAGGGCAATAATGCACAAGGTCTCTGCTTTCAAATAAGATTTATACAGGACTTGAAACATTGACTCCGTTTCTCTCTCCACAGTTGCTGCCAGAATTGCTGGGTTTCTTCAATATTCTCTGGTTTTACTTCAGATTTCCAGCATTTGCAATATTTTTCTTTCATTCAACAATGGGCAGGGTTCATGTAGAGGCATCCCACTCATTGTCAGGGGCTTCCATTTCTCAAAATTTCAAGGATGCTTTTTTGAAATCATTTACCGGTGTTGTGACTACTGAGTGTTCAGAACTCTGAGGAGCGGCTTTGTTTGTGATATGCCCATGCTGGAACTGTCCCAATGGACCCAGGATTAGAAACTGTGGACATCCCTGCATCTCCCACATGAAAGGATGAGAAATACACATGCCTGGAAGCTCAGCATCAACATCAATCTCTGGTGAATGTGGAGCCAACTCACACTGCAGAGCTCCCAGCCATTAGTATCATCAATGGCAAAGATACAGGACACCCACAGGTGCTCGTTTTCCATGGAGTGCCATGTAGATGGGAGAGGGCCAGTGATGCAATAAAATGTCCAGAGGTGGAAGTCAAAATGCTGATGTCATGTGCAGTGTATCTGCAATGAAGGCCACCAAAGGACACAGAATGGCAACTCGACGTTAGGTTTCCATGCAGGTTATGTCTGGGTATTCATACAAGTATCTGGCAGACTGAGCCACTTCATCCTTGGAATCTCTCCACCAGACAACTGGACAATGCAATGAGATGAGGCGATAGAAGGTGAGAATGCATGAAATCTGCAACATTGCAGCATTGAACATGAGGACATTCTGCAGCTGGAGCAGCATCTTACCATACAGCAGTCTTGGCCAAAGCAATGTAGGCAGTACCTCTTTGTGAACCTCATTCAATGGAACAAAGTTGTGTGAAATTATCCTTCACTGACTTTAAGTGTTTTGATGCTGCTAAGGACAGCATCCCATGTTTAACCCCAACCGCAAGAGCATCTTAACTATGTAATAGTCCTGTGTGGCTCATGTGGTTCAACAAAAATTAAGGTAATAACTGTGTGAAGATCTTCACAAGATCCAATGCTCTCTCATTCAATTGTACAAGTTTCATGTCAGTATGTGGAAAAGTTAACTATCATACAGACTGTGTTCGAACACCTTGTTGAGCAAAAGATGGCTAGCCTGTCTGTTGTTATTCCTGTCACAATTGCTAAAATGGCAGTCACTCACACAGCTGATAATGAAATGTGAACAGATATTTACAATGTTATAATGCATTTACAATGATGATAATACACTAACAGTAACACGTCATCCATGCCACCTATGTGTACTCATAAGTTTTTATTTTCCTTTTCTACATTTAGGTGCAGTCTTAGGGTCTGCAGCTGAGGTGAAGGGAGCCTGCCCTACACTGGAGACTGGCCAGTTCTGAAGAATGGTCACTGGACTCAAAGCATTAACTCTGCTCCACAGATGCTGCCAGGCCTGCTGAGTTTCTCCAGCAATTTCTGTTCTTGTTGCAGATTTCCAGCATTCACAGTTTGTTGTTTTATTTCTTTTTCCTGTGCCTCTAATATTTTTGAATGAATTTGTTAACAGCACAAGGAGAGGCTGAATAGGTATGTAGTCTCCGGCAGTCATAGAGCCATACAGCATGGAAACAGACCCTTTGGTCCAACCGGCCCAAGCCGAACATAATCCCAAATTAAATTAGTCCCATATGCCTGCTCCTGGCCCATATCCCTGCAATCATTTCCTATACATGTAATCCAAATATCTTTAAAGTGCCAGCAACCTGAGGCATTTCTTCCTCAGCCAGCTGTGGAGACATGGCAGTGATCTTGACTATATTCTAGCTGAAGTTCCCAATGAAGACTCAGTGTCTGAGCTGGTGGAGGAAAAAAGAGACAGCCTTGCAAGTGCTTTCTCTGAGGGTTTAGTGGCTTCTTCCTCTGAGGTGGAGGAGGAGATGATGATCTGAGTGGTTGGTCTGTTCATGACAGTGACCGTGCAGATGCCACTGGTGCTTGGAGAAGACAAGAAGGAAAATGAGGGGTGAAAATTTTGGGCATGTTGAGAATACACTTACAGTGATGGTATTGGTAAGGGAGCACAGCACTTGACAATGAATCATACTTGATTTCCAGTCTCAGCTTCACCATGAATGGTCTCTATTGTCTCCCACTAAGGCAAGGAATCTGTGTTTGTAGTAGGTGAGGAGACCATTGTCAGCCACAACACCACCAGTCTCAGTTCTGGTTGTCCAGTAGTGAGATCTTTTCTCCTGGAATGAGAGAAAGGGAGGGATTGAGTGAGATGTAAGTGGTTGGCATAAGTGTTATTTCTAGTCCTGGTGGGGAAAAAGTGGTGAGGTGCCATCAGTGAATCAATAGGTAGCACAGTGACGATGCAGCATTAGTGGTGTTGGGGGATTGGGATAAGCGAGAGTCAAGAGAGGGAAGATGCTTCATGCAATAGTGAGACTGGAGATCGTGGGCCTCGTCAGGGGCTGGGGGTAGTAGCGGAGATAGAGTAAGTGTGAGGAAATAAGATGATGGCACTCATCCTCATAAAGTGCAGTAAGTCATTAACTTTCTTCCTGCTCTGTTGGGTGTTCCCCTGGAGTGTGGAAGCAACACTGACCCGAGTAGTCACTTCAGAATTCTTAATCATGTTCTCCATTGAAAATCTCCTTAGGCCCTTTGCAGAGTTTTAATCAAACATGATTAGGCATTTAAGGAAAGATTAGGCTGACACTTTTTTCCTGCATGACCCCAATGGAAGTGGCCTCCAACAAATACACAAAGACACTAATTAAGGGCAAAGCAAAGGGGAAACCGTCATCGAGGCCCCAAAGGCTGTCCCACATTTCCTCAGTCCCCTCTTTGGGTTAAATTGTCTTCACATATAGTGGAGGCCACTCTTGCTTCAGCAAAATGTCCCAGTCCCATTATTGGATCCTTAATTGTCCAAACCAGCTACTTGTCTCCATGAAATGGTCAGCTAATCTGCCTCCTACCCACTGCTTGGAAACTTCTTCAATAATGGGACAATTATAAGGAGTGTCCTGATTTAAATCAGTGCCTTTTCCCCCTCCCCCACCACCACCTCCTCTGCGGCCCCACTTCCTACCACCCAGCAACCAGGAAAATTCAATTTTGATTTAGGTAAACAAAGGTGTGGTCAAATAAAAAAGGTTTTAAGGAGTATCTTCAAAGAGGTAAGTAGGAGTAAATACAGCCATGAATGGCAGATTAATTATAACTGGTAATGCAAAAAGAGCGAAAATTTGTGTAGCTGTTTTGTAGGGTTTTTGGGCTGGAGGAGGTCATCAGGTAAGCGAGAGGTGTATGCCATTTTGGAAGGGGAGGAAAATCATACTATAGTTGTTGAACAATTAAATATAGGTCAAAGATGAACTCACAAACAAACAACATTGATTCCAAGGTGTGATACATAATACAGATAATACAAGGTTGTTCATTGTTCAAAAAGTGGACAAAACATCTAATCATCCAGCACTCCGGTTCGCTTGGGTAAAGGGAAATTCTTCTGTCTTTGTGTGCGTCTGCGTCGTATATTTATAATTGAATAGTTAATCTACACCACTTTGGAATCATTTATATTTCTGAATACAAAACTGCACTTCCAGTCAGGCATTCCTAATATCAACTGAACATTAGACAAGTGAAGCTGAGGCTAGAAATTACTGCAATATCAGTTCACACATGGGTGTCATTCAGTTGTCAGGATATTTTTGCCAGGAATTGTACTCTGTAGGCATGTGAATTTAATGTAATGATAGAGATTAACCTCCATTACATCAATGGGAAACTTCTGGTGTAACCACAAAAATACAAAGAAAAGGCAGCAGATGTAAATTGTTTGTCAGATGTACATGGGCTATAAAATATCATCTTTTATTCTCTACTGTGATGGAAACTGTGAAATATAAACTTTGACATGATTGTTCTAACTGTTAGTACAACAATTTGCCTTCAAACATAAACTTTGGTTGCAATTGAAGAGTGGATGGTAAAGTGGGCAATGGCACTTGATGTTGAAATCAAAAGCTCAGGCTAATGTTCTTGGGACATGGGTTTAAATCTCAACAAAACTGCTGGTGAAATTTAAAGTCAATTAAAAAAAAAATCTGTAATTAAAATCTAGTCTAATTGATTGTCAGTTATCATAAAGTCCATCTGGTCCTTTCGGAAAGGAAACCTACCATCCTTAGCTGGTCTGGCCTGCTTGTGACTCTAGACCCTCAGCAGTGGCTGACTCTTATTGGCCCTTTGAAATTGCCTCGAGAATCAATTATTTCAAGGGCAAACAGGGTGGACAACAAATGCTGACTTTACCAGTAGTGCCCGCATCTCAAAAAAGAATTTAAAAATCCTTTGATTGATTTTGTTGCAATTGCTTATCACAAATCTTCATGAATGGACTGTACCAACCATTAAATAAAATAAATCTATATGTGTTTATTGAAATATATTCTTAAATAGTGCTAGATTAGGTCTACTAAAGTAATGTTATAGTCTGACTATGACAGCAATGAAGTAAATGTATGTTGGCTCATCTAATTCAGTGCAGATGTGGTCCAGTAATAGATTTCATATGGATCAAATAATTGAATCATTAAAGTGTGTTTATATAGAGTGTAGACTGTTTAGGGAGTTCAGTCATGAGGATATGTATGGTTTTGTTTATACCTAAGTGAGCGAAAAAAAAAGTATTAAGCAGTGTTATTTGTTCGAGCTTGGTTGGTAATATGTCTAACCTGAAGAAACCATTCAATGTGGGAAAATCAAAAATATTACTCCAGCAACAATGTAGTGTGTTTTCAAGGAGGTTAATTATTTATTAGGAGCTAGTATATTACCCAAAGCAGTAAGTAAATGAAAATCTTTGACGATGTCAAGCTCCAGATTCATCTTCACATTATAATCTAGTCTTTGGGTCATGGATATTTCAGACTGGAAAATAACATATAAAGTGTATCATTACTATCAACTGCTACTTTTGAAAACAGGGGGAAAAGTTCTAGTAAATACATTTAACTGAGACAATGTGCATAATCTAATAACAAGCTAATTACGCGTTAAAAACTGCATATTTGTTGTTCCCAAGGCCTGTGGGTTTGATAGAAGTGAAGACATAATTCTTCGCTACATTCCAAGTAGATGTTCTTCTTTGTGGAATGATCACACAGATTAATCAAAGTGAATCAGCATGTATTAAAAATTTACTTATATTACTTGCCTTCCTGGTCACAGGACTTTTACTTCTGAATTTCTCTAAAGTAAAAACCGATCTCGCAGATTCTATACATGTGTTCCTGTTTCATGCTGGGGCCAGCAATTTTATGAGTAACTGGCTTGTAAATTCCTTAGTGATGACAGTATTAAGTGAGATTAGAGAGAATTATCTCTTTCTCCCCCACACAAATAGCTGGTTCACAAAAATATTGTGTAATTTGTTCCACTATACATTAAGAAAAGCAATGTAGTTTTTTTTTGCTTCAATTGTCCATTAAGCATGCTGGATCATTTTAAATTCAATGTTGTTAAATGCTAAGCTCTGTTGATGCTGCAAAGATGTGACATTCCCATTTTAACCTGATCTCCAGAACAGGTGGAAATGTTATCCTTCTTTAAAGTGCAGATTAAGTTCCAATGACTTCATGAAAGTCAATGATCTGTATGAGAAGCTGTGGGGTGTTTTTATATCTTCAAAGTCAATCAGACAGTCCGAGCTATGACCAGTAGAGGCTTAACAAAGACCCTTTATTATGGGTCTTTTTCACATTCTATGGGAACCAGAAGGAAGAAGTGAACCTCAGGATCACAGAAAGAAGATTCTCCCCTCCCCTTGGCTTCCAAGCTCTTTCCTGATCGGGACACCGTTCCGATCTCTTTCCTAACAATATATCAAAGTGAAATAGGCTATTCTTTGTTGCCCAATGATAGCTTCCCATCATCCAACATTCTGTTTCAGTTTGCAACTGTTTTCTGTTACATTTGAGCAGGAATCTGATTGGGCGTTTGCATCTGACGTGAAAGAGAATCTGGAACTCACCCATAGTAGAAAAGTTTCTATTTATGCTCTAGTCAGGTAAACATACCAAATCCCAATAAAATATTCTGTTTAAATCAAATGTGAAAGGCACTGCAATAGGAAGTTAAAATTTCTGGGGCCTCATTCTGCTAGTGAAAGAATGATTGTTACCTTCTGCAGACCCAGTCTGCAAGACAGCTGGCTCATGTTAAAATTGGAGTACCATTCCATCATTAATTTATTTTTCATTTTCCCCATAATTGACACCGTACCAAGAGTAATAATGTTTAATTGTTATTTATTAACCTATCAACTATGATAGGCTGATCAGATTACTAGAACTTCCCTGTAAATTGGAATATTCTCAGAACATCTCAATTTTGACATTAATAAAGAACATTAATGCTAGAGGCAATGACATCATCAGTTTTGACAAACTGAGTGTGGCAAGAATCAAAAACATGTGATTACATATGTCCACGCCCTTTCCTAGTAGCAATTTTAAGGCTTTCCTGTGATTTTAACGAGGATGTACTTTTCATTAAAAAAAGGTAAAAAGGGAATTCCTTTTGAGAAAACTTTAAATTAGAGTTTGTAGTGATTGTAAAGAGGTCAGCCAGGTCAACTTCGTAGAATATTAATTCCCTGATTGGGGCTGTTAATCTGATCCAATCAAGGAGCTCAGGCTGACAGATCAAAACAGGATTATCAGACATCCTCTGACTCTGAGAGCTGGCTCTTAGGGAGCTGGAGCAGTGTCAAGGATTTTCCACATGTAAATAAAGGGTTACTTGGTGATGGGATACTGGCCTCTGTGGAGTTATTTCAGTGGTGACGTGAGTATAGTGTGTCCTGTAAAAACTTGTCTCAACAGTCATCTTTGAGTTGGGTGCTTGTTGCTTACATTATGATATTTGGGAAGCTTGAATCATTCAACCTTGCTGTTGAAGACAGTATGTGGAAATAATGTGTTACTTTTTTCCTAGGCAAATGACATTGGGACAGATGAAAAGCAACAAGTAATTCTCCTGACAGCTTGTGGACCTGCAGCTTTTTTGGTTATTAGGAGCCTGACTTTCCCTGAAGCAACAGATACTAATATCTTTCAAGAGTTGACAAATTTAGATAAGGAATATCATGACGCCAAACCAGCTATACTCAGCAATTCGAGACCCAGGAGAATCTGTGTTGGGACTTCTGACAAGGTTAAGATGATTGCTACAGGCATGTGACTTTGGTTTCACCTTAATGCAATACTGAGAGATCATTTGGTATGTGGGATTAAAGATGTAACCATGCAAAAGCACCTACTAATAGAAGCTGATCTGGGCTTCAAACAGGCACTGCAACTGGCATTATCATTGGAAAATGAGGCAAGTGGAGCATACAAGTTGTGTGTTCTGATGGAAGTGGACACCCTCGCTGGTCCGACTGAACTTAAGGAACACTTGAATGAAGGCAATTGCATAGCCTTACTCAGGACATATCCTGAACAGAGAGAATGTAAGTCAGTCCACAGCAAAACCCCAAAACAATGCCAAGTCTCAGCCAAATCGTTAACATTTTCTTCAGCATCTGGGCTGGCAAGCCATTATAGTCGCTGCCATTGTGCAGAGTTGAGAAAGCAAATGAGTCCCACTAGACTGAAATTAAGCAAGAGAACTCATAGGCTGGAATCCAGGAAAGTACGCACCCTGGAAAGTCCACCTACATCTAGTTTGGTAGAATTAAATTGCTTAGCAACATCTAAATCAGAACCAATCAAAATAAGTATCTGGTTAAATGTTCACCCAGTTCTAATGGAGGTTGATACTGGTGTGACTGCAGAACCAATCTTTAACAACATTCCAACCCTTAAGTTTGCACAAGACCCCAGCTAGACTAAGAACTGATACCAGGGGACCTTTATAGATTAAGGGTACAACATCAGTTCTGGTCGCTTATAAGAAGCAGCTGGTTCAGTTACCACTGATTGTAGTAAAAGACCTGGGCCCAAGCTTGATGGGGTGAAATTGGTTGAGAAAGATTCACCTAAATTGGCTCAAAATTTTTCGTTTAGAAAATGGCTGCTTGAGTGAAGTCCTACCTAAATACCTGGATGTTTTTCAGGAAGGCCTAGGAGTTATCAAAGGAGCCATCACCACATTGCATGTTGATCAGGAAACAATTCCCCGATTCTGCAAGATCTGCCCAGTGCCATTGACTGACAAGCAAAACTAGAGGCAGAATTCAGAAGGCTGGAAGATGAAGGAATGATCAAACTAATCCAGTTTGCAGAATGGGTGCCACTGGCTGTGCCGATTGTGAAGCCCAATGGGTTGAGTCGCTTTTGTAGAAATTCTAAGTAAGTTGTAAACTACTTTTCGCAGCTAGATAAATATCTAATCTCTCGCATAGACGATTTATACACAAACCATGCAGGAGGCTGTCCTTCACAAAGCTGGACATGATCATGTGAATTTGCAATTGTGTTTAGATAAGGATTCTCAGAAGTATGCTACAATTAATACTCATAAGGGTTTGCGTCAACATATGCGAATGCCATTTGGTGTATTGTCAGTCTGGGCAATTTTTCAGCGGACGATGGAGAACATTTTACAAGGTCTACCTGAGGTCGCCATTTATCCAGATGATGTACGAATAACAGGGAAGGCCAATCAGGAGCACTTAGTGAACTTGGATATTGTCCCTCTACATTTCTCCCAGGCAGGCATATACCTTCGAAGGGAAAAATGTGTGTTCTAGGCACCCCAGGTGACCTACTTGGGCTACAGAGTCAATAGGATCCAAGTTAAATCCGTTGGAAGATAAAGTGAGGGCAATTAAATGTGCCCCAGCTCCCACATCTATACCTGAGCTTAGGTCTTTCCTTGGGCTGGTGAATTATTATGGAAAGTTCATACATAACCTGGCCTCAATCCTGGCACCGTTACTTCCACCCTTAAAAAAAATGGTCAGCCTTGGAAATGGTCACATTGCCAAGTTTTATATTTAAGAGAAGTGAAGAAACAGTTTGCATCCTCTGAAGTGTTAGCACACTATGATCCCAAGCAAGATCTGGTATTGACAAGCGGTGCTTCTGTATATGATATTGGAGTAGTATTAGCTCATAGGTGGCCCAATGGAGAGGAATGCCCAATAGTGTATGAATACCAGACTTTGTCTAATGCAGAGCATAATTATGCACAGATAGAGAACGAAGGTTTGGTGGTTGTATTTGGAATCAGGAAGTTCCACCAATACCTTTATTGATTTAAATTTGTAATAATAATGGACCACAAACTCCTGTTAGGTGTACTTAAAGAGGACAAGGCAATGCACCCATAACTTCAGGCCAATTTCAGCAGTAGGTTCTAATACTAAGTGCATATAGTTACAAGTCGCATCATCATCCAGGAAACCAAGAAGCAAATGCAGATGCATTGAGTCACCTCCCACTAGAAGATTACCACAACTCGAAGAGTCTATAATGGTTTTAAATTTTCTGGACATGCTTCCAGTCATTGCTGCCAATTTCGAACATAGAACATAGAACATTACAGCGCAGTACAGTCCCTTCGGCCCTCAATGTTACGCCGAACTGTGAAACCAATCTGAAGCCCATCTAACCTACACTATTCCATCATCATCAATATGTTTATCCAACGACCATTTAAATGCCCTTAAAGTTGGTGAGTCTACAATTGCTGCAGACAAGGCATTCCATACCCTTACTACTCTCTGAGTAAAGAATCTACCTCTGACATCTGTCCTATATCTATCACCCCTCAATTTAAAGCTATGTCCCTTCATGTTAGACGTCACCATCCGAGGAAAAACGCTCTCGCGTAATTGGTGCAGAAAGACCCGGTCCCAGCAAAACTGAAACAGCTGGTGGTGATGGGGAAACCAAAGGGCCAATACTATTAGAATTGAAAATTTTTTGGACCCATAGAGACCAGATCACTGTATATTATTACGGGGACTGCATATTATTACGGGGAACAAGAGTGATTGTCCTGAGCTGCAGGATACTGGCTGAACTCCACCAGGGTCATCCAGGGGTTTCCAAAATGAAGATGTTGGCGAGAAGTTATGTCTGGTGGCGAGGATTGTATGCAGACATAGCCAGGTTTGTGGGGTAGTACCAACAAGGACAAAAATTACTGACAGCAGCTCCCCCATATTCGTGGGCATGGCTGGGTAAACCCTGAATCACTTACACGTTGACTATGCAGGTCCTTTCATGGACTCAATGTTCTTAGTTACTGTGGATGAGCACTCGAAGTGGCTGGACGTGCATAGAGCTCATTTGTCAAACATGGGGACGATGATAGAAAATCTGCATGCATCTTTTGCAATACACAGACTCCCAGAAGTGTTGGTCACAGATAACGGGCCATCTTTTACCAGCAGAGAAATTGATTTATTCTCTTATTTATTCCCCAAAGTGGAATGGCATTCGATCTATAAGGACAGCTCCACACCATCCATCATCCAATGGTCCGGCGGAAAGCAGTCCAAACTGAAAACACGCTTAAAAAAACAGCTTCACTAGCTACCAAAATGTCCTGATTCCTATTTGATTATAGGACCACCCCTCATGCAATAACAGGGATAGCTCCAGCAGAGTTGATAATGGGGAGAAGACTCCACACCAGGCCTGATCTTCACAAACCTGGTGGTAGGATGAAATGGCATCAGCTATGCCAATGCCAGACATAAGACTCCGCTAAGCAAGAGAGACGGTTTATTTCAGGGGACGAAGGATAGTGTAGGGACCACAGGATAGCCCTACATGGGTAAGATACATGGCCGATATGAGGTCAGGTCCAGAGACATATAAAATTCGGGTAGGTGCAATAGTCCTGAACAAGCACATGGACCATATGAAAGCTGCAAACTCGCAATTTGGGTGGGGGCAAAACATGCTGGGCTCCTCTGAACAGTTGTAAAGGCTGGTAGAACCAATGGGTTCTCCCTCTTCATCTAGTAGTGAAGAGACATTGGAATCTGAGATGGGCATGGCAGATGCCAATGCCTTTGCTGTCTGAAGAAGAGGATGAATATCTTCTGAGACACTCCAAGTGCAAGAGGTGGGCTACTGTGCATTACACACTGCGTGTATTCAAAGCAGAGTCAGAAGAACCTGACCCAGTGCTAAAATGCCTCAGGAGGAGCTGCAAAAAAATGAATTGGCCTATGTCCTCTGACTCAGAGGGGGATGGATGTAGTTTTTCATTATTCATTCACAGGATGAGGACAACACTAGCTAGGTCAGCATTTATTGCCCATCCCGAATTGCTCAGAGGGCAGTTAAGAGTCAACCACATTGCTGTGGGCCTGGAGTCACATGTAGGCCAGACCAGGTAAGGATGGCCGTTTCCTTTCCTAAAGGACATTAGTGAACCAGACGGGTTTTTCCAACAATCAACAATGGATTCATGGCCATCATCAGACTCTTAATTCCAGATTTTGTTTTTAGTGAATTCAAATTCCACCATCAGCTGTGGCGGGATTTGAACCTGGGTCTGAGAACATTACCTGGGTCTCTGGATTAATAGTCCAGTGATGAAACCACTAGGTCATTGCCTCCCCTTCATCCATCAAGTGGATCTCATAGAACATGAGTTCCCTGACTGGCGCTGTCAATCTGGTCCAATCAGGGACCCCTGGGTGACAGTTGAAAAGAGGAGAGTCAGATATTGTGTTCACTCTGAGAGCTGGCTCTGAGGAAGCTGGACCAGTTTCAAGGACTTCCCACAAATAAAGGGTGACTTTGTGACAGAGGACCTCTGTGAAGTTATCTCAGAGTTCAATTGTTATAAATATTTACGTTTAATGAAGTAAATTAAAATTATTAAAGTATGAAAGTGTTGTTAAAATAGAAAAGAAATGCATATGTTTTTTGCAGAATGTTAGTGCTGGGAAGTTGAACAACATTACAGATTTGGGGTACAAAATATTGGCTTAAATATTCCCAGGCCAGATGTAGCTCAGTTGTAGAGGAAACTCCATTGGCTCTGTACCAATAATGCGTCTTTGCCTCAAAATGACAAGATCAATGTCCCCTACATTCCTCTCATCAGCTAACTTGTGGACTCCTTAAGCAAGATGGGCGATTGTTGTAGCTTTGAGCTGAGCACCCACGCCTATTAGGAACTGTGATGAAATTATTCAAATTTATTTCACAGAGTCTGCCAGCCAACAGGTATTTCATGCTGTCATTCTTTGCTGATCTGGTTCCTATAAGAAATGGCCACATTCTGCCCCTCAGCCTCCTTCTTTGTGTCTATTTCTGATTTTTAAAATTACCTTTTTTGTTTAAGATGGATGAATTTTTTTAAAAAAATCATTAAGCTGGGAATTGCAAAATAATTAAAATAACAGCTTAAAATAAATGTCCTACAATGTTGGAATTCTTCAGATGTTACCATTTAGATTTTAAACAACATATTCTAAAGATGTCAAAAAAACAGAATTAATGTCTGCTTCAATTTGTGCAATAAGTGAGCTTTTATAAAGACATTTTCCTTTTTCAATGTCACAGTAACTTTTGAGGGGCCTGAGCTTGTGCAGTGATAATATCATTAGACTAGCATCCAGAGTCCACACTCCGGGGCATGGGTTTGAATCCTATTCAAGGAAGTTGGTGAAATTTACATTCAATTACTAAATCTGGAAAATAATGTTAGTCTCATTAATGGTACCACAAAACGACCATTACTTATTGTTAAGAACCCATCTGGTCCACTAATGGACTTTAGAGAAAGAAACCTGCATTGGTATCAAGCTGGCCTACATGTAATTCTTAATTTTGACTGACCTCAGAAATTTCCTGTCCAGCTACTCAGCACAAGGATAGGTAACAAATGCTGACCTTGCCAGTGACGCCTACATTCCATGAAAGAAGAGTGCATTTAACTGTGATAGGTTATTAGTAAGTGGTTCAGAGATGGGAATGACCATTCAAGTCATAACATATGAATTCTGAAACCACACAGATTTACTGTCAGAACAAGTGGTGAATTTTCTGGATAACTGTTATGAGAATTCCCAGAACATTCCCACAGAAAATCATGTTTTGCAGTGTTGATACCCAGACTGAATCAAGTAGACATAAATGTTCTCAGTGTTCATAGAATCCCTACAGTGTGGAAGCAGGCTACTCAGCCCAACAAGTCCACACCACCCTTCCAAAGAACATCCCACCCAGACCAATCCTCCTACCCTTTTCCTGTAATCCTGTATTTCCCATGACTAATCCACCTAATGTACACACCCCTGGACACAACGGGCAATTTAGCATGGTCAATCCACCTAAACTACACATTTTTGGACTGTGGGAGGAAAGCAGAGCACCTGGAGGAAACCCACGCAGACACGGGGAGAATGTGCGAATTCCACATAGGCAGTCACTGGAGGGTGGAATCAAACGCGGGTCTCTGGTGCTATGAGGCAGCAGTGCTGACCACTGAACCACTGTGCCACTGTGCCACTGTGCCACTCTGTTGTCCTGAGATTTTTTGACTTATTTGTACCTTTGTAATTGATCCTTGCTTGATGTCACATTCCAAATTATTGTTTGTTGTGGTCTCAACACTATTGGATAATACCTCCACTACTCCTGTCCATTCTCCTGTACTTAACATCAATGTTTCCATTGACATTTTTATTACTTTTTTCTTTCCAGACGAAGCTTCATTGATATTTTCCATGGCAGAAAGTTTTATTTTTGTTAATAATTCATTTATCACTTCTTTTTTATTATCAACAGTCTTCTGGAGAAGTACTGCGTTGCTTTGGTTTATTTGAATGGAATTTATTAAATACAAACAAAGTTATCACTGTTTTTACTAGTTCCTTTATGAATTTTGAGAAAATTGCAGCTATGTGTAACTACTCTGCTATTTGTAAGAGCAATGAAAGCAAATCTGTTGTTAAAATTTTCTGGTAGAGTGAGTTGCATTAAAAGAATTTGTTTTTTCTTGTATTACAGGGGTCTCTGCTATAACACGACTGTTGCGTTCCACTACACATTGCATTATAGAAAATTGTGCTATAGAAATAAAGGGGCCTATGGGAAAAGTTGGGTTACGGGCAGACCACCAAAAACTATCACTCAAAAAATTCTTCTGCACCACTCTCATATAAGTATTTGTGCCACGCCTGTCACTTGTGTGAGCTTTGACACTTATAATCAAATATAATCTATTTGCCTGCAACATAGTCTGCATCACAGCCTAGCCCATTGCTGATCTGACCCGACATTCCATCAACACAGACTTCTGGATAGATTTTCAACATACGAAGCAGAGGAATCTGACCTTTCTTTCCTATGTAGCCCGTTGACATTGAAGTTGATTGTAGGATTAAAATGCGTTATAAATCTGAGCAACATTGTATTCAAAATAGTGCTGGAAAAGAGCTGATTGTAAAACAGACAACTTTTGGTATAAATTATTTATATGAGTGAGTTCAAAAGTTCTTACATATTAAATATGTAACAAAATCTACACAAAAATGCTACGCACAAAGGTCCATGTTTTAACAGCACTCATTTTGTTTTAAACTGTACTTTTTTTTACATTTAATGTGTTCAGTATAAACTCTTCAAACTAAGACTTCACATATTTTCCTAATAAGACAGTTGTTCTCTGTGTGGTATTGTATTTGAGGTTTATGACATACAATCCAGTTGCCTTTTCCAAATGAGCTCATTATGACTTACTCTGAAAATTTACACTATCTGCAAGGATGGAAAGAAAGAAATTTTCCTTTGACGATGCCCGCAATGTCAACGTGTACACAATGGAATTGCATTATAGCCAATGTAAGCTCGTGTTTTAGAAATACTGTTCCCCTATTTGTCAATTGCATTATATCCAATTTGCTTTGCCAGAACATGCATTACAGCAGAGCGCCCTGCATTTAGTTGCTTCCATCTATCCTTGAACTTTTGTGCCATGGTCATTTTTTTAACAATGAATTAACAGTAAAACCTATAAAAGGGACTAAAAGAAAGATGAATGAAAAAATGAGGTGCTGGATATACAAACCAGGGTAAAGTGTTGTGCACCTTTAAGTAATACTATCAGAAGGCTCATCTTTATAAGTTCTGGCAGTCACCTCTGTTGGGATAACATGTTGCCTTGCTGAATTCACTTTTTTTTCTTTTTCAATGACAGCCTGGGGGCTCTTAGACAACATATGCTCAAGGTCTTCCAGATATTGCTTCCAGTAGTGCAAATTGATGACCACACTGTCAATTTATGCAAAACAGATGGTGCATGTAAAATCTCAGGTTTTTGTACATGAGGGTGCTGAATTCTTAAGCACAAATGACAAATCTGCTTTTCAATGAAGCAAACCTTCAGGCAGAATACATTTCATGGTAGTATCTGAGACTATTTACTTCATTTAGGCTTTTCCAGATGTGGTAGATTCACTAAACTCTCAGGTCAGATTATAGATGTTGGAAACACTAATCTATTGTCATATGCACCTCAATGTAAAAGAAATCAGTTGAGAATGCTCAATTCATATTAAAGCTTTTAATATTACACCTACTTTATTTCTCCTGTGCTGCTGCCTGTGGATAATGTGTACCGTGCCTTGAAACAGGCTCACTGCAGGTTCCCATTAGCTAACACTAAAAACACAAGTGATTTATTTATTCATTTCAAGTATTGCTGAAAGGAGACAGGAAGTTGAAACTTTTCATCTTACACTCACCAGAACTAGGACAGAAGAAACCAATTGAATAACAGGACCTCTATCAAGTTTGTTTCTTGCATCCTAGTTCTGATGAATGCAAGACAAAAAGCTTTTAAGTCTTGTCTCCTTATAACAATGTTTAAGCTCTGTACTACCAAAAAATTATTTATTCATTCTTATTCCTGATTACAGTGTGGCTACTACTGGAAAAGCTGGTCTCTATTGCCCATCCCTAGTTGCCCTCAGAAAGTTGTAGTGATCCAAATCTCAAATTGTTTCTGTTGACATGGTGAATGCATTTCCATCAGGCTCTTAACTGCAGGATTCCAGGACCTTGAAGCAGCAACAATGAAGGAACTGTGGTATGAGCTTAATTTGGAATGGGGTTGACTTGAGGGAACTTGGTGCTGATAAAGGGAAACTAATATATATATTACTTTTGGATTTAATAAGCTGCCACAGAAAATGTTACTGCACAAGATAGGGACTCACAGAATTTAGGTTAATGTATTAGAGTGAATTAACGTTTGGTAAACATGCGAAAGACAAAAAGTCAGGATTAATGTTTCATTTTCAGGCTTTAAAAGGCATAAGCTGTGGATCAGAAAACGATCAGTCTGAGGGCCTTAATTATTTATTTACTATCTCGACTGATGACTTTGGGGAAGGGCAGAGTGTGATATATCCAGATTTTCTGTTGATATAAAATAGATGACAGGACATAGTGTGATGAGGCCATAAGGAAGCTGCAAAGGTTGTGTGAGCACACAATAACTGGCAATGGAATTTAATGCAGGAAATTGTGAGTTCATGCAATTTGGTAGGAAAAATTAAAAGGCAAACTATTACTTAAATAGAGAGAGTTTCCAAAATATAAGTGTAACACAGACAGATTTGGGTGTTCTTGTGCATGAAACATAAAATCTTAATCTTAGCATGAATGTCCATGAAGTAATTAAGAAGGCAAATGGAAGTTTAGCCTTTACTAATCAGGGTAGCAATTTAAAAGTAGGGAAATCTGTTGCAACTGTACAGAGTGTTGGTGAGGTCACACCAGGAGCACTGTCTACAGTTTTTAAGAAAGAGGCAATTCAAAAGAGATTCACTCGGCTGATTCCTCGGCTTATCAAGGACAGAGATTAAAAGGAAAAGAGATGATCTTATTGAATCATGCACCATTCTAAGGGCGCTTGATATGGGAAATGTTTCCACTACTGGAGGAATTGCAAATCAGGAATTTGCAAATTGCAATTACAGAGTAAGGGGAAACCCATTTTAACTGTGATGCAAAGGAATTTCTTCTCTCAGAAGGCAGGGAATGACTGGGAGTCTCTACCTGAGAAGGTTGTGGAGGCTAGATTACTGAAAATATTTAAAGAGAAGGTAGATAGGTTTTTGGAAAAATTGAGTTCAGGGCAATAATGAGCTGTTTCAAAAAGGAGTTGAGGCCTGGGGTAGATCAGCCATGTTTTATAGAATGGCAGGGCAGATTTCAGTGACTGGCTGAATGGCCTACCCCTGCTTCTACTTCTCATGTTCTTACGTGTCAGATGGTTTGAGGGAGTGGGGACTCAGGGAGGGATTTAGGAGAGTTAACGGAGGAGATGGGGGGATTTGGGTGGTGAAGTCAGGTCAGGTCAAGTCAGAGGATCATTCGGGGTAAGCGGGTTGTGTGTACTGATCAGTTGTATAGCAACCTAAAAGTTACAGGTGGTTTAAATCTGTCAAATATTTCCTGGGTAACTGTCCAGATAAGTAAGAATTTGAGGCATTCACACAGCAGTCCGAGATGCTGTGGAATTGCCCACTGTAAGTTTAAATTTCATGCGCAAGTCCCATACCATCAATTTATTGAGAGTTTTGAGTTGTCTGACTTTGATACTATCTTTGATAGCATGCCTACTATAGATTTGAAGATTGCTTTCAGGGAGAAGCAAGTGTATTGGTAGCTTCCAAAATAAACTTGCCGTATAACCTGTCTCTCCTATGCAATAAAATCTGCCCAAATAAAACATAATTGATAATAAGATCAAAAACCAAGGTTACTTTGCTTGCAATTGTTGGAGCCTTTCAACACAGACCTAGTCAGAGATTTCAGGGGTAAGCAAGATAATACTTTGCCTGGAGTCAGATGGTGCCAGTGTCTGATGTCAAGGTGCCCTATTCAGTCTGAAAACCCTACTCAACTTTTGTGAAAGAGGGTTCGAGAGTTGCCCAGACCCCTCTAGTTTAAACTCCACTCTTGATTTCCTTCAGTCATTTTGGACTAAAAATCATGGAATCCCTACAATGTGGAAGCAGTCCATTTGGCCCATTGAGTCCGCACCAAGCCACTGAACAGAATCCAACCCAGACCCAACCACCCCTACCCTATCCCTGTAACCCTGCATTCCCCATGGCTCATCAACCTAGCTGCACATACCTGGAAACTATGGGCAATTTAAGCATGGCTAATCTGCCTAACCTGCACGTCTTTGGACTGTGGGACAAAACCAGAGCACACAGAGGAAACCACACAGATAGCGGAGAATGTGCAAGCTCCACACAGCTATGTGAGGCTGGAATCAAAACTTGGTCCACCTGAGCATTGTGAGACAGCAGTGCTAACCACTGAGCCACCATGCTATTCCTTCTGCATGTCTAAATCCGACTCCCACTGTGTAAGCTGTATGCTTAGCATACTGGCCTCTGGTCCAACTGTGAGTCCAGAATGAGTCAATGAAATGAAATTCCCAGAGCTGCTCTTGATATTGTTTACTTCATAAGAGACAGTTGGAGATTCTGCCTTACAACTCAGAGCAGAAAATCCTAGAAATTGTGAAGGTGTAAAGAAATCCTCAAAAACTTTTCATGCAGTAATAATTCAAATAGGTTGTGAGAAGATTATTGGCAACAATACAGTTTGGGATTCTGAGCTGGACTGTGAAAAGTCCACATGGAGTGCGTTCATTAGTTCATACATGCAAACTCAATTAGCAAACCACATACAGGTCAATATTCTGATATATTGTAACTTAGTGATGATAATTCCAATCAGCAATGAAATAACTATTTGAATCAAAATATTCCCCTGTTTACATTAAATGGATGATGTGCATTCAGAATTTTTTTTATGGTTTATTAGGAAATACATAATGCAGTTTTTGCAATTTCAGTCATTTGTAGCAAGTCAATATTCTGTCAGCTCAGGAGACAAGGGGCTGAATTCTGCATTCATTTTTTGGTGGAATTTGAGGTTTGTCATCACAAGGCCAAGTCAAATTTTTCATCATGTCATACCACACTCACATCATTAATTATCTTCCAAGCCCCATGGTATCTTTTGCATCTGATTTCTTCCCCATCTTACGACATGCTGGCCCTACAAAAATTCACTACACAGCAGGTACCTGGTGAAAGATTGGCATCCCTTTTGCCCATGCCATTTTTAAAAGGATGCTGTACTCCTGATAAGCACTGGCATACCAAAGCTGCTCATTGACAGAGAGAGTTGGAACTTGTTGGAGAAGGGGAAGATGGCATCATGATTCTCCAACTGGGACCTGGAGGTTGTGGTGAAGAGATATCCTCTTCCTGATGACTGACAGAGAAGACTACTCCACCAACCCTGCCAGCCCAGTCCTGAGTCTTTGTCCCAGTCAATGCCATCTCCTGGGTGCAGAGGAAAAACCAGTAGTGTCACAAGAATGACAATAACCTTCTCCACTCTGCTGGGGTAAGTGCCACATTCCTCATTCTGCCACCTCACTCAATCTATCAATGCCCCTGCACACAGCTCCCACCAATGCTCATTCTCTACTACACTCACTCTTCCATGCTCCTCCTTTCCTCATTTGCACTCGTTACCCACCCAAACCTCCTACACCATGAACCCTGCATATCCTCGTGCTGCCTCTGTACTATTTTAGAACACCTCAACACCTTTCTCTATTTGTACTAGCGCTGATGGAAATGACAACCACTGTTATATTACTCATTCTCCCACTTTTGTCATTACAGGAGGAAACAGCACATAATAGGTCAGGGTGAACCTATATGGGAGGGTGGGGCTGGATGCCTGACATCAGCATCCTCCCCACCCCCCACCATGAGCAGATAATCCTTGCCCTCATAAGGGAAGACCGAGACAGTGATAATGATACCTTCATGTCCCACCAAATGACAAAGTACCTTTCTTCATTCTACTGCAACTTTCCCACTTTCACTCTCAATTGTTGCCTGATACTGATTGCACTGGAACCAAAGGTCTGACCAGGACCTAATACCTGAATGCTGGAGGTACAAACCCGTTAACTGATACGACAAGGATTGGATGCCTGACCGTGGTCAATACCCTGGAAGGGTATAAGAAGCTGCCTTATAATGGGAGACTTCCCTTGACTTGCTGCGCTGGGACCCCTGCCTTATGAGTGCCTCCATTAACTTTTTTTGATGACTATGATGTGGATGTGCTGGTGTTGGACTGGGGAGGACAAGGTCAGAAATCTCATGACACCAGGTTATAGTCCAACAGGTTTATTTGAAAACACAACTTTCAGAGTCTTGCAAGCAGTGAGGCTCTGAAAGCTTGTGTTTTCAAATAAACCTTAATCTGGTGTCATGAGATTTCTGACCTTTATTGATGACTACTACCCGAAGAATAAGATATATTGCTGCCTCCTGGATGTATGTGCGCTATGCTTGCCACATAAGCTGCGAGCACATGCTGCAGGTGAGACACTGATGGAGAACACTGCCACTCTAAAAGATATTCCACCCCTTAGACTGAGGACAGTTTCGCAGCAAGGCAAGCTGTCTGTTTTTGTGACTGCATTAATTGGCACGACAAGGCAAGGCAAGGCAGGGATGTTATGAGCATCTGTAGACACTGAGTGAACAAAGCCTGAGACGTAACCTAGTCCAGTGTGCAAGCTGGATGTATTTTCTTGCATGCAAAGTGTCTGCACCACAGCCTTTCAATGCTAGTTACCATTGCAGCCTGCATTGCTAGCCTGTGCTTCCAGATAGCACTGGCATGGATCTGAAAGGTGTTGGGGTGGTAACAAAACAGTGGCAAATGCCATATACCAATTTCTATGGATGAGGGAGTGTAAGACTCAGGCGTGCTCAATGTGCCATGAGCTGCAATTTGCTTGTAGGCAGCATGGATGTCATTTGGAATAAACAGTGAGCTGTATCCACCTGGTACATAATCTGGTTTCCTTGTTGAGCTTTCATGACATTGGCATTGGCGAGTTTGATCAAATGCAAGGCTAAATATTAACAGGATGAATTGTGCCATTAACGAGGCAATGAACGAGCAATATTTACTGTCAACTGTCATCTCGATGCTGCCCAATGAAAATCTCACCATGTCTCTTGTAAAAATCTTTAAGGATGTTATGAGTTGTTCCTGATGTAAAATGTGCCCGGTTGTACTTGTTGCCTGATTTTGCCATTTGTCTCGCCGAGGCCCATGTCATGTAAATCTCTGTAACGTTCCAGCGAATATATTGCTCAGTGTAAGTCGAATTGGATGCTGATTGTTTTTTCCTATCAGTAATTTCATATGCAAGATACACGTGTCTACTTTCCATCTTCATGGGTGAATTTCTTCTGGATTTGCTGTGCAAGTATTTTTGTTCAGGCTTTTCTCCACTGTAGCAATAAGATCATTTCCATTTTTATCATTGTATTATCAAAATAGCATTGTATTGTGTGCAAAACAAAATAATGTGGTGAAAACTTCTCTTCTACAATATGACTTTTGATAAATCAAAATGGACAGTTACCTTCTTCAGGTTAAAAGTAGTGGGAAATGATCATACTTTGTGGAAATTAAAGGATTGATTGCAGGTGCAAAGCTCTGTGATAAAACTGTTTGTCTTCTTTATATTAGTAATTGCTATTTTCCTGTTTCTGTGCACTCCAACAATAAGAAATGGTCTGCAGTATATCAGCACAGGAGCGAGGTAAATATTGAAATCTTAAACTTAACAATGTATCTTGGCTTACTTGTTTCATATTGACAAATGGGAATAGTTGTGATTATGCATGGCTCTTGAAACATCAACCACAGAATAGAAGCATGAATTTGTCAGCTTCATAGCAAGTCTGTTTCTTAAAAAATTCATCTAATTCTAGTATTTGCATTAATGTGTAGTAATACATTCTAATATTCTTGCATATACTATTTAAAATCGTAAACCTAATGCTGAGTTAGATTAGGAGAATAATATCAAACTTTGAATAGTTATGTTCTTTTCCTAAAACATTTTGCCACAGTGCAGCAGAAACAAAGTAATCTCATGGTCCCTTCATTATCCTGAAGCTACATTCATACAGGTTTTACGAAATTACACAGAATCAATTATTAAGTAATTTTCAAATTTGCGAACTTACAGGGAATCAATTATATTGAGTAAGTTCATAAGTGGATAAAGCCTGTTAGTGATGATAAGAACAGACTGCATTTGAACTGAGAGATTTACATGGACTTCAGGTTCATCCAGATAAACTTGACATTTCAGGAAATGTCCTCTTAACATAAGATTCTGTGAAGCTGTGGAAGAGAAAATTCAGCGCTGCTTCCACATGTAGTCTTTTGTAGATTTGTTGCAGCAACGCTGCAAATTATTTGTGAAAAAAAATACATTTTTGTCTGTGCACCACAAAATCTTTGTGAGTAATTGAGAACTAAGTATCTGTATTTCCTGCAGCTCTTTCTTTATCAGTGGTCCATTGCTGCTGCTGATTTTGTACCAAATTGACATTGATTTGCCCCACAGACTTATGAAAAATTCATGGACTAGACAATTCATATGAAAACGTCTAATCATTAATGGTTTTTATAGTACCTATTCAGTCTCATCATTTTAGCAGTAACTTTCCTTCCATTTCAAATTACTGAAACCTTTGTATATGATTCTATGAACTGTAGATTTCCTTTTTTTGTGTGTGCTACTTGAAGAGTGATTATATAGAGAAATGAATGCTTTCCATTTACGTAACTGTGCTGAGCATTTTCAGGCCAATTTAAGCACAATCCAAATGTAGTTTTGGACTTCTTAGATGTTGTTGTTTCCTGTGGCGTCCCTCAAACCTATTACAGAAGCACATCTACTTCTGCACTGGAGCAAGATTTCCACTCTTCACATTATCTTTCCCATTGTTGATATAGACTGAATGTTGTGAATACATTCTGATTATTGACAAATTTAAAGCAGTTTCATTCCTACACCCATCCTCTGGGGATCTGGAATAAATCCATTTTCACCTATGACCTATACTGCCTCCAGAGAGAGAAGAATTTAATCATAATTGATTATATATTTTGTTCCCTATGAAGATCTCTTATTACTGCATACCCTAATTTGCAATTTTGATGTCCAGTTTTTTCTTCACTGTGCACCTTAATTCTTAATTTACTGTCCCATCAATCTTTAATTTTTCACTTTTCTAAACTTCTCTACTCTCCTTTAAAGTTGCTCCTCTTACTCTAGAAGTACTTAATAAATGACCAGGGTATTCCAAGACTGGCAAGCTCAGTTGGATTGCCACTCTGTTCATAATTATTTTCTGCTATTACTGCACTCCCAATTCCTAGCCAGGAATTCTGATCTCACACTTTCAGGAAATGCAGAACCTAGCCGAAATCAGCATTGTTTTCCCCACAACGCGGGATAGTTTCAGAGATGTTTAAAGCACCGAAGGAGGTTATTCAGCCTGTCATGTCCGCGTGACTTCTTTAATCCCATTTTCCAGATCTTGAGTCGATATCCCTAGGGACTATGTCTGTAAACTAAATACTGCCAATATGCTACCAGAGTTTCAGACTCAACTTCCATGACTTCCATGCTCCCTCTACCCTCGCAATTGACACAAATTCTCCTCAACTCTCCTTTTACCACTTATGTTAAATGTATGGCTCCTGGTTATTGACACTCTATTAACTGAAAAATGGTCTATCCACCCTGCCTATGCCCCACAGAACCCTATCCATCTCTATCAGGTCCCCTCTCAACATTTACTGCTCCAAAGAAAACAACACCAGCCTATCCAATCTTTTATCATTGCTCAGACCTTCCAGCCCAAGCAGAATCCTGGGGCAGCATGGTGGCACAGTAGTGGTCACTTCTGCCTCATAATGCCAGGGACCTGGGTTCAATTCCAGTCTTGAGGGCACTGTCTCCCTGTGTCTATGTGGCTTTGCTCTCACATTCCAAAGGTGTGTAGATTAGGTGGATAGACCATGCTAAATATTACCCTGTAGTGTCCAGGGACCTGCAGGTTTGCCATGGTATAAACTCCATGTGGGAGTGGTCTAGATGGGATGTACCTCTTCAGAGGGTTGGTGCAGACTTGATTGGCTGAGTGGACTCTTTCTGCACTGTAGGGGTTCTAGGATCCTTGAGACACTCTCAATGCAATCATATCCTTCTGTAATGTGGTGACCAGAACTGCAGCACTCCAGTTGTGGCCTAAACAGAATTTTTTTTTTACGTTTCATGTTTCAGCATAATCTCCTTCCTATTGTACTCTAGATCACAACTAATAAAGGCAAGTATCCATATAAATTCTTAACCACCATATCTGCCTGACCTATGTGGATATGACAGCAATGTTCTTCCAATCTACAGTACTTTCCAGGGACCAGATATTCAGAGTGTAATCCCTTGCCGACTCAGCTCTCTGCAACTGTATTACCTCACACTTTTTCGACTTGAATTCCATTTGCCATTGCTCCAACTATCTGACCAGTCTGTTGCTATCCTTTTGCAGTTTAAATTTAGACAGTTTCAATCTAGCTCATATTGTTACTTTATAGAACCACCATGGTTGTATGCAGGTATCTGCACCAATAAAGAAGATAATTTGAAGTTACATGAAATAATTTGATCTAAAGCACAGAAATAGATAATCCTACCCAACTGGTATATGCTGGCATTTACACTCAAAACAAACTTCCTCCCACTTCTCTTCATCAAAACTTATCAGTATCTCAAACAGCTCTCCTGGCAGAAAATCAATGCCTGGTTTTATCTCTGACAAGGTGGGGTTATCACACTGCTGAGGAACATTATAAATAAAAATGTAACAAATATGTGCGGCAGATTATTGGATACAATGATCATTCAGTATGACAGAATGTTACCAAGATAGCAAGGAGGATTTATTTGGTTTCAGGCTTCTGCTGTTGCTAACTTGGGAAAAACATAGTTTTGCCAGTGGCTGTTAAAAGTAGGAAAGCATTTAACTCACCAGCAACAATGCCTTTCTTTCGCTTCAGTATGTGCTAAATTTACCATGATGCTTGGCGCAAATGCACAGGAAATACTGGCTCACCCTTCATTAATTTTCTGCAAGTGGCTTTGGAAGAACTGATGGATTTCCAGTTTGTTCTATGCTGGCATTGCTGAATTTTACCTGCGTTAAAACTTAACCAAATTAATTTGATGCATTAATGGAACATTGTCGTTCTTTGGAGTGTATGGATTGGTACCTATGTAACTTACAACGATTTCCAGAAAGACATTCCAGTCCTCCATTCTGTGGTAAATTTTACATTTTGCATCTACAAGAAATTTTGTGACTAAGTATTACCAGTATTCATATTTTTAAATGGTTTTGCTTGAATGCGCTCAATACTTTGAATCACCTTTGTAAAGCAAGAGACGCATTTCACTCAAAAATTCTGTTGCGATAAATGAATGATTGTATTTCCAACCAAAGACTGCATTTTCGAGAGGGTTGTATCAATTACTTTAGAAAATACTGAATGAATAGCAGAACTGTCACAAGAAAGGTAGGCACTGTGGTTGACACACTTGGTAAATATATTTTATTCCTATTATATGTGAATATATTTATTCTATTCTTATAGTAACAGTCTTCACTTTCACTGTGGTGAAAGCTATTACATTATTTTTAAATATATGTCTGTAAATAAGTATGTGTGTGTTCTGACACTCACAAAAAGATTCATTTTTATTTGCTATTTTTCTTCAGTTTAACTTTTATTAAGTAAACCCAAAAAGGAGACAATTTTGTTTTGTGCAGTGAGCAAACCAAAAAATTGTTTTCTACGGTATAAGCAGGCCCTTTGTATAGACAGAATATATCAGATCCGAAATATAGCACAGACACAAAAGAGGCTAAGAAGGATGGTTAGAGGAAGAAATAGGAGACAAGAACTGCTGGTTTGTCATGAGAAAAAGATCTTCAACTTGAGGATAATATGGTTATGTGAGCATTTAGATGCATATTTGCATTTTTGAATAAAAGGTATAAAGATTGATAGACATGCTGGACATGTGACTTCAATGCTGATAGATGCCTGGTGTTTGGATAAGTACTTTGACCTCCACACATTTGTCAGCAAAAGGTTATGTTGAAAAGCAGAATCTGTGAGTATTTCTAATTATTAAGTAAACTTTATTTGGTTATATTTGAGGTGGTGTCGTGGTATGTTACTCCTAGTAAGCTAGAGATCCAAGCTAATGTTTTGAGGAAATAAACAGAAGTCTTACCAAATCAACTGGTGGTATTTAAAAAATTCACATCATAAAACATATGGAATTTCAAACTTGTCTCAGAAATGTTGACCACAAAACTATCAATGATAGTTGAAGGTTTCACAGTGGTTCAGTGTTTAACACTGCTATCGAAAAGCATCAGGCACTCAGGTTTGAATCTAGCCTGTGGTAATTGTGTGGAGTTTGCACATTCTTCCTGTGCCTGTGTGGGTTTCTGCTGGGTGCTACTATTTCCTCCCACAGCCCAAACATATGCAGGTTGGATGGATTGGCCAGGCTAAATTGCCCTGTAGTGTCCAGGGATTTGCAGGCTAGCTGCATTAGACATTGTAAATGCAGGATTACAGGGATAGGGTGGGGAATGGATCTGGGTGTATGGCTCTTCAGAAAGTTGGTGTGATGGGTCGAATTGCTTCTTTCCACATCGTAGGGATTCTATGATTGCTGTAAACAATACATCAGATTCACTCGTGTCCTTCAGGCAAGGAAATCTGTAGTCCTTATCTGGTCCAGCCTTCAGGTGACTCCAGATTCACAAAAAAGTGGTTGACTCTTAAAAGCCCTCTGAAATGGCCAAGCAACCTGCTCAGTTGAAGGGCAGTGATGGATGGATAGCACATGCTGGCCTTGCCTAGTGATGTCCACACCTCATGAAAGAACTTATAAAGTTACTGTTTAATAGTTATTTTGTGTAATGGATAAATGTGACATGAATAAAAGTGCCAGACGTCAGAAGCATACGCTATTGTAAGGGAAATGGATCTATCATCATGAGAAATTTGACCAATCAGGGTAAGCACTCCTGATCACCAGAAAAAAAACACTCCACTAACAAGCAGCCTCAAGTGGGCATTTCAAGTGAAAGGAAAGAAATATGAAACTGTTCTGGATGGAGAGTTAGGAGCAGGTCTGATGGGCGTTTTGTGCAAATCAACAATTTCAGCAATCAACCTGATGAAGGCAAGATGTTGCTTACAACTGACAAAGTGAGTTCTTGTTGCACTGCCCAGTATATGTTTCTGTAAATAATAAGATGTCGCACTTTGCACGGTAGGTTTATATGCACCTAGGAGGTTAATTAAGCCATGGTGTAAACAGTGACCTGTTAAATTTATAGCATTGAAATTCAAGCCACATACCGACCTAGATTAGCATTCAATCTTCATCGAGTTATCCTTGTTCTTGGTTACAATATGAGGACCAAAACTTTGCAGCACGTCATTCTGTGATTAGAACATAAGACATAGAATCCCTACAGTGTGGAAGCAGGCCATTTCGCCTGTCAAGTTCACACTGACCCTCCAAAGAGCATCGCCACCCAATTCCTCCCCACTACCCTATCCATGTAACATTGCATTTCCCATAGCTAAGTCACCTACGCTGCAAATCCCTGGACACTATGGGCAATTTAACATAGCCAATCCACCAAACCTGCATATCTTTGGACTGTGGGAGGAAACTGGAGCTCCCGGTGAAAACCCACACAGACATGGTGCGAATATGCAAACTCCATGCAGACAGTCACCCTAGGGTGAAATTGAACCTGGGCCCCTGACGCTGTGAGGCAGATAAAATGTTATGACTATTGTAACTTCTGATTCAGATTTTTACAACAGGATTGAAACATCATCTGAGTGTGAAAATTATCCTTGTGAAGATATGAGAATATTAACATTGTTTTAAAAACATAAAAGCAGGAGCATGAAGACATAAAAATATTATATAGATTAAAGTTTAGTTGCTTCCATTAGTAAACAGGAATGCACAAGAAGACAAACAAGAAATTCAAATGCATATAGTTCAGTAAAAAATAATATGCTTAACATATGATCTGCTATTTTATTAGGCATAAACCCTCAGCATTCATCAGTTGGACTTGTTTATTATCTGTTATACATAAAAATGTGTTGTTAGTTACTCAGTTATTTGTGGCCTCTTTTAGAGAGTACTGTTTGAATTTGTATTGCCATTAATCTTTTAGAGGGAACACATAATTTATCTCCCCAATGATCAGTATCCCCAAAGGGTAAATTACTCTAGAGGTCTCTGTGCCCCTGCACTGTATCAGATTGACCTGCTTCTTGTTTGCCATTTTTGTATACTACTTGCTTATTTAACAAGAAAGAGAATGACTGCAGTTCTGAGAAGGTCCTCTGATAGTAGTTTTGACACTCTGGCTGAATAATGACCCTCATTATGGAGCCCATGACAGGCTCTGAAAGTTCTGATTTATGAAGTCATTGAAGGTCCAGGATTAGTGCTCCCCTATTCACTGTTCACAGTACTGGGCCACATATGAAAAAAGGCTAGGAAGATATCACTTTTATTGTAATCAAGTACTGTGAATTCAATAAGAATAGAATATTGTTCACTGGCAGTTTATAGATTTTTCTAATTTTATGCTGAATATGATGATGGATTCTTTCTTTCTTTTTATGTGTACTTAAGGAATCCACATTGTTGGAGGGATGTAATTGCACTGGACAGGGTGCAGAGGAGATTTACCAGGATGTTGCCTGAACTGAAAAGTTTTAGTGGTGGAGAGAGATCGGATAGATTGGAATTGTTTTACGTGGAGCAGAGGAGACTGAAGGGGGATTTGGTTGAGATGTGTAAAAAATATGAGGAGCCTAGACAGGGTAGACAGGAGGGAAAGTTTCCTCTTAATAGAAGGATCAGTCACCAGGAGGCATAGATTTAAGGTAAAGGGCAGGAGGTTTAGAGGTGATGTGAGGAAAAAATGTTTGGTGGGAATGTACAACTGATTACCTGTAGGAATAGTAGAGACAGAAGTTAAGAACTATTTAGTTGTACACTTGCGATGCAAATGCATACAAGGTGGTTGGTTAAGTGCTGGAAAATGGGATTAGTTAGGCGGTGGTTTTTGACTGGCATAGATTCAATGGGCCAAAGGGCCTTTTCTGCACTGCAGATGTCTACGACTCTATGAGTGTGACTAATACTTCCAAGTTCTAGAAATGTTATTTTAATCAGAAACTTGAAACCCTACTAAACAAAGTTGAAAATCTACAAAATTGTTGCATGAGTGCAGAGATTATTGAAAATCTTTTCTGTTAAAGATATGAGAACATATTACAAGTTTTGTATAATTATGTATACTTAATTGATAATGAGTTTTTAATATCAGCCATTACCAATTGCCAATTTAAGTAATATAGCAATATTTTATTCTGCTAAAACTAAATATCAAAGGTAAAGGCAAAGAACTCCATTTTGCAGCATTAATCACAAAGCTGCAAGGTAAGTTTGCGAAACCTGACTTCTAACAAGCAACTGAAGACGGTCATATTCCTAAATTAGGTCTTAATATGACACTAATTTAATTGTGGTTTACTGTTTGAAAGACAGGTGACATTTGTAAAGTTATAACCATGTGTACAAAGTTAATATTTTATTATAGAGTCCCGAAGAAACACTTCCAAAATTTCAAAAGAGAAATTGCCTGAAACTTATGCCATGATGTTAATTTTAATTATCTCAAGTTACCAGATGTACTCTGTATTATACTACTGAGGATACTAATACAGGTTGTTATAATGTAGCCTGTAGTACTGCATTAAGAATTGAGAGTGCCTTATTCCAAATTACCATTTTTCAAATCAAATTATAATCATCATTACTATAATTCTATTAGTACAAATGAGAATTGTTATAAACCAATGTAGAGAAATATCATGCTTCAAATTAATTAAAATGTAATGAGATTAAAATATTCCCCTTGAAAGTTAGTTTTTTTTGGCATGGAGGCTGTGGCTATTAAACGGGATCACCAACATTTCCAATAAAACCATTCAACAGCTTGCTACCAGGAGGATAAGATGAGCTTGGTCATGGATAGCTCTCAGAACAAATCCATTAATATCATTATATAATTATCTAGAAGGTGGGCATGCAACTGAGCGATGGAAGTGTTTTTCCTTGCTAGTTAAACATTGAACTTCCCACTATAATAGGTTATTTCAACTGCTAACAAATCCAGACAAGCGTTATGGAAACTTTTCTCCAATCAGTGGTCACCAAACGTAAGGGGCAGGAATTGTGAGTCTGGGTCAGGCTTGGAATGAAAAGTCCAGAATAATGAGGAATTAAAAGCTTTCAGATTCACCAGGTAAAGGCAATGGAAGAGATTGGCATTGGCACCCTTATAGAGAGAGAGTGAGAAAGAGAGAGAGAGAGAGAAAGAGAAGCATAGGAACATAAAAGAAAGGAGCAGGAGTAGTACCTGCAGTCCTTTTTGCTTACTCCACCATTAAAATGATTTTGACTAAGCATCCAACTCAGTCCCCTGTTCCTGCTTCTCCCCATATCCTTTGATCCCTTTAGCCCTAAGAACTATATAAAATTCCTTCTTGAAACGGTCAACAATCTGACCTCAACCTCTGTCTGTGGCAGAGAATTCCACAGGCTCACCACGGTCTGGGTGAAGGAATTTCTCTGCATCTCAGCCTTAAATGGTATGCCCCATACCCTTAGACCGAGATCCGCGTTTCTGTACTCGCTGGTCATCGGGAACATTTTTCCTGCTTTCATCCTGTCTATGAGATTCCCCCATTTTTATAAACTCATTGAATATAGTCCTAACCCATCCACTTTCTCTTCATTTGTCAGTCCTGCCATTCCAGGAATCAGTCTGGTAAATCTGATTTGCACTCCCTCCATAGCCAGAACATCCTTTTTCGGATAAGGAGACCAAAACTGCATGCAGTACTGCAATGTTGTTGCTGTACTGAAACAATTTCGCGGCAAGGGCCCAACATAACCTTGGCTGCTTTCACTGCCTGCTGCACCTGCATGCTTACTTCCAGTGACTGGTGTACAAGGACACCGAGGTCCCATTGCACATCCCATCTTCCCAATCTCTGACTCTTTGGATAATAATCTGCTTTCTGGTTTTTGATGCCATAGTGGATGACATTTATCCACACGATGCTCCATTTGCCAAACATGTGCTCACGCATTCAACTTGCCCAAATCACACAGGAGCATTTTTTCATTGTCCTCACAGCTCACCCAGGGAAAGCTCTACCAGTCTAAGTTGCAGACTAGGAAACTGAGGAGAATCAAAGAGAATTCCTGAGAGTTGTGGCACAACTCGCTTTTATCTCAGGAGAAGTAAAATAAGCACTAGGAACCTAGAAAAGTGTAGTGAAACACTTGTGTGGAATTATTAAAAATTAAATGTGAACTACTAAGATTTTTATGATTAAAGAATAAGCGTTAATGAAATATAGTTTTAAATTATCAATACTTACTTTGATTAATTGTTGTATAGTCTAAGTTTATGTTTAAAATGTTAAAATACTTTGACATGGTCCTTTCAGATTATAGCATTCATTAACGATCAGTAATAAACCATGGTTACCATTAGCTAAACATGCTATTGATTGTTCAATGTTAATTATATTTTATCCAGGTAGTTGCTGCAAGTGGAAGATAGAAGTGACATGATGCCCTCTGTATGTCAATTTCGGATCTGAGTGAACTGGGCAACCAAGTGGATATCTCCTCAGCCAATCAAGATTGAAACTTTGTGAAAATAAAGAGAACAAGGACTAAGAAGTGGCTGTAGCTTAGAATAGGTAAAGTTAATTTCAAATCAGGATCCATAGGAGACAAATAGTCAAAGAAAACTTATGTAAATTTAAAATAAATGTCTTAAATCTCCAACAGCAATTAACTACTGAAGGAATGCAAGTCCATATTTGCATTAGTTAATTTTTTATGCCAGAGAGGTTTACTGGGAATAACTAACAATTGGATTCAAAATGAATTGGATTACCTACGTAGCAGGTTTTTTTGTATCTATAATCCAAATGAAGGAACCACATATGTTGAATGCAATTCATTAGTAAGCTGTAAAGTGAGAAATGAGAAGACATTTTTGCAAAATTAATGGTAGAATGGCTAATCTTCAATAGCACTTTCCAATTTCCACATCTGCCCATGCCTTAATTGTTGTGAAATTTATACATAAACAATGACAACTGTATTGGCCTTCTTGTTAGTTTGATAAATGAAAGACAGCTAAGAACTTATTGTAACAATAATGTTACCTGATGAAATCAGGTGAGTTGAAAAAGCCTGTAAAATGGTTGGAACATTTTGGGAAAGATTAAAAGTAGTTTATGTGAAAAGCTCAACAGTTAGAAAGGATTGGAATCATTTCAGACAAGAACATAGATAATCTTAAGTGAGGTTAGGGAAGGACTTGTGCAGAGTGAATGGCAGGGAGCTTTCAGAGTCAAATATTACACAACGTGGGTTCCTTAGCAATGAACTTAAAAGAGAAATTATTCACTAGAAATCTTCTAATGTGAACTTATATGAAAAATGAAAACCACTCCACAGTATAAAAATGTTCTATTGGAATATAGAGTCATAGAGTCATCCAGCATGGAACAGACCCTTCTGTCCAACTCATCCATGCCGACCAGACATCCTAATCTGACCTAGTTCCAACTGCCAGTATTTGGCCCATGTCCCTCTAAACCCTTCCTATTCAAATACCCATCTTGACAACTTTTAAATTATGTAATTGTACCTGCCTTCATCACTTCCTCTGGCAGCTCGTTCCATACATGCACCACCCTCTACGTGAAAAAGTTACCCCTCAGGTCCTTTTTAAATCTTTCCCCTCTCCCCTTAAAACTATGCCCTCTAGTTTTAGACTCCCCCACCCTAGGGAAAAAGGCCTTGGTTGTTCACTCTATCCATGCCCCTCATGATTTAATAAACCTCTATAAGGTCACCCCTCAGCCTCCGAAGTTCTGGAGAGAAAAGCCATAGCCCATTCAGTTTCTCCATATAGCTCAAACCCTCCAGTCCCAGCAACAGCCTTGTAAATCTTTTCAGCACACTTTCAAGGTTAACAACACGCTTCCTATAGAAGGGCAACCAGAATTGTACGTGGTATTCTAAAAGTGGCCTCACCAATATCATGTACAACCGCAACAAGTCATCCCAGCTCCTACACTCAGTGTTTGAACTAATGAAGGTAAACGTGCCAAACGCCTTCTTCACAACCCTGCTCCCTGCGCCTCCACTTTCAAGGAACTATGCACCTGCACGCCTTGATCTCTAACAATTTCCTTAAATTGCAAATTTAGTGTACTAACAATATGAAGAGCAATGGACACATTTCCTAATTGCTTAGAATATTTGAATTAGCAGAATGCTCCTGTGTTCTAAATAATGTAGAATCTACTTGAGATGTGACTTTGGACTCTTACTGAATGATGCCAACTCTTGTGTTAGCTGGGATTTGATAAATCCTGGAGTAAAAGGCACTTCTGTTCACAGTGCATCATTCATTAGCACAACAATAATTCTGTGATCCTTACTTAAATAAATCCATGGGAGGAACTAATGAAGTCTTTCTGATGTATAAATTTCAGAATCTTTCATGATTCAAATGAACGCTGCCACTTAATAATAGTGCCTGGTTTTTGCTTTCATACATTTGACGATCATGTGTTCACAAATACCTGTCAATTATAGGTGTCACGAACAAGTTTTATGATGCAATTATCTTCCAGTTTCTATGAAGCCAAGACTCTAACAAGCATGTAAGCCACTTAAAGAGATAGTTTTCCTCCACATCTCCGGAGCAGAAATCTAAGCATCATCTCTAGTGGTATTGGTTATTATGTTTTCTAGCTATGGGTAAAATAAGTCTTCAGCCTGTCTGTACAGGTCAGCAATATAGCTATTAGTGTCCAGTCTGCTATTGGAGAAAATCTTGTGACCAGAAGTAAAGTTGGTAATTACCAGCAATTGTGTATGATCTACCTTGTACATGTCGCGCTGTTTTCCTGCCATAATATTGCTTATATTGTGGAATCTACTTGATATTGGAACTGCAGTTGAATCTACAGACAAAAGTTAAGTTCTGTGGCATCTATCAATGAGAATATTGATGTGAGTGATCTTGTAGCTTGAGTTTACACCCATTCAGAATGAGAAACAGGCAATTCACATGTATGTATCTGGAGATGGCTATACTTTTTGTTAATCGTCGAATTAACTTTTAACTAATTATCATAGTCCCAGATAAATGTTTAATGACTATTGCAAAATCTGTTCTTCTTAAAAGATCTTCCTTTCCATAATGGTGAATGGACTGAATTTATCCCTCAATCCACATCCCAAAAAAGAGATTATTCGATCACGGTCTCTTTGCAGTTTCTGGGAATTTGCTTTGTGTAAACTGGCTGCCACATGTCCAATGTTGCAACAGTGACTACATTTCAAAAAGATTCTTGGCTGTAAAATATTTTGAGTTGTCTGCTGGTAACAAAACTGCTACATGAACACAAGTCTTTTTCTGTTTCTCATTGACAAACTCCAATACATGCCCTGTAGGCCTTTGACTAGAGATCAAGCGCACAGGAAACTAATTATTTTGGAAGGTCTTTTAGTGTATGAATAGAGTAGATCAACCTGGAGCAATTAAATTCAGCGTATCCATTGTTACAAAAATAATGCTTAGCTTTCGTATATCTGTTGTGGGAAAGGGAAAATCACCATGATGTTGATGATCAGTGTCCAGTGATCCCCATTGAATGTGTTGCTGTAAGACGATGACAGAATCTGGTCAAACTATGGTGTCTATTATTGATAAATTGCTTGCCAGTGCTCATTCTTCTCACATGTAGAGATTGGCCACTGTATGACGCACTGTAGCATTACTGATACTTATGGAATTATACTCTAATCTGAGTTGACACTTTAAAAGAATGGTGCAGAAATGTAGGAGTAAATGGGACTGTTCTTTGTACTGTGATACATGAGTTATATAAAATCATGTGTGTACAACGCTGTACTTAAGCAGGAAACAAATGAAGTGAATGTTAAGGCAGACATGCAACCTTAAGCTAAAGTGTACACTGCAACTGAAATATCAAAACAGAGCTGGTAATTTCTTATATCTTCCATATGGCTGATTTCCTAAGGATAATTCGTGTGGGTGTAAAACAGTGGGTTGCTGATTATCGTTTCTAAGTTTCTTTGTTGTGCTATCAGCCTGGGTGATAACAGAATTTACCCTTAAATGAAAAATGAGTGCACTCAAACTTGGGTCTCAGCTGCACCTCTGAGGCTGAGGCTATTATGTGAACCAGTGGCATAAGCAGTAGAGCACCTGTATTCCATCCAGATAGCCATAAGTGCGAGTCTCAGGGCTGCTGTCTTGTCAATATTATTGGTAAAGTTCATCAGCAGCTCCAAGGTTACTTGTTGGGATGCACAGCTTCTCAGAAGGGGGCAGCTGGTCGAGCTTGTTTGACCCACTGCAACTGTTCTCTGTATGAACTAAATATAGAACAGTATTGTTAAGAAAGATTAACCTTTCAAGATTTCACTGATCTGTGCTTGGTGTTGTGTGCTTTTTAAGGCTGAATTTCCCATTTTCAGTTAAAGTGTATTATCGAGTGAGATTCGTAACATCTGGTCTGCCATGCCTCGTTGTGCTTTTCTCGTGCAGTCTTCCACTATTCATTTCTTTAATTACGCAATCAGGCTCTTCAATGCCCTTCTCATTGAATTGCACAGCAGGATAGGCGGAAGTACTCACCACTGCCTTGATCTGCTGGCATCCACACTGCTGGAGCCATGTTTAATATCCAGCTGCACAACATCTCAGACCCTGCAAGCCAGGAACTGCCCCCTTACACTGTGCAGCCTGACTATTATCATTTGAGGGAGTAGCCCAGAGAAGAAAAAAAGTTTGTTCTGTGTTTCATGGACATGGCCTAGACCTGCTGGTGGGTGAAAAGGAGGACAGTTCTTTTCCTAGACAACAAGGTGTAGAGCTGGATGAACACAGCAGGCCAAGCAGCATCAGAGGAGCAGGAAGGCTGACGTTTCGGGCCTCGACCCTTCTTCAGAAAATTTACACCTTGTTATCTCAGATTCTCCAGCATCTGCAGTTCCTACTATCTCTGAAGCAGTTCTTCTTCTGTTGACTGCCAAAGGAGGCCACATCAACAGACCAAGTTAGCCTCTTCCCAGATAGCAAGACAGACCAGTGTCTTGTACATTTGGTCCTTATTGTGCACAGACCTGTGTACTCGTGAGGTCAGCCCCAGACATGACTTCTTTCCCTTTTGACATCCAGATGGATTGCATGGTACTTTTGGGTCCATTGAGCAAGATAGGGGATTTCCACTGTGTCACTATCCATTCTTTTATGTTATCCACAAGGGGTCCATGCCCTGACCCCCACAGATAATGAAATTAAGCATACTGGGTTGAAAGGAAAAGTCAGCCATGTAAGAAGAAGGTAAATTACATTTTGCACTCTGCAAGCTACCATCTTATCTCTGCTATCTCTCTGCTGCAGGGTGACCACTTGCTCTAACTCCATCACTGCACATACAACTCACCAAGGCCAACGAATTACAACTCTAACTGTTACATGTAGTTTGCCCACTGAATGACTGTCCCCCAATTTAATCTTTCCAAACCACTACCCTTCCTACTCTTGGTTCTTTCTAGTCACTCATAGTGGAGATACTCATCACCTCTCCTGCTGCCGCATCACTACTAATTGCCATTCTATTAATTTTACTGCACTCAATACTTTCCAAAAAACAAAAAAATTGCAGATGCTAGAAACCAGAAAGAAAAACAGGACTTGCTGGAGAAAACTCAGCAGGTCTGGCAGCATCTATGGAGAGAAAACTCAATGTTTTGAGTTCAGTTGTGAAGAAGGGTCACTGGATTCATCACTGGATTTTTATCCATAATCCTTCCCTTTGTCTCATTGCAGGAAAGATTGCCCGTCGCTCTGACTGATGTCTCCACGGCACCTTGACTGACCTAACTGTGACCACTGAATTGGTTGCACTTGAGGTGGATACAATAGCAATGGTTGAGAGACATCTTGACAGATACATGAATAGGGATTAAAACAATACTGACCATGTCGAGGCAAAAGTTTTTTTTTAAATTTAGAAAGACACCACGTGTCAGTGCAGCCTTGGTGGGCCAAAGACCCTGTTTCTGTGCTTTACTGTTCTTTGTTCTTTGACATAAGGTAGACCAATTAATTTCATCACTCAGTCAGTGGTGACCATGTGTCTATCACACAAGATGGTACAGGCCTAGTCACAGAATATATTTAAAAACACATAGAGTTCTACACATTAATGGCTATGGGAATATGGTGTTGAGATAGAGGATCAGCCAGGACTATAATGAAATTGCAGAGCTGGCTTAATGGCCAAGTCAGCTATTACATACTTCTTTTATTCACATCAAAGTTCCCCAACTTTATCATCATTGTCCATACCACTCCAGAAAGTAGAAAATTATCAGAGGTGTAGATAGAGTGGACAGCCAGAGACTTTTTCCTAGGGTGGAGGTAGATATTATGAGGGGACATAGTTTTAAAGTGAGTGGAGGTAGATATAGGGAAAACGTCAGAGGTGGGTTCTTTACTCAGAGAGTGGTAGGGGCGTGGAATGCATTGCCGGAGAGGGTAGTTGAGTCGGCCCTATTGGGGGCATTTAAGCAGCTGTTAGGTAGGCATATGGATGATAGTATAAGGTAGGGGTGGAGGTTAGATAGACCTTAGGTTTAGGGTAAAAGTTCGGCACAACATCGTGGGCTGAAGGGCCTGTACTGTGCTGTACTGTTCTATGTTCTTTGTTCTGTGAAGGGATTGTCTGATGATGGGAAGTTGGATAGCTTGGGCCTATACTCATTTAAGTGTAGAGTTGAGAAATGACCTTATTGAAATATTCAAAATTCTTATGGCTAGGTAGGGTAGATGCGGAAAGGCTGTTTCCCCTTGTGGGATAGTCTAGGAGCAGAGAGCATCATCTCAGAATATGGAGTCGCCCTAGTTAAGATGAAGAAGAGAACGATTGTATACTTCTCTCAGAGGGTAGTGAATCCAAGGAATTATTTGCTGCAGGGGATGATGAAGGTTGGGTTGTTAAGAATATTTAAGGCTGAGTGAAATGATGAGAAGTGATGGCTATACACATGATTGTTAAGGTATATTTTGAGTGGACAAGAGAGATTGCACAAACTGTTGAAGTAGGAGCACTGAATGACAGATTGAGACATAGGATCACTGTATTTGAAGGTAAGAATTAGGTAGGAATGGGGCTCAGTGTTTTGAATTTTATACTTTTTGTGACAAAGAGGCAATAGTGATTAGTGTAGGTGTGGATAACTTGAGAATGAGACTCAGGACAAACTTTGGTAAAAAGGCAGGACCTCTAACACATAAGGTATCTGGTTGCTGAAGGAAAAGGCTTTGCCATATCTGTTTAACTCAGCCAATGCATTAGCAACCTGCTTCCATGTTTCATGGCTGGTCAGAAAGGGCAACTAAGATCAAATGTCAGATCTGTCAGTGAAGGCACTCCATATAAAAAGACTCTGGCTGGGGCCAAACTGGCCGCAGGAGATTTTGATATACAGGAAACCAACTACTTGATAATAGAAGGAGGATACGGAATGGCCAGCCACTTAGTTTTTGGACTGATCTTTGCAAACTTTGATAGATGAATGAGGGCCATGAGAAGTCCTCACCCTGAAGGATGAGATGTGAACTCCCTTCAGCCTCATGAAGCAGGAGTGGCTGGAGATGGCAGAGGTTGTGAACAACAGGTGTTGAGGACATGGACATAGTACCAGAAAACATTTACTAACCTCATTAGGCTCTGAAAGGTGAGTGTCATACTAATGTCAATTGGCAGCCATTGCTATCTGATCTCTTCAGCAATCTCTTGCACAATGTTCCTCTGGCCAATACACCTTACAATTGTATACATTCATTTCTTTCCAGCCACCTCTTCAAGTCTCCACCTCAACAGGCAACTCTCATTCTCATGCCCTCCTGCGCTATCGCCCGTCACCACCCTGGTTAAGTATTTCCATTCCATGCTCAACACCAAATCCATTTATCACATCCATTATGTCTACTTTCTCTGAGTTCTGGAGAAGATAATAGACAGCTCCAAGGAAAGAAAAAGAATCAGCTATTGCCACCCTGACCACAATTGAGTAGAGCATACTGATGACATGGTGGCACATGTACCAGGTGCTGGCAATCGAGGGATTTGATATTGCCCAGTGGTCATCTGATATTCTGATGTTTGGCACTTTTGCATCGATGCCCCCAATTATTAGCCATCATGCTGTATCTATGCTGCTTTTTAATTTTCAGCACAAATTTATATCCTTCAAATGTCACAGGTGAGAAGACATCAAATGGCTCCTCCTATCCTATGTCTCCTCATTTGACCTCAACAGGTTCTATGAATATGATATTCTAGATTCAATGAGTATTTAACTGTTTATAAGTGGTGATCATAAAAGACACAATCAGACAGATTGACTGTGATGCAAAGTCACTAAAATAAAGCTTTAGCCTTTTCGAAGATTCATTGAGGGTTTTCTGCTAGCAAATTAAACAAAAGCATGGCTTCAAAATAATGTCAATTCCACTAAGAAGTCTCTTCCCATTGTGCTGAATGCAGGGTTAAGGACACAATTAATTTGAATTTTGAATATTTAATTGGTTTCCTGACAGCTGGATAATGTTTCCCTGTTTGGCTTCAGATCTATCGCAGGTGAAACTTGGAAGCAGATGGGATAAGTTTGGATTTCACCCTATCTCACCAATGGCTTTCTTATTTTGACTGCTGAACCTTACCCCTCCCTGTCTCCCCGCTATTCCACCCCCACCTCTCCATCTTGTTCACACTTAGTGTGAGACACGGCTTGGATAAATTTAAGTCTGCAGAGAAAATGTCTTGGAAGATCATTAAGGGAGCATTGGAGAAGTTATGTCACAGAGTCGTGGAGTTGTACAGCATGGAAACAGACCCTTTGGTCCAACTCGTCAATGCTAACCATATATCCTAAATTAATCTAGTCCCATTTGCCAGCATTTGGCACATAACTTTCAACCCATCCTATTCATGTACCCATCCGGATGCCTTTTAAATATTGTAACTGATTCAGCCTCCACCACTTGCTCTGCCACCTCATTCCATACACATACCACCGTCTGCATGAAAAGGTTGCTCCTTAGGTCTCATTTATATCTTTTCCCTCTCACCTTAAACCAATGGCATGTAGTTTTTGACTCCCTTACCCTGGGAAAAAGACCGTGACTATTCACCCTATCCATGCCTCTCATGATTTTATAAACCTCTATAAGGTCACCCGTCAACTTCTGACGCTCCAGGGAAAGTAGCCCCAGCCTACTCAGCCTCTCCTTATAGCTCACATTCTCCAACGCCGGCAACATCCTTGTAAATCTTTTCTGCACCATTTCAAGTTTAACCACATCTTTTCTGTGGCAGGGAGACCGGGCTAGAAGCTGTGGAGGTTTTTGATGAATTAAATGTAGAAACAGTACCAGGTATTTAAAGTGAGGCAATGAAGATAGAAATTGTTATGAGAATGCAGTTAAATCAGTTTTAGTGATAGAATACAGTTTGAAACTTACCATTAAGTTGCACACTAAATAGTTCAGCCAAAGTGAGACTGCTGGTAGCAATCAAAAGGAGATGAAAATAACATACTTTGCTTCATACTGTTAACTCGAAGGAAGTTTGTACTCATTTCATGCTTTGAGGTTGGTTTTTGGAAATATAGTAGTGCTGAATGTGTTAAGGACAGAAGAGAGAGACAAATTGAACTCCTTTGTTTTCCCCACCTTCTGTCTGTAAGCACAGGCATTTTCTTTCCTCTTCTTTGAGGCAAGCTATAACATCTCCCCCAAATCCAATGATTTGAAGTCCAGTTTCAAAATGGCCCACCGCAAACTCTCTTTAGTTTTCTAAAACCTGAACATGGTTTATTGTTGTCTTCAGAATTGGGAATAATTGTCACAACACATTCATTAGACAAGAAACAAGGAAGAAAAGGAAAGGGATGATTTTACAATTTAGAAACATTTGTAGATAAAAGATACATTTAGTCGAAGTTTTCATCTTTTACTCATGTACTACCAAGTGACTATTAATTAAGAATAACTTTTTTAAAAATAAAGTTACGTTTTCACATGATTGTCTGAGTCCAGGAACATATTGCTCAGTGAATGTTCTTTTCTGTATGATCTCAGCTTCATGCAAGTTCAGTTACCCAAGGTAGGAATTGAAGAATTCCTTTTAAAATTGATGAAGGTGCAGCAATTTGAGGTTGGTCCATGGAGACTGGTATACTTTTCAGTCCATTACAGTGTTTCTTTCGAAACAACGTTTTCAGGAGATTTGCTATGACTTAAGGCAGGCTTAGCTATCAGCCTGGAGTCTTGTTGTCCATTGATGGTCTTGTAGACTCAATCCACTTTAATAGTAAAAAGCAGACTTTATTGTACCAGTTGGTTAGATTCTTCTTACACTGAATCCAAAGTTCATAAATGTTCAATTAAAGCTTTGACTAAATGTTTAATGTTTTCAAAGACCAGGGGAGCTTTGGTCATATGACAGTCCATAAAAAAATCAGTTTCAACTTACCAATTCATTTCTATCCCATCAACCGAGGATCCATTGATCATTGTATGAAATAGATGGTAGATGTTGGTGTCTTTACAGGCACAATGAGTTTGATAGCATTCTTTGTTACAGCCTCTGCTGGGAAACATAGCATAGTCTGTTTTTTTGTGTTTGTTGACTGTGGTGCCCACACATTGCAAGGGTGTTAGGTTCCAGGAGGATGATGTCAATGCTGTATTCTGGTCAGAACTTTCCAGGAATGTAGTCAGCTTGTATTGAGATTGATGATGCCCATGTTTTAGTTTACAAAGTCCAATTTATAATTAATAATGAAGTATATATTTTATATGTTTTAAAAATCTATCTCTTACATGTCTTAGCAACATAACAGTTTTTTCTTTATGTTTGAAACCTGCACCCTTTTATACAGATCATTAATGAAAATCTGTAAAGAAAAAAAGTTAGAGGTAAGTGAGCATTTGTTGGTGCAGAAGATGATGCCATTTTTAGAGGTAGTCTGGCTTCATTTAGGGCAGATTGGATTGGAGCCACACAACCATAGCCCAAGAATTAGATTATGTGTAGCACCAGTCCACATCACATAAGCATCTTATATCAATACTTTGCATTTTTATTTTTAAAACTACCTATTGGGACATGTTACAATACAACATCAGGATAGTTTGAGCTTGGATCTTCTCACTGGGAGGTAGGGATACTGCCACTGTGTCACAAGAACCCTTCTTACTCTTGCAACTTTCACTCATGTGTTCTTGCCCAAAGTCAGGCCCTTTGCCTAATTCTCTGCTGGAGTTTCAGCTTGTTTTTCACAGCTTTTCCAGTGGTGATTTGCCATTGCCTTCCAGTCTCAGAGGTCTGGGTAAATGCAGGAAGGATGACTGGGGTGTCCAGAACCAGAGGTCACAGTTTAAGGATAAGGGGTAGGCCATTTAAGAATGGGATGAGGAGAAACTGCTTCACCCAATGAGTGGGGAGTCTTTAGAATTCCCTGCCATAGGAAACAGTTCAGGCCAAAGCATTGAATAGTTTCAAGAAGGTGTTTGGTATAGTTCTTAGGGCTAAAGGGATCATGGAGAATGCAGGAACAGAGTACTGAGCTGGATAATTAGCCATGATCATATTGAATGGCAGAGCAAACTTAAAGGGCCGAATGGCCCACTGTTTTTCCTTTATCCTATGTTACCTCAGTTGGAACTGGAATTAAGCCCTCATTGTTGGCCGTAATACGAGCCATATGCCAGTCATCTAGCCAACTGACCTACCTAGACCCTATACGCTTGTAACTAGTGAAAGCAATTTTAAGTCTCAGCAGAATAACTCCGATAACTTATAAAGACATTATTTTGCATTATTTCACTATGAGAATGAGAGGGTTGCACTGACAGCCAGATTTGACGCTGAGCACCTAATAAGTAAGGATAAAGACATGCTAACTCAAATAGTGAGTTAGACAAGGTCAAAAGTAAAACTAAGTGTCTGATACAAAGGGGCTGGTGGTCAGAGGAAATCGTAGGTTTCTTTGAAAGGGAGAACTGAGCATTTGGAATTGAACTTATGCCAGTCATTGAATGAAAGTTATGACACAAAGCTAGCATGAGTTCAGGGACATTAGAAGTTTAAATGACAGGGAAAACATGAGCTCTACTAATACTTCTATAGACTGGAACCGGTTCAAATGTGGTTGAACTTTACATATGTAATTATTAAAAAATAAGGCAATCTTTAGCTGAGTTTGGAAGTCAATCTGGATAGCCAAGCTTAGCGTTTGTTGTAGGTATCCCCCAGGTAGCACTACAACAGAAGGTAAGATAATTTGAACAATAGAATTTTAATTTGTTGGAAAATGAAAGATACAGCCAACTTATTAGTATGGTTATGTAAGATAGGCATTCGCCTGTGTAAAGTATGTTAAGCAATTTCCCAAAGGGCATGTAATTATAAGTGCTGAGTCCTGGTCATGCCAACATGCAGCACACAAGTTGTTCATAGCTGGATTTGAGATGCCGTGCAGTCACCTGAAGTGCCTTTAATCTTTTTGAAGTCTTAGTATATCACATTTAACACACAAAGCATGTTATATTCCAATGCAGATATGTTATACTTAGATACATTATAATCTGTAGATTTATGTCTATTTACAAATTTTGCCAATGCCTTAGAAATCTGCTCTTGACGTCAGGGGCAAAGAAATGTCATGTATTGCAACACAAGGGTATATTAATTACCCTACTGACATATTTTGTAACATTCATTCTAGTGTGTAAGTATCCACCTTCTTTCATTGACTGAAATAAGAAAACATTTGAGAATTGTGGTGGAACTGGTTTTGATGGTGCACCCTTTCATATGCTAACTTTTCTGCAGGCAATGAAATGTTAAAACTGGCATTTCTTTGGGATAGATTTATTGCATGTTCAGACTTTGTAGATTCTGATAATCCAGGCTGACCTGCAGGTAAAATAGACTCTTTGTTGGCCTACAGCATTTTGTTAAATGATAAGAAACGTGTACACTGTAGTGAACATTGTAGTTTAAATCATACTACCTTATTGTAATTTGCACATGTTAGTCGGCATTTGGTGATGGTCAGAATCACGCTGTTACTAAGTCTTGAAAACCACTTATTGTTTCCACTACCTCCAGTACAGTGCCATTCTGTCTTCCCAAAAGTCCTCCACAAGCTTCATGTTAAAAAATAATTGACAATCTTTAGGACATCACTAAACCATTGTGTGATATCTTAGTGAGCATCTGATATTTAAAATATTGGATCCAGTTGCCTTTCCATTTGTTTACTATGATCTCTGGGGTTGGTTGATTGGCAGTGGTTTCAAAAGTGATTCTGTTCTCCTCACTTCCTCCCTGATAACTGAGTTGAATGATGCTGGTAAGAACCATAATCATGCATCTTTCTTGGCTAGATTTAACATGTTGTATTTTGGGGGTATTGTTTCAAATTAATGCCTACAAACAAGTGCCCATTGTCTGCCTTGTGAAAGCAACTACTGCTGACAATCATTCAGGATGATCTAGTTTAATTTCTGGATAAACAAAATGCAAAAAAGTACACAGCTACACATCACACTTGGTTGGTAAATTCAAATAAATGCCCCACATACACTATGTCGCTTTAACAGCCACAGTGTGGGAGATCCAGCCAAAATAGACACAGTATATATTTGTGACGCTTATCAAGTATGCATCTAATGGCATGAGAGGCAAAATATGTTTAACGTCTTTTTGTTCATTCTAATTGTAGAAGTAATTCACATGTAAGACAATAGTTACAAATTTATTGGAACACTTTAAAAACTGTAATCAGTCAGTCATTTCAACAGTAATAAATAACGGATAGAATTTACTGGAATGACCTGTCACCATACACATTGGTAAGCTGCACTTGGATATTCCTGTAATTTTATACATGTTATTTATTGTCAAGAGTTTTGCGTTTATTATCTTGCCAGTTTCAGTCCCATAATTTAATCTGATGTATCTTCTTTGTGATTTCTGATTTAATTAGCATGCTGTTAGACCATACCTTTGCTTTTTACACTTGGCATTTCATGGAACACTTTAAATGATATACTATCTAAAACGTCAACTAACGATCGAGTCACATATCTTGGTAAAGCTGGGTTTTTCCTAGTCTTTCTATTCATCCTTCATTCAGCAAGGCATTATGTCTTAATTACTATTCTTCCACTAAAATTACAGGTTGTCTTTTTCCACTCATTAAGCATTGGCTTTCGCTTTTATATATTAAAAAAAAACAGAATTCAGATTTGGATACTAAAAAAAAGGAGGTAGAGAATAGATCATTCAGGGTTAAATACCTTTCTGCTAAACATTGTCATTAGCTTCCTCTCACCTCTTATTTTCCCTTAGTGTATGCTCTTCTCTAATAGTCATGGTGCTAGTTATGTCTTTATTATTCTCTCATTCTTCTTTTCCTATTTATTTCATGGCTAATGAGTAGGTGGCAGATATGAAATTGTCTAATTTGGCACATCTTACAGAAGCAAGCAGTGCACATCCTGTAGCTCAGCAGGAAATTCAGGTGCATGCTAGAGCCTTAATAAGTAAAATAATTGCAATTATATTACTACTTAATAATGATTTAAAACATTAACATGTAAACCAAATATCTGTTTTAATGTTGATAATTACATTACCAAAATACATGTGGAGTGTTATTTCTTCATGATAAATCCATATATTTTTGTTGCTGTCTTTTGTTAACCCTTTAATTACTCTCTGGCTTTTATTTAACATTAATGTCTGCTGTTATTTAAATACAACAGATGAATGAACCAAATATAGTCGTTATATCATGAGAATATTTGAGTATAGTTTATTGTTTTAAAGGTTAAGCAAGACTGGATCCTGGAATATTAGGACTTTTTTTTTATTATAGCACTATGTTTAGAAAGTAAAAGCTATTACTGCACACAAGAGCCATTTGACTAAATGGGTCCAAACATGTCAGTATTTGCAAGATTTACCTTTTAGATTCAAAATGAATAGCCACGGAAACACAAATTAAATTTCTTTTGTTAGAAAACATCTTCAATAAGCCTATTACTATAAGGTTCATATTTTTAACATCTCTTTCTGAGAAACTAATGAACCAATTAGACACTATTTAAAGAGAATCTTTGCAGATCCTTTACACCATTGATGCTTGCAACAAAACCACGGCATTGACCTTGCTAGTGTTAGTATGAAATTGTTCGGATTTTTGACGATGGTTTGTTTTAATTGAACAGGTTATAATGCATCAAAATCTCAAACAAAGTACTCAATTATAATTCTAGGCAGGATGAAATGACAATCATTGGTAGCTTGACAGATTTCAAGATTTGTGTGGTGTGGGTCAGCTGCTCACTTATTTCGGATGGCAAAAGGGCAACAAATATTGGGCAATTTTGAGGCTACCCACCATCGACTTAAGACATTTAAGGCTGCCAGCTACAAAGCAACATTATTGCAATATTTTACCAACTCTGGAGAAACAGAGGTCTAGACTTCTCTTTCAGGCCAGATGGAGAATCCTGAAGCTCCCAGCCCTACTAAGGAAAATACATTTACCTTAAAAGGGTCTCGCTGGTTCTCAATGTCTCCATGGTATGGTGCAGTCAAGATGGGTGACCAGCTCAGGATCAAGTTCAAGTATGTCAGGTTCCAGGGAAGTCTAATTTGGTGCTAAAATTAGCAGGACAGAAAACGTTAACAATGGTCCAGCTACTTGCTTGCCAAATTGGCCGAGTTAAAATTGCTTCTTGCCTCAGATCTCCCAAAACTTCTGTAACACTGGCTGAATTTTATATTTTCTTGGTTAAATCTGAGTTGGATTGAGTTTTTGGGAGGGATTTCCATTGGGAGATTTAATGTTTTTCTCACTTGCACCTCACTCAATTCGCCTCATTAACTACCTACCCTGCTCCTGTGATATCCATCACATCTGACTCCAAAACCGTCCTACCACTCATCATTCCCAGAGTAACGTGCCATTCCGCAAAAAGACCAGCATCCATTGCTGCCATGTCATTTTTAAAAGGCCACTGTGCACCTGGATGAATACTGGCTTTCCACTGCTCTTCATCTTGGTCAAAGATGTTTCCAGATGATGTCAGAAAGGGAAAGCTGTCACAATGATTCTCTGACAGGGATCTAGAGATCCCATTCAAGGGATGGCGCAAAGGAGAGGGTGGTCTTCCCAGAAAACCACCAGAGATGACCATGCCACCAGACCATGTTAAGGCCATCGCCACAGTGCAGAGGAATGGCCATTGATGTTACGAAAAGGTCAATGACCTGCTGTGCTATGCCAGGATGAGAAATATGCTCTCTCTTTCTGATACCTCACACTCATTCTATCTCTGCTACTGCAACCACCTCCCACCAAGGCTCTGCCACTCTAACTATTGCCTGTAACTCAGGACATCTCACAACCTTTCTCCCAGCTGCATCAGGATGAACAGACAGACCACCAGCGTCCCCTCTAAGTGATGGCCAGAAAGAACTGGGACAGGTGGAGGAGCTATTAGGTTCCACATCCCATATAAGGACAGAATCCTGGTCTTCACAGGAGAAACCTGGGTCCGCTGCTGTGGGGATGCTGAGACATCCAGTTCCTATCAACTGAGTAGGTATGACTATTCATTCCACTGCAGGTATCCTCACATGGATCAGTGTGATGCAAGGAGGCACCCAGCCAGAGGAGGAACCGTATGCAGCCTTTCAGAAGTCTCCTCTCAGAATACTCCAAAGGTGCCAGGCCTGCCCAGCTCTGTACTTTGGAAGCTCAAGTAGAGAAGGCCAACATTCACCTGGCAAGGAGACCACTGCATTTCTGTTCATTCCAGATGTAAACACCCTGAGGTCACCTAATCAAATCCCCTGGACCTCTTGGCTCCACTGTCACAGCAGTTAAACCAGGGACTATACTGAGATAGTGGGAGGAAGTGAAAAGAGACAACTTATTGAGGGCACTCTGGTAACATGGGTGATAACACACGGTCCGTAATTTTGTACTTTTATCGTAAAAGTGTCAATGCTGTCACCTGACCTGACCTCTTGACCAGATGTTTTGGAGTGAATCAGTTGGTGAATGTGTCTGGAAGCAGGGAGGTGAAACACAAACAGGAGGCAGGGGGTGTCAATGCATTAGGATGGGCAGGGATCAGGGATCCTGCAGGTCTGCATCCTGTGTGGTGTTTCCCTTTTAAAAGTTTTAACATTCACAAGTCATCCAGCCCACTCCTCATAGTTTGACTCACTTCCCCACCAAAACCAAGAGCGGTTGTAACCATTTTTATCGCTGTTGCACACTTTCGAGTGAGCACTTCCTCAGCCAGAGGTTTGCAGCTTCCACCTCAATACGTTAGCAAACCACCAAATATCAAAATCCCCTTTGGTAACCTTTCCATGAACGTTATATGTCCTGAGCCCCCCGTCCAAGTGTCTCCATGAACCTGTACCTGCCCACCTTTCTGCCCCAGCCCCTGGCATACCAAGCATCTTTGACAACTGAGGCCATATACTGCCATCACCCTTGGAGCCAGAGTGCTCTTGACCATGGATGAACACTCTCTGACATGACCTGCTTCCATCCTGGTTTTACTGTATCCATCCTTTCCCAATACTATTGCCACCCCCTACACAAATGTCGCCCCTCTTTTCCATCAGCCTGGAGCTTCTAGTCCCACAGAATAAATTGCTGTGCCCCTAACAGCAGCAGTAGCCATTTTTGATCATACCCACAATCCCCTTTCTCCATGGATTCTGTGCATAGACACAACAAACAGACAATATAGTGCACTCCCTTGTGCGACCTGAGCAGACAACACCAGCGGAGTATTGCTCAGGCATCTGCCCAATCATGTTAGTCCCAGCCTCCTTGGGACTGGGCACTATTGAGCTACAGGGCTGACTGTTACCCGTTCCTTGGACTACAGAGGCATGGAACCCCTGAACAAGATCAAACTGACTGAACCACTGATTATGGTCAATCTCTGGATCAGTTTCATAGGCTTGACTTACAGTGATGGGAACAGTTGACTGGTGAGTGTCATTTCTATTGGACTGCATTGAGGTCTACTGCCCTAAGACTTTGAGGCGCAACTGCTGCTTGCTGCACGTGCAATGTGTTTGTCATGTAAGGTGCTGCTACGTGGCCTTTCCCTGAGTACCGCTAGCAAGAAAGGAAAGCTGCCTGCTTATGTGGCTGTGCTAAGTAGCTCAGCAAAGCGAGGCGAGGCAAGGCATGGATGGTGTGATCACGCAGGTTGGTGCTAAGTGAGCCAACACTATGAGAGTGCACAAGTAGCCTGGGCTAATCTGTAAGCTGGATTCTTATCCATTGAGTGCAAAATGTCCTTGCAGTAGCCTTTCAATGCTAGATGCTGGCCTGCCCTTCAGTCAAGTCTGTGCTTCTGGGCTTGCCCTGCTAGAGTATCAGAGAAGAACCATAATGGCCATGAGGGGTTGGAAAATGCCAATGACTTTGGATGAGGGTTGCATGTGGTTGGTACCCATAGATTGTGCCCTGTGTTGTAATTTATTGATGCACAACATGCAGGTCCTTCAGAGCAGCGAGTGAGCTGGATTCACCAGGTACCCACTCTATCACTATGTCGCATCTTTTCAAGCTTGTTTGGCATATTTCGTAAGATAGAAAACGGAATCTTAACAAGGCAGAGATAGCAGGAACGGCCAATGCTGGAGAATCTGAGATAACAAGGTTTAGAGCTGAATGAACACAGCAGGCCAAGCAGCATCAGAGGATCAGGAAAGCTGATATTTCGGGTTTGGGCCCTTCTTCAGAAATGGGGGAGGGGAAGGAGATTCTGAAATAAATAGCCTCTTGTTTTCAGTGGCAGCAGCGCGAGCCAGAGTGCCGATGGGAAGGTAAGGTGGTTTTTGTATTCTCTCTGTATAAAACCTTACTTCGTGCAGCAAGCGGCCTTCTTGTTTTCAGCAGCAGGTGTATGGATGGAACGCGAGCCAGGAAGAAACAGATAAATTTGGGCATTGGCTAAACCTGAAACACTACACATGTAGTGTCTCCCACCCGTCCGCCTCCTCTAACCAAAAAAGACTGTGTGGATGGTCGGTAAGGTAAGGCTTTTTTAGATCTTCTGGAAATCTAGAGTAGAGGGAATGGAAGCTAGGGCAGTTGCATGCTCCTCTTGCAGAATGTGGGAGGTAAGAGTCATTGCTGGTGTCCCCTATGACTTCACCTGAGTTGAGAAGTGCACCCAACTCCAGCCCCTCAAAAACTGTGTTAGGGAACTGGAGCTGGAGCTGGATGAACACCGGATCATTCGGGAGGCTGAGGGGGTGATAGAGAGGAGTTATATGGAGGTGGTCACACCCAAGGTACAGGAACAAGGTAGCTGGGTGACTGTCAGGAAGGGGAAAGGGGATAGGCAGACAGTGCAGGGATCCCCTTTGGCCGTTCCCCTCAATAATAAGTATACCGTTTTGGATACTGTTGGGGGGACGACCTACCAGGGGAAAGCCATAGCGGACAGATCTCTGGCACTGAGCCTGACCCTGTGGCAAAGAAGGGAAGGGGGGAGAATAGGAGAGCAATTGTAGTGGGTGATTCAACAGTAAGAGACACAGACAGGCGGCTCTGTGGACGCGAACAAGATGAACGGATGATATGTTGCCTCCCGGGTGCCAGGGTCCATGATGCCTCGGATCGTGTCTTCAAGATCTTTAAGGGGGAGGGTGAGCAACCAGCAGTCTTGGTACACGTCGGTACCAATGACATAGGTAGGAAAAGGACTGAGAATGTGAAAAACGAGTACAGGGAGTTAGGTTGGAAGCTGAAATCCAGGACAAACAGGGTAGTTATCTCTGGATTACTACCAGTGTCACGTGATAATGAAGTAAGAAATAGGGAGAAAGTGCAGCTAAACATGTGGCTACAGGGCTGGTGTAGGAGGGAGGGCTTCCATTATGTGGATAATTGGAGCACGTTCTGGGGAAGGTGGGACCTGTACAGTGAGGACGGGTTGCACCTGAACCAGAAGGGCACAAATATCCTGGGAGGGAGGTTTGCTAGAGCTGTACAGGATGGTTTAAACTAATTTGACAGGGGTTGGGGAACCGGATTTATAATTCAGAGGATAAGGTATTTGGCCTTCCAACAGACACAGCAGGGAGTGAGGTGTTTAGAAAGAAATGTGGTAAATGGAGCATAATTGTGGACACCAAGATGGTTTGAGGTGTGTACACTTCAATGCAAGAAGTATTAGAAATAAAGCGGATGAACTTAGAGAATGGGTTGGTACTTGGAACTACGATGTTGTGGCCATTACAGAAACATGGGTAACTCAGGGAGAGGAATGGATGTTGGAAGTTCCAGGATTTAGATGCTTTAAAAGAAATAAGGAGGGTGGAAAAAGAGGTGGGGGAGTGGCATTGCTAGTCAGGGCGAGTATAGCATCTACTGAAAAGCAGTTCGAGAATGATATGTCTACAGAGTCAGTTTGGGTTGAGGTCAGGAACAAGAAAGGAGCAGTCACTTTGTTACGGGTTTTTTTACAGGCCCTATAATAGTTGCAGAGAAGTAGAGGAGCGAATTGGGAGGCAGCTACTGGAAAGGTGCAGAAGTCACAGGGTTGTAGTCATGGGTGACTTCAACTTTCCAAATATTGATTGGAAATATTTTAGTTGTAATAGTTTAGATGGAGCAGATTTTGTCCAGTGCATTCAGGAAGGATTCCTGGCACAGTATGTAGATAGACCAACACGAGGAGAGGCCACTTTGGATTTGGTGCTTGGCAACGAACTGGGCCAAGTGTTAGACCTGTTGGTAGGAGAGCTTTTTGGCGGTAGCAATCATAACTCTGTTACTTTTATAATAGTGATGGAAAAGGATAGGCACATACAGCAGGGCAAGGTTTATAATTGGGGGAAGGGTAATTACAATTCTGTTAGGCAAGAACTGGGTAACATAAAATGGGAATAGATGCTGTCAAAGAAGAGCACCACAGAAATGTGGAGATTGTTTAAGGAGTGCAGGCTGCGTGTGCTCGATATGTTTGTCCCTGCAGGCAGAGAAGATGTGGTCGAGTGAGGGAGCCATGGTTCTCGAGAGAGGTCGAACAACTGGTTAAGAGGAAGAAGGAGGCTAATGTAAGGTTTAGGAAAAGAGGAATGGAAAAGGCTCAAGAGGGATACAAGTTAGCCAGGATGGAGCTGAAGAAAGACCTTAGGAGAGCTATAAGGGGGCATGAGAAAACCTTGGCGGATAGGATCAAGGAAAACTCCAAGGCTTTTTACACTTAAGCGCGGAACAAGAGAATGACCACAGAAAGGGTAGGGCTGATCAAGGATTGTAAAGGGAATTTGTGCACAGAGCCTAAAGAGATAGGAGAAGTCCTTAATGAATACTTTTCTTCTGTATTCACAACTGAGAGGGACCTAGTTGTAGAGGAGGACGTTGTGAAACAGGCAGGTAGGCTCGAGGAGGTTGATATTAGTAAAGAAGATGTGCTAGGAATTCTGAGGAAGTTGAAGATAGATAAGTTCCCTGGGTCTGATTGGATTTATCCAAGGATTCTATGGGAAGTGAGGGATGAGATCACAGGGCCTTTGACGATGATCTTTTCATCCTCACTGTCCACGTGTATAGTGCCGGATGAAAGGAAAGAGGCAAACGTCATTCCCTTGTTCAAAAAAGGGAACAGGGATAACACTGGAAATTACAGGCCAGTTAGTCTTACGTCAGTGGTCGGCAAATTATTGGAGCGGGCTCTGACAGACAGGATTTATAGTCACTTGGAAAGGCACAGTTTGACTCGTGATAGTCAGCATGGATTTGTGAGGGGTAGATCATGCCTCACAAACCTTATTGAATTCTTTGAAGAAGTGACCAAACACGTGGATGAAGGTGGAGCAGTGGATGTGGTATACATGGATTTAAGTAAGGCATTTGATAAGGTTCTCCATGGTAGGCTCATGCAGAAGGTAAGGGGGCATGGGATAGGGGGAAATGTGGCAGATTGGATTCACAATTGGCTGACCCTTAGAAGACAAAGGGTGATGGTGGATGGAAAATATTCAACATTGTGCTCAGTTACGAGTGGTATACCACAAGGATCTGTCCTGGGTCCTCTTCTATTTGTGATTTTTGTAAATGATTTGGATGAAGGATGGAAGGGTGGATTAGCAAGTTCATGGATGATACTAAGGTGGGTCACATTGTGGACAGTGCGGAGGGCTGTTCTAGGTTACAAAGGGACATTGATAGAATGCAGAGCTGGGCTGAGAAGTGGCAGATGGAGTTCAACCCTGAAAAGTGTGAGGTGATTCATTTTGGAAGGACAAACTTGAAAGCAGAATATAGGGTTAACGGAAAGATTCTTGGCAGTGTGGAGGAGCAGAGGGATATTGGAGTTCATGTTCACAGTTCCCTGAAAGCTGCCACCCAGGTGGATAGAGTTGTTAAGGAGGCGTATGGTGTGTTAGCTTTCATTAATAGAGGGATTGAGTTCAAGAGCTGTGAAGTTATGCTCCAGCTATACAAAAGCTTGGTTCGGCCACATCTGGAGTATTGTGTCCAGTTCTGGTCACCTCATTACAGGAAAGATGTGGAAGCGTTGGAAAAGGTGCAGAGGAGATGTACCAGGATGTTGCCTGGAATGGAGGAAAGGTCTTAGAACAAAAGGTTGAGAGAGCTAGGGCTTTTCTCTTTAGAACGACGAAGGATGAGAGGTGACTTGGTAGAGATGTACAAAATGATCAGAGGTATAGATAGAGTAGACAGCCAGAGACTTTTTCCTAGGGTGGAGGTAGCTTTTACGAAGGGACATAGTTTTAAAGTGAAAGGAGGTAGATATCGGGGAGACGACAGAGGTGGGTTCTTTACTCAGAGAGTGATAGGGGCGTGGAATGCATTGCCGGAGAGGGTAGTGGAGTCGGCCTCATTAGGGGCATTTAAGCGGCTATTAGATAGGCATATGGATGATAGTATAAGGTAGCGGTGGAGGTTAGATAGACTTTAGGTTTTGGGTAAAAGTTCGGCACAACATTGTGGGCCGAAGGGCTTGTACTGTGCTGTACTGTTCTATGTTCTATGTTCGACAGGGAGAGAGGAGGAGGCGGATAGAAGATGGGATAAAGGAGAAGATAGGTGGAGAGGAGACCGACAGGTCAGGGAAGTGGGGTTGGAGCCAGTAAAGGTGAGTGTAGGTGGGGAGTTAGGGAGGGGATAGGTCGGTCCAGGGAGAACGGACAAGTCAAGGAGGTGGGATGAGGCTAGTAGGTAGGAGATGGGGATGGGGCTTGAGGTTGGAGGAGTGGATAGGTGGGAGGACAGGTTAGGGAGGCGGGTACAAGCTAGGCTGGTTTTGGGATGCTGTTGGGGGACGGGAGGTTTTGAAGCTTGTGAAGTCCACATTGATACCATTGGGCTGCAGGGTTCCCAAATGAAATATGAGCTGCTGTTCCTGCAACCTTCGGGTGGCATCATTGTGGCACTGTAGGAGGCCCAGGATGGACATGTCGTCCAAGAAGTTGGAGGGGGAGTTGAAATGGTTTGCGACTGGAAGGCCCAGTTGTTTTTTGCGAACCGAGCGTAGGTGTTCCACAAAGCGATCTTCAAGCCTCCGCTTGGTTTCCCCGATGTCGAGGAGGCCACAACGGGAACAGCAGATACAGTATACCACATTAGCAGATGTGCAGGTGAACATCTGCTTGATGTGGAAAGTCTTCTTGGGGCCTGGGATGGGGGTGAGGCGGGAGGTGTAGGGGCAGGTATAGCACTTCCTGCGGTTGCAGGGAAAAGTGCCCGGGGTGGTGGGGCTGGAGGGGAGTGTGGAGCGGACAAGGGAGTCACAGAGACAGTGGTCCCTCTGAAAAGCAGATAAGGGTCGGGAGGGAAAAATATCTTTGGTAGTGGGGTCAGATTGCAGATGGCAGAAGTGTTGGAGGATGATGCGTTGGATCCAGAGGTTGGTGGGGTGGTACTTGAGGACGAGGCGGATTTTGTTAACGAGGCAAGTTGGTTTCTTAATAAGGTTTTAACAAACAAACAATAATGTCTCTTAATTGCAAATCTGACTGGTGGGAAACTCACCATGCCACTTGTCACAAGCATAAAGGATGGAGCGAGGTTCTCCTGACGTTGAGATCAGCCTTGCCATACTTCTCATTCAATTCTGTCACAAATTTCACCACAGCCCACTTCACTCAGATCCCTATACGATTCCAGCCAATATTTCTAAAATTACTTTTTGTTATTTATTCATAGGATGCGGGAATTGCAGGTTAGGCCAGCATTTGTTGCCCATCCCTCATTACCTCGAAACCAGTTAAGAGTTAACCACATTGTTGCCCATCTGGAGTCATGCATAAGGGCAACAGATCTTCTCCCCTAAAGGACATTAGTGAACGAGATGGGGTTTTGCAACAGTAGACAATGGTTTCATGGTTGCCACCATGCTAGCTCTTTTTTCCAGATTTCACTGAATTCAAATTTCATCATCTACCATGGTGCGATTCAAACCCAGGTCCCCAGAACATCAGACGAGCTAATAGTCTAGTGACAATACCACAAGGCCACCGCTCCCAAACATTATGGTTACATAATATACATTATTTTAAACATAAGCGTAAAATTGTGGAATTACTCAACTCGGTCAAGCATCTGTGGAAAGACAAAGAGAGCTAACCAGAAACAGATTTGTTTCTCACTGTGTGGGGGCTGTCTGTACCGCTGAATATTTTTAGCGTTTTCTTTTTATAGTGCAGATTTCCAGTAACCACCAGTATTTTGCTTTTTATATTATTTCAACATACTCCAAAACTACTAAAATGGTATGTAGAGGGAGTATGTGAAGCATTTTAAAACGCTTCTGCAGCGTGATAGGTTCCTCAGTAACTGGGTCTTCTCGTTGAAATTTAGTACAAGAACATATTGAATTCTATACAACATATCACAAAGACAGGAAAAAAATCAAACAAAATATAATTTTGTTCACTCAAAGAGAGCTTAGATAAATTCCGGGTCCTGTACAATTATGCAAATTTGCCTCCATCTGAATAGGTCAGGTTTCTTCATGGGGGGCTGCTTAGATTGTTAGCAAGAAGACGTCATTCTGATGCCCTTGTCGACAATTTGCCTTCCTTTTACAGATGATTTTTATTTTAAATCAAAGTAGGGTCAGTTTTTGAATCCTTGGTCATGTTCCCCAAGCTGTTAATTATTTTATGTTTGCTGTCTGGATATTCTAATCACCTGTGATTTTTTTCTTGAAACCCCTACTCTTTAAATTCAAATTTCTCTGCGCAATATTTCACAGGCATCACAAGGTAGCACCTGTTTGCAGCTTGAATTTTCTCACACTACACGAGAGATGTCCAGCATCCCATAAACAAGCTACTGGCTGTCCCTCAAACTAAAACAAAAGCCAACTGCATTTCAAATTCTTGTACGAATTATTTTTTGATACAAAACAGTGAAATTTTTGGCTACAAGCTGTCATGAGAAATAACCGAAACTTGAACACTACTGTGTGATTGGTTATATTTCAAAATAGCTGACATTGCTGTTGTAATTTGGAATGGTGGAATATCTATCTTCATCCGTAATCTAGGAAATTCTGGTAATAGAAGCTCTTGTTCTGCTAAATCAGAGAGTGCTTAAAGAGTCTGTTTGAAAAAAAGAAGCAATTAATTTGTAACCCCTGAAAGAGAGAAAAGAATTGGTTTGAATTTCCAGGAAACAGATTAATTAGACTCCCCCAATAGAAGTCAATTAAAGTGGAAAATGCTGTGCTGTTTTAAAGCTATTCATGAAGAGGTGTCTTAATTGTTGGATCGGTGGCCTTCTTAATTATTCGTCCATTCAAGAGGTTAAATGAAATAATAAATAAAGGAGAGATCTGATGTGCTGTTCACCAATTTTGAAGATAAGAGATTTTATTATTAATTATATTGATTACTAAACAGAAACTTTTTTTGTGTTCCAAGATTACAGGCAAGGATAAACAAAGTATGGTGGATAGATATGGTTACTTATGATGCTGCATCATTCTATGATTCTATGTCTTAATATTGCGGTGAATTAATGTCCACTTCACAAGCATGATCTAAAATACAATTGCTGAGACAATCCAGGGTTTGAAAATGCTCAAAAACATAAATATATTAGTTAATATAATCAATATGCAGAAATTATTCCCAGTTTCAGAAGGCTATTTGGGCAATCAAATTAATTTTATATTTCATGCCAGATGTCACCTGCCATTGTCACAAATTTTCAAAGATCAGGACCAGAAGTGGGTGATATCACTGTGTGCATGATGCTACCATTGACTCACTAAGAATGATCCATGGTGGGCATGTACCAATGGGAGACCTAGAGCATTGTCCAGTTGGCAACCAGGCGATGCAGACGCTGTTGCAGCAGGTTAGCAAGGACAAGAGTGGTACAATGTAGATTGGCTCTCTGAGAAATTGCAACCTATTTAAAATGATTTGTGGCCACACTTGTGTGGCTATTGCAGAGGAGACATCCCTTCCATAGGATAATCTGAGCCACCCGTATCACTCTGTGACAGAAACTGCCTGCAGGAGGTTGGACTGAATGAGGATACTTTGCTCTGCACTGCCCCAATTGGCATGAACTGGCTTCCCATTTCTGCTGAGAGGGAAGATATTTCCAGCAACAGCAGCCTAAGGCAGCAATGCATTGGTTGGCCAACCCGATGTTATTCTCAAAGATTCCCTCACCGCTGCCTCAAAGCAGCTGAGCAAATACTATCCATTCTGTTGGGCATCTACCCCCTTATCCTTGCATTTGTCTCCCTTCATTTCAAAGAAATGTTTATCATAATCGGAAAACAACTGCAAAACAGATTAATTCATTTTAATGCTCATGCCTATTCTCTAAACTGGGAAAGAAGTCTGATTAGATCGGAACTTATTTTAAAAAATGTTTTTGCAATATGATTGCACTGAATTTATGAAAAACAGTCTGTTGAAAGAAAAGATTTAAAACTGTCTCACCAGAAGAAAACAATTCCAGTTATAAAGTTGCAAGGATCTAGACAACTAGAGTCATCCACTACAGCACATGGACATTTAGGTTTTTGGAAAGGAAACTGTTGCTCTTTTACTTCTTGCCTCAGAGTTTCTTCATACATTTTAGATATTCGCAGTACTTTTTATAAAAGTAGGACAAATTGTTCATTGTTCATAAATGTAAATTTGTAGTCTTTCTTTCAAGTTGCACTAATAAGCATATCTTTTGCAAAAAAGTGGTACTATTTTGTGAGTTTTTGATGGACCATAAGATAGATGTCATTTCCAATCAAGTCAACACTGAAGGCTTTACATTATCACCTTTAGGCCTATTTCTTTAGAAGATAAACACCTGTCTGTTTTCTTATGGAACTCATATTCCTGATGCTGCTCCTAGACTGCAATTAACATGAATAGTCCAAAGAGCAATCGATCACAAGACTGGGAAATCACACTTTATATTTCCTTAAGAGAAATATTGCAACGCAATACAAAACATATGTAATTCTTGTAATATTTCCAGCCACACTGTGTGAAATTTTAATGTCCTTTGTGTGTGCACTGTTTGCAAGCAGTGGAAGTATACAGACCAATCTTACACAGCCTAACTTCTTTACTGGCAAAAGTATATGTTTGTTTGAACAAACTACCATAAGACATTAAGATATTGGAGCAGAGTTAGGCTATTCAGCCCATTAAGAATGCTTTACCATTCAATCACAGCTGATATGTTTCTCAACCCCATTCTCCTGCCTACTCCCCACAACCGTTGATCCCATTACAAACCATGAACCTATCTATTACCATCTTAAAGTCACTCTATAACTATGTTATTTTGTTGCATTTCAGTTTATATGATGTATTTTTACTGCTTTTTTAAAAATTTGAGCAAAAAATTCAGAATTGTGATAATTTGTAAAATAAATTCATTGAGTTTAAAGAATGTTTACAATGTTCAGCAATAATTTCTGAATGTGCAGGACATAGTGACATTTTAACACATTAATTTGCTGAACACTTTATTATGTACTCAGGTGGTAAATCTGTACTGGTAGATCGGGAGAAATGCCTATATGCAGGACCACCTCTCATCACACGAGCAAGAACAGTGCATTGTGTAGATCAGTTGACCTCATATCTCTAGTGCAAATGTACAATTATTAAATTTGCATAACCAAAACTGACCGATGACAAGGTGAAGGACTCTTACATTAACTAGAGTTAATTAGTTAATGAATAATTACTTGAGGTGATAAACTGGCATGCTTAGCTGTACAATGAATGGAATTATAATTATGAAGATGATAATTGAGGAAATTAACCCACACCATTGTGTGTATGGATGCTAAAGGAAATGACTGTATGGGTGATCATTGGCTTACTTAAAAGGCTACAATGCTAATATTGCAATTAGTATTCAAATACTTATGTAACTGTTTTGGACACTGATGAATCATGCTCACTTTTTGAAACATACTTCAAATGTTACAATAATTACACAAAATTAGCTTCTCCCCCAATTTGTATTAACACTGTTTTGTTTTCAATGAGCCAGTTTTGGCTTATTTAAAGAAGAAAACACATTAGAAGCATAGCCTGAAATTAAATGAAAATTTCAAAATGGGCAAATGAATAATTTTTCAGATATTCAGATTATGAAAGTTACTTATGAACCAACATCAGGAACAGGCCATTGGGCTCCTGAGCATGCTTCAACATGAATTAAGATCATGACTGATCCGATTGTGCCACGAACTCTACTTTCCTGACTACTCATGACACCATTTGACTTAAGCCTGGCTCTTGAAAGCATAGAATTATATTTTTGGATGAAGTGCACTTTGTAGTTGCCTGAAAGATCTGGCATGAGACTTAGTTCACTTTGATGGGCATACCTTTATTTAGCGAATAACAAACCCTTTGAAGCAGCCTATTAGTGCTCTGGCTAGAAGAACTGTGGAGAAGGCTTTAATCTTAGATTGTGGTCCTCTGAAACACAGCAGCCCAGTCCACTTTTGTAGAGTAATACCCTGTTGCTCTCTGGCCCCAAAATGATAAAACAAAGCTTAAATCTTCAGGTGGACCATCAGCTAACACTGGGTTGAGAGTGAATGCCCACTTTGGCCCAAAATGGCTACACTTCCCTCTGTAAATTATAGTACCCAAATTATCCATTAAAAGGGATTACCACATGAAATAAGCCCAGACCAAAGCTGCCCAAGCTGCCCATTGATAAGCAAAAGGGCACACTGCAGTTGACATGGCGAAAGTGGCTATTGCGTACAAAATCTTCTGTACCATCTTCGGGGCTACATGTGTTTGTAAGATAAGGAGCCTGTAAGACCTTTGCCAAAGTGATTTGCCTGTACAGTTGGAAAATATCCATTTCTACACAAAGAACTTTACAGTCCTGCAATGTTAGGCTGAGTATATTAAACAATTTTTTTTCGCACTGGACCCATAGTGAATGCATGAAAAATGAGCTGTGGCTCTTACTTAGGGCTCAAAGTTAAACTAGTGAGGTGGATTTTCACTCTACCCACTCAGCAGAGAATAAATGCAAGCAAGTCAGTGAGCAAGATATAAAATGGGCTGCCAGCATCAATGCACCCTCTATTTTTCTCTGCTGTATACAAACTTTGTTCCCTTTTGTTCCATTTTGTGATTCTAAAAAAGTTTAAGTTATCATACTTTGAGAAATACTAGAGCCAGCAGAATATGTTTTTCCAGCTCTCCATGTGCTGCAGGATGAAACTTTTTAGTTCAGTGCACAGCCTCTAGTGCAATACTGAGTGATGCAGCAGCCTTTGTACTTATGCATAAATGCACATATATTTTTCCAAACTCCTCTTGAACAAAATAACATTTATGTGGCAAATTCTGCATTGATGCACAGATTGGATAGAATACTAGCCAACACATTTTAACTTTTCTAATCAAGCAGGAAATAAGTGACAATGCACTATCAGAACTCAAGGATATCCTCTGAACTGACGGTGGCACAGTGGCTAAAGAACCTCAAAACATCACCCCACCGTAGAAAAGCATAACATTCATATGTATATTGCAATTTATACTGTTTTATCAAGGAATTATAATTCTTAATCATTGCTCACTATTCAAATAGTCTTCGATAAATCTCCATGGTCAATTTTAACTGGTAACAAATTTGACTTTTGAACTAATTCACATCCAACTATCAAATAAAATAACAGCCCACATAATGAGTCACATTGGCTTGGATTTTATGTTATCAGTGATGGTAAAAGCTATCAACATTCATTATCATTATAGCAATGACCCTTTAAGAAGGGTATCTATAGGTTACTCTATGTTGTCTCTACTTGTTTAACTGCAAATAAACTCGCTAGAGATTGTCAAGTAGACAGAGTCTACATACCTAATTTGAGATACGTATCTATGTACAAACAATTTCTACATAGAGGTAGAAGTATGACTGTTTCTCTTATAGAAAGGCAGAGCAACGAAGGTAGTGATACAACTTAGGGATCACAGGGAAAAATGGTTGAGATCCAAATGAACTCAGAAAGAAAGTTCCTACACTACAAAAAGTGGAAGAAATTAAGTACAGAAAAAAAAGGCAACCAGGATTTCATCACAAAAGATAGTACCTTTGAGCTATTTAAAAGCTGGGCAGGTAGCCAGCTGTTTCAGATCTGTGCTATTTAAAATGTAAATGGTAGCTAGGTGTCAGTGCCTTGCTGAACAAAGAAAAAGAGCTCCTAAATTCCAATAAGGAACAAAAAAAAGTGGACTGCAATCAGGAACAGAGCAGATCAATAGAAAGAGCCTTAAAAAGTTTTAACTGTAAATAGAAATGACAGCATTCAAGGAGAGCTGAACAAAATATAATGTGAAAATAAAAATCAAAAAGCAGATAACACAGCAGAGAACTGTAGAAGACGCATACGGAGTACATAGTATAACCCATAGTAATAGTGTCTGAAAAAAAGATAGATGAACAAAGAATGGATAACAAATATCACAGCATAAACTGGAAGCCTACAGATTCCATATCTGAGTTCAAGCTTTGTAAAGAATGCAGCTGAATCAGAATATTTCATAAACCAACAATCTACGATGTTTCAGCGACAGAACTGTTAGAATCGGAGTGATTTCTTCAAGGTCTATCGAAGCCTTCCAAAACGACCTCTACAAAGAAACGTAGTAGCATTAATTTACTACAGGAACGCAACTGAAATTATGAGGCAATTGTAACCAGACAACAATACCTGAAAGCTCTAAATGCAACCAAAACAGTATTGGCCCCACAGCCAGGATACAAAAGACAAGTAAGCTGTGCGGTAAGTGTTATCTCTTGCATCCGCTGTGAATCTATCCTGTATTCCAAAGTGCAATCAAGGCTGCAGTGCAAAAAGACCACTGGGCCCGCCTATGCAAGAAATCTGGCTCAGAAGATGCAGGCAGAGGCGACAACAGTATATAACCAAAATGAATCAGAAACGCAGTATAGCAAAAGTAGCAAGGAGTACACCAGAGATCTGTGTAATCATCCGCTGATGCCAGAAATTCACAGCGGGACAGTCCCGAGACAAGACCAAGAGTAGACCAACTTCCAACTGGAAGACAAGTTTTCCATATTGTCCAAATAATGTGTTACATTCAAAAAGTCAGGAAAATAGTTTTTCTACAAATCAACACTTACCTAAAGATAACTGGCAAATGCACACTCAGCATTCAGATTGACACCAGAACGAGTCCAAATATCAGATCAAACACACAAATTCTGAAGGACTTGTGTCTGGACTGTTGGAACTCAGTGGAATAATTACCAAATATTATATTAACTCCATACATGGGTCACCCATCCATTGCGTTGACATAATAGCAAAGCAATTTGGCACAAAAACCACAAATATTTAAGCTGGTAGACACAATTACACCATCATTGCTAAAACTGCCAGCTTGTAAGGATCTCAATATTGTGACTTTCTGTGAGATCACCAAGGTATCAGTGGTTGCAGCTGAGTCTAAGAACATACTCATTGAGTTCGTCCAGGAGCTACAACAATTGTATCCAGACAGGTTTAATGTTACAGGAGGTTTCAAAGGCACCTCAAACAAGATGCAAATCTGGTAATGGACCCTCCCAGTGTGCTTATGTGTGAGCTGGATGACATAGAACACAATAACATCATCCATGTGCATCACCACACAGACTGGTGTAATTCAATTACACACATACTAAAGAAAGATTGCATAATCAGGCTTCGTCAAGATTGGAAACAGCTCAACATTTTCCTGAAGACATGCCACTAATGATTCCAACACTAAAGCATTTGAATTTCAAGCTCACAGAACCTAAATTATTCTCTAAACTGGATGACAAACATGGATGATGTTTGATTCAATTGACTAAAGGAAATCATCACCTTCAGAATACCATTTGGAAGGTATTGCTCCAAGAGTCTACTTTTAATTTATTTTTCAGTGTCTGCAGTATATGGACTGAAGTACAGAATGTGTTTCCTAATGTAGCATTAGGAACATTGCAGCCATGGCAAAATCAAAGAGCGTAATTACAACCTTCAATCACTCGTGGTAGCTCAGTGAAAAAGATTAATTTGCAATAGCAAGAAGTGCCAACTGAGGGTAGATCAGTTTTTTTTTGTTTTGGCTCTATGGATGCAGGTGCAGAATCCTGACCCAAGTAGTCATGGATGTAAGACATATGCTTCGTCAACAAGACAAAGAGATATAGAAATACCCTAGATTTGTAAACTCTTTGGCACAGCATGTTCTGAACCATTGGACAAAGCATTTTCATTGATCGAGTTTCTAAAAAGGGACGTACCATTTATTGATAGTGTACTGCTATCCATCTGTTCAAGTCTCTAATATCTGCTGTCAGCAGAAAACCAAATCTTGCAGAACCCGAAGCCAAGGTCAAAGATAATCCTGCTTTGCAGAAAAGGCTAGGAGTTTGTATTATGTAAGATCACAAACTGATTGCATTCTGATTCAAAAGACTATTTCAAGCACAATAGAATTACACTAATATAGAGCAAGAAACACTTTATTTGTTATTTAGAAGCATTAGATTCCACACCTACCTGTTTCACAATAATATAAAACAAAGAACCGTGGATGCTGGAAATCTGAAACATGAACAGAAATTGCTGGAGAAACTTAGCAGGTCTGGCAGCATCAGTGGAGATGGCTGTAAAATGCTTTGCTGATTACAGTGATTGAGATAAGTGCCATACAAATGCAAATCTTTTCCTTCTTTTACTGCTGTACGCAAGGTACAGGCAGGCATTCTGTTTGGGATGGATCAGTGCGGAACCTTAGGTCAGCTGCCCAACAACAAGGGCAGTAAATGGCTGCCAGCTTGGATGACAGAAAATTCAAGCAATGCTTTGTAAAAGTTTGATCTTGTCAGGTCAGGATAGGTAGGAATGTTTATCATTATTTATGATTAATTTAATAGATTAAGCAGCCCTGACAATTACAATAAACTCCATGTAAAATTGCTTTAAAATAGTTTAATTGCTGGACATGATTGCTCATTATGCTGAAGGTTTATTTAGCATTACCATGACTGAAGTATTATTTCATTCACAATTTCATGTATTCAGTTTAATGGAATCCCACCATATAATATCATTCCATGTTGGCAGGACATGCCATTTAACCTCTGTCAACACTAGGACACCACTGAATGTCATAGTGATGATTGCAAATTCTTGCTTCTACTTTGTTTTCTTTCCTTTGCACTGAACATAGGGTGCTTGCTGGGAAGGTCAATCATTTTATCAACAAACCTACTGGCAAAAAACCTTTTTTGAATGCAGCAAGAGAAAAAAAGGGAATAAACCAGATTCAGAACCTATCAATTGGAACAAGAATGGCTGGTCTGGTGATGATAGCTCAATACGTCACAAATTATTGTAGCTCGAATTAAATAGTTATTAAATTGCCAGCATGCCATATTACAGTAAAGCAGCTCTTACGAATGGTTGAATTGATTTTCATAGGCTGCAATACTGAATAATTGTATGTTCCAAAACATATTGTAAACTAAATAGAATAATTGACCAATGGTTTTCACTGCCCACAGTTCTTTCCAGTGAATGCATCGTATACTCATCTCAAGGTTGAAAGTAAAAATTGAAAAACTTTTTTTTATTCTCAGCTAATGGATTACATTTAAAGACAAAAAAGCTGCAGATGCTGGAATCTAGGGTAGACAAACAGGCAGCTGGAAGAACACAGCAGGCCAAGCAGCATCTGGAGGAAAGGAGATGTCAATGTTTTGGGTATTACCTTTCTTCAGGCCCTGGATGTCGGGGTAGGGAGATCTGCAGATGAAGAGTGGTGGGGGGGAGGGGTGGAGGCAGAATGGTGGTGATAGGTGGACACTGGTGGTAGGTACGATCTGTTTGGTCGATGGGAGAGATGAATGCAGTTGGTGACTGAACGGAAGGGGTCAGAAGGTGGAATAGAAGGGAGGAGGTGGGGCTGGAAGGGGAGCCAGGGGATGGGTGTGAAGGTTATTTGAAATTGGAGAACTCAATGTTGAGTCCTCTGCACTGTAGCATGCCCAGGCAGAAGATAAGTCGCTGTGACACTGGAGGATGCCAAGGACGGACATGTCAGAGGGGGAGTGGGGCGGGGAGTTGAAAAATCAATAATCACTCTTAACTGTGATAACAAGCATGGGGCTGGATGAACACAGCAGGTCAAGCAGCATCATAGGAGCAGGAAAACTTGACGTTTCGGGCCTAAACCCTTCATCAGAAATGGGGGAGGGGATAGGTGGAGAGGAGGCAGACAAGTCGAAGAGGCGGGGATGGAGCCAGTAAAGGTGAGTGTAGGTAGGGGGGTAGGGAGGAGATAGGTCAGTCCAGGGAGGACGGACAGGTCAAGGGGGCGGGATGATGTTAGTAGATAGGAGATGGGGGTGTGGCTTGAGGTGAGAGGAAAAACAGGTTAGGGAGGTGGAGATGAGCTGGGCTGGTTTTGGGATGCGGTTGGGGGAGGGGAGATTTTGAAACTTGTGAAATCCACATTGATGCCATTGGGCTGCAGGGTTCCCAGGCTGAATATGATTTGCTGTTCCTGCAGCCTTCGGGTGGCATCACTGTGGCATTGTAGGAGGCCAAGGATGGACATGTCATCTGAGGAATGGGAGGGGGAGTTGAAATGGTTCGCGACTGGGAGGTGCAGTTGTTTGTTGCGAACTGAGCGCAGGTGTTCTGCAAAGCGGTCCCCAAGCCTCCGCTTGGTTTCCCCGATGTAGAGGAAGCCACAACGGGTGCAGCGGATGCAGTATACCACATTGGCAGATGTGCAGGTGAACCTCTGCCTGATGTGGAATGTCTTCTTGGGGCCTGGGATTGGGGTGAGGGAGGAGGTGTGGGGGCAGGTGTAGCACTTCCTGCGGTTACAAGGAAAAGTGCCGGGTGTGGTGGGGCTGGAGGGGAGTGTGGCGCGGACAAGGGAGTCGCGGAGGGAGTGGTCCCTCCGGAAGGCAGATAAGGGTGGGGAGGGAAAGATGTCTTTGGTGGTGGGGTCTGACTGTAGATGGCGGAAGTGTCGGAGGATGATGCGTTGGATCCGGAGGTTGGTGGGGTGGTATGTGAGGACGAGGGGGATTCTTAACTGTTTCTTAACTCACTCTTAAATCACTCTTAACTGTTTCTTCTTTTCAGTTTTGTGGCTGGGCACTGCTCCTGTTTCAAGTTCATAGTCACCCATTTAAATTAAAACCAAATGAACACTATTAGCCAATTTGCTGATTGGACAGATTTCATTGATGTGCTGTCAGTGTTTCTGATATTATCCATCTGTTCAGATAAAAATCATCAATATGATTGAATAACACACATCCCACTCTATTTTTGAATAACATGAATAGAAGATTGAGAAGTATATCTCTCTTTTTTGAGAAAATTAAAAACAACACAGTCTAGGCTCAGCAATTAACAATATTGAACACAAACTGGGAAGAACTTAGCACTAGAACATACAACATTTTGTATTTCTCCAATGTTTGTACGCAGCCTGAAAATAAATGGATTTATAAATGCTAACTGGTAGTGAATCGTACTTCTGAACGGATCTGTATTATGTTTAAACAATCAGTCCTGCCCTTCCTTTAAAACTCTGGAAAAAGAACAGATACTATTTTCTACCAACCATCTAATACTTCATGTGCTATAATGAGTAATCAAAAATAATTTAGTCATTGAAATTTGCACCTATTATCTTGTCCTTCAGCTGCACAGCACATACTCATCCCTGAACAATTTATATGCATTCATATATGATTGATTAATTTAAAACTTAGTTCTAAATAGTTCTAAAATTGAAGCTTTATAAATGAATGTGGTAGGAATAAAATGTGTGCACTTGTTTTCAATTGTCCTCAATATTTCTTCCATTTTCACATACATAATAACTGGTCACCAAGTAAATATTGGAATTGGACACAGTTAATTGGGATTAAATTTCTCAAAATCACGTTAAATATGCCATTTGAATAGGGCATATCAATACAAATCGACATGAAATTGCCAAGGGAGATCCACTTTGACTACTAAAACACTGGAGAGTGTTTCATATTTAATCATTTGATACTTTCAGCACAGGGCATCTCTGTGAGGTTGGAGGTTAAGAGTTTCTATTGATTTTCATGTCTGAATTTACTGTGAACACATAACCAGCAGCTAGACTCCTGGCAATGTGTTTGATTGCTAGTCAGTGAATACTAGGCTTGTCATCAAAGAAATATTTCTAGCTATTCTATTATTACCTCTTTGGATGAGGTGTAACTCTATCTTGCACTCTTTTCACCTCTGGGATGCTAATAATGAACTCGATACACTGATGTGTTGATATTTCCAAAGGATTATTTGGAATAGCGTTACAGTCAATTTACTACATGCAATACGTAAATGAAGGCCAAATAACTAATTGAACAATGAAATTCAGCATACCACTTTGGCAACTCTCTTACAATTATTAAAAATGAACACCAGCCTATTACAAATGCACATTTCAACAGTTCATTCAATATGCATTTTTGTCAAGCATTCCCAGTTATGAGCCTTAATTTTTGAACAATATAGTCTGTTGGACAATGTATTATTTAACCACTACATGTTATTTTATGTTACTCCTGAGAACTTTGCTGGAATTTGATTGACATTTATATTGTGCAGTAATGTCAAAACAGCAACGCTGGATTAAAAATAAATTGGACGTAAAGTGAACAAAATAAATTAAAGTTTGCAAAGCTTAAAATACAAGTCAATATTTCATGGAAGTAACAATATTGAACTGAACGATTAGTTATATTAAACTTCTATAACAAGAAGTTGTGTAGAACCATTGGAATTTTTGCTAGGTAACACTGTGTATAATTGTGTGACCTAATTCAATGAAATTTGTTGCAACCTATAGATACATAACAAGTTTTTTGGGGCACTAAGAATAACCACAGGCCCAAACTGAGCTCTGTTCACACTTACACTCACACTGTACGACTCCTGTTGGACATCATATTGGTATGGTGTTAGCACATTTGTGGTTAGCATCCACTGGAAATGTGCAGAGTAGGCAGATTACAACAACTTTTAGCATATCATACTAATCTGACAACAGTATTTCTAGCTTGGAATCCCATTTCCATTCCTGTTAACACATTTCCTAAATCCAAACCACTGGAGCTACTTAAAAAGACTGATAAATTGCTTTCAGCTTTGTTGCTGATTGATTTCTACTGACTGTTGTAACATTTTTACAAATTTTCTGGCATCCTTTTGCAGTTGCAAAAGTCTGCACTGAGAAGTGTGGCGCTTGCAGAAGGACTCAATCTTCAAGGCTTCTGCATTAACCAACTGCTGGGAGCTTGGGTGTACTTTCAAGCATTTTGTCTCTAATACTGCATGAATGAGTAAAGATGCTGCAGAACATAGAAAGGAGATAGAAAAGGAAGAAGGAAGAGGAGAAGGCTCTTGGCAGGCAGCCATATTCACATTTGATGCCCAGACAGCAATTTCCTACCAGTCCCTCAGTAAGAAACAGTGTCAGCTACCTGTGATCTGTTAAAGATTTAGGAACACAAGAGGAGCAGTAAGCAATTAAGCCCCTCTGGCTTGCTCCACCATTCTCAATCATGACTGAACATGTATCTCAACACCATAATCTCATGCTCATCTCATATCTCTTATTGTCTTCATTAATTAAAAACTTATCAGGCACTGTTTTCACCTTGCTTAATAACTAAGTTTTCGTACCTCTGTGGGCTAGTGAATTCCAAAGATTCACATCCTCTGATGAAGAAGTTCCTCGTTATCTAGGCTCTAAATTTCCTCTATAAAACTTTCATCTGCTGCAGCTATAGCTGCAAACTCACAGCAGAGCAAAGACCACTTTTCTAGCGTCTATGAAAGTGACCATGCTGATTAACTTTTTTTTTTGTTTTTGATTCCTTCCAGGCTAGATCTGAAGACATGGGTAACATCTCGCAGGTTGTCATCCATAGTTGTACAAGGGCGATCACTAATGGTCTCAAGTCAAATAAAGCTGACTGTATTTTATTAGGCTCTTCCCAGGAAGGCTCAGCCTCAGTAAGTACACACATGTGTGGGACTGTAAGGTGTAATTGACTGCCCGCAATCATTTTGTATAAGCTGCTTGATAACTCTGACAGACACTGAAAGTATTTTATTCCCTCAACCTCCAGATTTGGGGAAAATGATATGAAATATATCACATAGATCAATTTCAAGATTCTGGAACAATTATGGTGCCTTCGTTTTGAGTCATTCTACTGACCATATGGCTATTAGCACTAGTGTCCACACACACATAGGCAACAATAAAATAATCAATACAGAGATAGTGGGAACTGCCGATGCTGGAGAATCTGAGATAACAAGGTGTAGAGCTGGACGAACACAGCAGGCCAAGCAGCATCATAGGAGCAGGAAAGCTGACGTTTCGGGTCTGGACCCTTCTTCATGACCCAAATCAGTAAAAAAAAAGGCACAATTGTTGAACTGAATTTTTGAGTTCAGAAAGCTGTTGTGTGTCCAGTCAAACATAGATGTTTTTTCCCAAGTTTGCCTTGAATCTCATTAGAACACAGCAGCAGGCAAAGTATGGAAGGTGGGAAAAAAAACAGAAATTGCTAAAAAATCTCAGCAGGTCTGGCAGCATTTGTGGAGAGAAATCAGAGTTAACCTTTCAGGTCCAGTGGCCTTTCTTCAGAGCTGATGGTAGCGAAGAAAAGGTTGGTTTTTATAGAGTCATAGAGTCATACAGCACAGAAACAGACACTTTTGTCCAACAAGTCCAAGCCGAACATAATCCCAAACTAAACTGGTCCCACCTACCTGCTCCTGGCCCATATCCCTCCAAATATTTACTATTCATGTATCTATCCAAATGTCTTTCAAATGTTGTAATTGCACTCGCATCCATTGTTTTTTCAGGAAATTCATTCCACACACGAACCACCCTCTGTGTGAAATATTTGCTTCTAATATCTTTTTTAAATCTCTCTCCTCTCACCTTAAAAATGTGCCCCCTAGTCTTGAAATCTCCCATCCTCGGGAAAAGACAACTATCATTAACTGTGCTTGCATAGAAAAATGGCACAGGAAAGAATTGTCAAGATAGTTCTGGGAGTCTCTGGGCTATGATTGTCTTTCCTCTGCTGCTTATCAGGGCAGCATTTTGGTCAGTGAAAATCACATAAAATTAACATGCCAAACTGAATTTATAAGCCAAAATATGCCATATTACATACATCTATAAACTAATGACTCGGTGCCTGTTTTCCATGGGTCTGAGCTTGTCCCAGGGCTGCAGATAGATTTGAATGAAATCTTCAGCCAGATCTTAACCTAGAAGATCCAACTTTGGGCATACTGCAGTGTCTTTGTATAGGCAGCAGCATTATAAACTGGCTGGCAAGCTGGCAAGAGCAAGGAATCTGGCAGAGTTTCAGTGGTTGCAGGACAAAGACTATGATCCCAAGACAGGTCCATTAGTTTGTGCTCCATGGAGCGGCAATCAATCTCCCAGAGCATGTGTCACTAGTCCTCGCAATGTGTTGAAGGACAAAATAAAATTGCCTTTGCTCTGATGTGAATAGTTTTTGTGCTTGGGTTCCAGAATCATCTACAGTTTCGAGAAAAACTGCAGGATGCCAAACAGACATCCTTCACATAATGTGCCAGTTTTAGAAAAGCAAAACAGACTGCAACCTCCTTCTTTGGAAACAGAGAAACAATCCAAGACACTTTGGTAGATTTTGTGAAGTTGCGTTGTTTATAATTGAAGACTTACCTTAGTTGCTGGTCCTCTACCATTTCATTGCTTGTACAGAGCTGCATGAAATTTATATTGCACAGGCTGCAACCATTCCCTTTTGTAATCTCAGTTTTTAGAAATAGACTCAGATTTTCACATGGAAAGGATTCTAATGCCTGAAATGCACAAGAAGTTTGGACACTTAATGATAGGCGTTCTTTTTTAAATGGAGCCGCAATACAGTTAGTTGTAACAGGCCAGCTAGGGTTACTGATTCCCATTTTGGGATCACTGGCCTCACATTAAGACCAATCAAGATGGTGAAAATTGACTTCAGCAATTTTCACCTTATTAGTCTGTACTGTATTAAATACGATCAAAGAAACACAGTTGTAACCTATTGCATGTGTGCCATCTGTTTGTAGATGCAATTTTGTTTTGAATAAGTTTCCAGCTAAATCATTTACAATGAAATTCAACATCAGTGTATTGCATAAAGTTATTGGTGGTAATGAGTTAAAATTTTTATGTTGCCTCTTGACGAAAAGCTTTGTTAAAGAGGCAATGCACAAATAAACATGTGATATTTTAAAAATTGTTCCAAAATAATAATTTTCCTTTCAAGCGATTCATGGCGTCAAAGCATCCTTACACTGAAGCAACATGAGAATGTAAATAACCTTGAATGATTGAAAGACGTTTCAATTCTTATGGTTATAGAACTCTTGATCTTCACCAATCTCTTTCATTGCTGATTTTACATTATTGCACAGACAAGTAACCAAAAGCATGTTGAAGGACAAAAGCCTTACTAAGCTATAAAGGCAAGCTTATATATTTATTAAATCAAATCTAACATAATTACTAGTAGTAAAATAGAACTGTTGTCAGGAAAACTTAATCATTTTCAACCTGACTGGCTGAAAGAGATTGAGTTCTTACTCCTAAATGTGCTTGAATCTCAAATGGATGAAAATATTAAACTTGTTAAAAATGGATGATCGCAATTAAGCGCTAAGAATCACATAAAAATATTTTTATGATTAGTTGCTAGATGTGTTTGAAGGTGGTAGAGTCAAAGATTTAAAATCACTGGTAGGACACTCGAAATGATTCAAGCAGTTCTGGAGAAACAGTTGTTCTGGACAAATTTTAATACAATTAATTTTTTTTCTTTAACCTTTTAAAGGCAGTTCTCTTTAATTGCAAAATAACTACAGATTCCTAGTGCTGTCCATTTCAGAAGAAACAACCTCTACTGGATCCTAAGCTATTGTGTTGTTTTGAACAAAAGAACATTACAATGCAGAGCAGTTTTGGGTTGGCATTTGATAAAAGTGGCCACAAAACTTGAAATTAGTAACCTGGCTTTCTAAAGTGCTAAACGATCATTGTGGCGAATGGTCAGCCCTCTTTTTTCACACAGTTTTTCTTCTTTTTTAGCCAGAAGATATTAATACTTATCTGCCAATCCTAATTCCTTACTGCTGTCTCCTACTTTATATTATGCTTCTGAATAGACAGTAAAGACACATTTGGATTCTGATGAGATTCTTCTCCAAATATGCAGCTCAGAATCCAATGACGTCAACATTCCCTGATGACTAATTTAACTGGAGGTTGAATGAGGCAGCCAGAAGAGGCTAGAAGAGACAAAATAGATGTAACAAAAGAAAAAATAACTTGTATTATATAGCCTTTCAACAAAATTTGATTCCTTGAACCACATATCTAAGATATTAGGATAAAAGACCCAAAAACCTGTTAAAAGATTGGAGCGAGTGTCTTGAGTGAGGAAAGTGAGCTAGAGAAATGCAAACTCTTATGGACGAAATTCCAAGCCTTAATGCTTTGGTAGCTAATGGCACCAAAGATAGAGTGATTAAAAGCAGCAGCTCTCAAGGGACCAGAATTGAAGAAACTATGTTCATAAGGCTGGAAGAGAGTAGAGACCCAGGGAATGGTGAAACCACAGAGGAATTATAAAGCAAGGATGAGAAATTTGAAATTGAGACAATACATGTCTGGGTGTACAGAGTAGATGGATGAACAACTTGGTGTGAGTTAGGACACAAGTAGCAGACATTTGATGATCTGTAATTAACGGTAGGTTAGAATGTGAGAAGCCATGTCGAGTCTCATCCCACAGAGTAAAAAAAAAGCTGCATCTATATCTTTAGTAGGGGACCACTTACTTAGTCCTAGTCTCTTCCATAAGGGGAAACACCCTGTCAATATCCACCTTGTTAAGCCCTCCCAGGATCGTAAATGTTTCAATATATTATCTCTCATTTTTCCAAACTCCAGTTGAGAGAAGTCCAATCTGCCTATTCTTTCTTCATAAGAAGCCTCTCATCCTAAGAACTTGTTGAGTAAATCTTCTTTGAAATACTTCTGTGTCATTATGGCCTTCCTTAAAAAAGGAGACCAAATCTTTACACAGTATTCCACATGTGGGCTTACCAATGCATTGTAAAACTGTAGCAATACATCTTTACTTTTATATTCTATTCCCATTGTAATAAACAAAAACATTCAATTTTGTCTTTCTAATCATTTGCTGTACCTGGAAACTAAATATTTGGAATTCATGTACGAAGAGACCCATTTATATGGGTCTATCCATTTATATATCTATCCATTTATATATCCACTTACTTATTCTATATACATTTGTGGACTTCTTATGACCTCTTCACAACTTACTTTTCTAACTTATCTATACACCTTTATGTAATAAAAGAAGATGAGAGTTCATACAAGACATAACTGGAATTCTCATGACAAACATTTATATGGGCTAAGGTACACAAAAATTTGAAACAAAACAGAAATTGCTTGAGAAACTCAGAAACTCTGTCAGCATCTGTGGACAGAAAACAGAGTCAACGTTTTGAGTCCAGTGACCCCTCTTCTGAACACAATACTGGCAGTAATTGCTGTAATATTTATTTGAAAGGAGACCATGTACAATGCAATATTATCTTGATTTAGTATTTCAGGTGTTTATGCGTCAGAAATAATCAGATTCATAATAGTTTGTGATTGTTTATGGAATTTTCTTGTGTAGCAGTAGTTTGGGTACCAGAAAACAAATTTACTTGGTGATTGCTGTTACCTGTGTCTCCTTTTAAGATTTATTGAGCGAGCACAGAATTAAAGTTAAAGATGCATACCAAAGACATTAAATACTTAGGAGTGTAAAATAAGTACAGTAATAAATGTAATCGAAAACACTTGAGGTGAATAATTGTAAAACAAAAATGCTTGAAAGGTAGAGACAAAAGCTCCCAACTTTAACTTTGAGTGGAAATTTTATAGTGTGAGGTTAAGGAGATTTTAATTCCAGGTCTGTACTCTTCCCAGGCTAATTACCCACCCAAAATCAGTTAGGAAACAGTTTTCGGTGTTGCACGTGCAATGTTGAACAATAAATACTGTAGACGCAATAACAATGCAGAAAAAATGTTTAGCAATATTTGGGGTAAGGCAGGATCAAAGTAATCTTAATGCTGATTGGCAGACTGTTACAAATGCACTTGCAGTACTGTGATCAGAAAAAAAAAGCAATAAAAAATCATTTCTTGTCCTCAAGTGATGACCCCAAAGTGCAAAATTAATTTTTGACCCCCACAGCCATAATTCTCCTCTTGTGAGCCAAATTGCCCTTCTTCATTGCCTGACGAACCCAGGCAATAATCAATATGAAGCTATTGAAACAAATATGACTAAGGGCTACTTATATATCATCTCTTCTGATTGCGACTTATGGCACACAGAACACACAATGCAGAAAGAAGCAGAATAAAATTGAAAGTAGTCGCCCCACATCTACCATCCCAGCACATCTGCAAGAGAAGTCACTATTATTATGCATTTTGGTTTGGTCCTTTCAAATAAATATTAGGGCAATTACTGCCAACGTTATGTTCAGAAGGTTGCCCTTGTGCTAAGAAAATAGTCAGCAAGAACTGGACTTGTTCATCATGAATAGAAACATTCTGTCACAGAGACAACTCAGAGAACAAGCAACAGTCTGGTCTGACTACAAACTAATATTCTTTTCAAATTGTGTTTAGATGATGGAGATATGCATATTTGCCATTTGAAATCAAATTGCTGTAATTAATCTTTTATATTCACAATAGCACTGACATAATACATTGGCAGTATGCAGATTGGATGTGCAGGTTACAGCAATCCTTGATCAATTTACTTCCTTCTCTGCAAGGTTTAAGTTGACAAGATCTTTTCCCACAAAATGACAATTATAATATTTTTCATTTAATTAGAATAGGGAAATATTGCTCACAAAGTTAGCCGTGCTTTGGACATTTTGACCAGTTTATGTATTAAAAATGCCATACACAATTGCTAATGTTGGTGGGGTGGACAAAAAAGTACAGAGTTCAGTTTGCGGTTAACTCAATTTTATTAACTAAATATTCCTTATTAAAAACACAGTGCGAACATTTTCCAAATTTGCACAGTATTTACTCTCTAACTAGGTCTATCCACCTGGAAAAGGAGATTATCTACAACAATCAGAGATAGTAAGAACTGCAGATGCTGGAGTCAGAGATAATACAGTGTGGAGCTGGAGGAACACAGCAGGCCAGGCAGCATCAGAGGAGCAGAAAAGTTGACGTTTCAGGTCGAGACCCTTCTTCAGAAATGGGGGAGGGGAAGAAGATTCTGAAATAAATAGGGAGAGAGGGGGAGGGGGATAGAAGATGGATAAAGGAGAAGATAGGTTGAGAAGAGACAGACAGGTCAAAGAGGCGGGGTTAGAACCAGTGAAGGTGAATGTAGGTGGGGACTTAGGTGGGGGATAGGTCAGTCCAGGGAGGACGGACAGGTCAAGGAGGCGGGATGAGGTTTGTGTGTAGGAGATGGGGGTGGGGCTTGAGGTGGGAGGAATGGTTAGGGAGGTGGGGACTAGCTGGGCTGGTTTTGGGATGTTGTTGGGGGAAGGGAGATTTTGAAGCTTGTGAAGTCCACATTGATACCCTTGGGTTGCAGGGTTCCCAAGCCAAATATGAGATGCTGTTCCTGCAGCTTTCGGGTGGCATCATTGTGGCAATGCAGGAGGCCCAGGATGGACATGTTGTCCGAGGAGTCGGGGGGACGAGTTGAAATGGTTCATGACTGGGAGGTGTGGTTGTTTGTTCTGAACCGAGCGTAGGTGTTCTGCAAAGCAGTCCCCAAGCCTCTGCTTGGTTTCCCCAATGTAGAGGAGGCCACAACGGGAACAGCAGATACAGTATACCACATTAGCAGATGTGCAGGAGAACATCTGTTTGATGTGGAAGGTCTTCTTGGGGCCTGGGATCGGGGTAAGGGGGGAGGTGTAGGGGCAGGGGCAGTTCGCAACAAACAGCTACACCTCCCAGTCACGAACTGAGATGATTTGATAGAAGTTTACAAAGTCACAAGGGAACTAGAATGACTGGATCGAGAAACTGTTCCTATGGGTGGGAAGATTAAGAACTAATTAATGGCGGCACGATGGCTCAGTGGTTAGCACTGCTGCCTCACAGCACCAGGGGACCCGGGTTCAATTCCACCCTTGGGTGACTGTCTGTGTGGAGTTTGCACATTCTCCCCGTGTCTGCGTGGGTTTCCTTCGGGTGCTCCGGTTTCCTCCCACAGTCCAAAGATGTGCAGGCTAGGTGGTTTGGCCATGCTAAATTGCCTGTAGTGTTCAAAGATGTGTAGATTAGGTGGTTTATGGGGGGAATGGGTCTGGGTGGGATGCTCTGAGGTTCAGTGTGGACTGGTTGGACCGAAGGGCCTGTTTCCACACTAGAGATTCTATGATTCTATGAACCAGGGGGCAGTTAAAAAAGAAGGTAAATGGCAAAAGATCCAACATTGTTGTGAGGAAAATGTTGTTAATAAACCAGGGAGTGGTTTAGATCTGGATGCACTACCTGAAAAAGTAGTGGATACTGTTACAACTGGGGCTTCCAAAAAGGAATTGGATGAACAACTGAAGAAGACACCGTCGAAAGAGGGAGAGGATTGGCAGCTTAACGTTGTGGGATATCAATGTCTTAGACAAGACAGAGGAGGAAGCAAAAGAGGTGGGGAAGTTGTATTACTGTTTAGGGAGCCTATCACAGCTGTGCTGAGGGAGGACATCCTGGAGAAATCTCGCAACAAGGCATTATGGGTAGAGCTCAGGAATAGGAAGGGTGTAATCATAATGCTGGGATTGTACTACAGACTTCCCAGCTGCTCGCGGGAGATAGATGAAGAGATTAGTAATCAGATTCTGGAAATATGTGAAAATAACAGGGTTGTTATGGTCTAGTAATGACCCATATTGAATGGGACTCTCTTAATGTTGGGATTTTGATGGGCAGCAATTTGTTAAGTGCACCCGGGAGGGCTTTTAAAAACTGTACATAGATAGTCCAACGAGGCAGAGGGCCATACTAGACCAGGTATTGGGAAATGAGACTGGCTAGGTGATCAAAGTTTCAGTAGGGGAGTATTTTGGGAATAGTTTTCAGATACTTATGGATAAGGACAAGAAGGTGTTAAATTGGGGGAAGGCAACTTTAACTGAATTAGGCAAGAGTTGGAGAATGTGGACTGGGAGTGGCTGTTTGAGGGTAAATCCACATTTGAAGTGTGGGAGGCTTTTTGGGTCCAGGTGATTAGAGTGTAGAACAGGCATATTCCTCTGAAAAAGAAGGACAGGATAGGCAGAATTTGGGAACCTTGGATGACAAGGGAGATTATCATTTTAGACAAAAATAAAGGAAGCAAACTAAAGCCTAGGCAACAAAAAACAGACAAAAACCATGGAGAATATACAGTAAGTGAGAAGGAGCTGAAACAGGCTGGACTTTGAATATTGCGTACTGCTCTGGTCACCACAATACCAGAAGGAAGTGGATGCTTTGGAGAGGGTACAGAAAAGGTGTACCAGGACGTTGCCTGGTACGGGAGATTTTAGCAATGAAGAAAAGTTGGATAGTCTGGGTTTGTTTTCACTGGAACACAGGAGGTTGAGGGGGTGACCTGATAGAAGTTTATAAGATTGTGAATGGCATGGGTAGAATAGAAAGTATGATGCTTTTTCCCAGGTTGGAGGAGTCAATTTATAAAGGACGCAGGTTCAAGATGCGGTGGGGGGCCCCCCCCCCCCAACATTAAAAAACGATATGCAAGGCACGTTTTTCACGCAAAGGTTGGTGAGTGCCTGGAACTTGCTGCCGGAGGAGGTGGTGGAAGCAGACACAACAGCAGCATTCAAAAAACACCTGGACAAATACATAAATAGGAAGGGAATAGAGGGACACGGATCCTGTAGGTGAAGACAGTTTTAGTATGGAAAGCCAAAATGTGTCAATGCAAGCTTGGAGGGTCGAAGGGTCTGTTCCTAAGTTGTATTTTTCTTTGCTCTTTCGTTATTCTATTAGCAGCAGAAATGGCAGAGAATTTTGTTTTATAAATTAAGGTTTAGCTTCCGACATCAATTTCAATCTGTGAAGGATAGAAACTGGGGTAACGAGAAATCCTCAGGTGGTAGGGGAAAAGGAGATTTCATTGAAAGTAGTAAAGATAGTTTTACACAGGGTAAAAATGATACCCATGAGGGGGAAAGAGAAGTAAAAAATATCAGGTATTTTCACTGTAAGAAAGTAGGCCTCATGACGTCACAGTGTTGGTAGTTTAGAAAAAGCACCGGGAAGTCAGATGTGGGAAAACAGGATAAGCAAGTGAGTTTTGTTGAAATGCTAACGGAAAGCATAGTGGAAGCTTTAAAAAAAATGCAAAAAAATGTACAACTTAATCAGGGGTTGATTGAGAAGGAAGTGCCAGATCTCTTTAAAAAATTTACTTGCATGGGTGAGGTTAACTCATTATGTCAAGAGGAGTAGGTAATTAAGATTTTAAGAGATATGTAAGGAAGTCAATCTTTGATAATGAGAAATGAAGAGGTATGTAAATCAGAAGGAGTATTGCCAGAAAAAGTGGTGATATGTGGAAATTAATGGTGAGAAGCGCAGTGTTACATTATATAAAGTGACATTGGAGAGTCTGGTGAAAATTGGTGAAGTGGTGCTAGGAAGGATAGAGAAATTCTTAGTTCCAGAAATACAGTTTATTGTTGGTAATGATATAAATGGATCATTGGTGGAAAAGATGCCTACTGTGGTTGAAAAGCCAGTGGAAAGTCGGACAACTGAGGTATTACAAGAAGCATATCCTGGGATTTCTCCCGACTGTGTGGTAACAAGGTCACAAAACCACAGGTGGAAGCAGGAGAAGAAATCGCAAAAGAAAAAGTTGAAGTTCAATTATTTGAGACTATGTTTGATCAAATAAATGAAAAAAAACAAGCACAGGCAGTGGACAAAGCGGACATTTTTAATTCAGAGAGATTACCTGAATTACAATTGAAAGATGAAAATCTAAAGTAATTGTATCAAAAAGCATATGCAGAAGAAGAATCTGAGTGTATCCCAGAGTGCTACTATCTTAAAACAAATCTTGATGAGGAAATGGAGACCATCACGTACTTAGGTGAATAAGAAATGGGCAGGAATTCATTAAGTTGTATTACCGGTGAGTTGCAGAAAAGAGGTGTTGCGGGTAGCTCATGAATTATCAGTAGGAGGTAAAGAAAATTCAAGCCAAAATACAATAACATTTTTATTGGCCTGGACTGCAAGAGTCCAGACATGTCATACATGTTAGGTAATTGGAAAACCTTAGGCAGTGATAAAACCAGCACCCTTAATGCCCATTTCTGCATTTGAGGAACCTTTTAGAAGGGTCTTAATTGTTTGCTTCGGACCCCAGCAAAAACAAAAGGTGGGAATCAGTATTTGTTGACCATAATAAATGTATCCACTAGATTTCCAGAAGACATTTCATTGCTTAGTATCACAGCTAAAAGAATTGTGAAAGAGTTACTCAAATTTTTTACTAGATATGGGCTAACCATAGAAATATAGTCGGATCACAGGTCAAATTTTACATCAAAGTTATTCAAAGAAGGTATGGATAGCTTAGGAATGAAACCATTTAAATCCGCTGTGTACAATGCAGAATCACAAGGAGCATTAAAACATGGTGGCATCAAACTTTAAAGACCATGTTGAGGGCTTACAGTCAAGACTATCCACAAGATTGTGATAAAGAAATTCCATTTTTATATTCTGCATTTAGGGATGCACGAAATGAATCAACTAAATTCAGTCCATTTGAATTACGTTTTGGGCAACAGGTGAGAGGACCACTGAAATTAACTGAGAAATTGGTGAGTCAGAGTGCTGAGGCCACATATTTGGACTATGTGGCAACTTTTATGGGAAAGTTTAAATAGAGTGGGTGAGTTGACTAGATAGCATTTAAAAGTAACACAGCGCATGATGAAACAGGAAGCAAGCAAGAAATCAAAGATTTGCAATTTTGCTAATGGAGATAAAGTATTACTGTTACTCCCAGTGGTAGGTGAATGTTTAAAAGCAAAGTTTAGTGGGTCTTATCAAAATGAAAGTAAATTGTGTGATTAATTGATAAAAATGCCAGTTGGAAAGAAATCTCACAGAGTGGAAATATGCGTAAAAAATATTTTGATAGGGAAGGAATGCAAAAGGAGAATGTGTTACTAGGCATAACACAGAGTGAAGAACCAAATTCAGATGATTCTGAACTGGACATTCCTCAAATTAAATTGGACAATGAGGAAGTTCTCAAAAATTGGAATACATTATTGAGTTACCTTCCAGAGGAAAATCAAAGTGACCTGAAAGAGCTATTACAATCATATGGGGAAATATGTGGGAATAAGCTTGGAAGTTCTAATCTGATTATGTATGATGTAGATATAGGAAATACATTTCCAATTAAACAACTTCCTTATTGATTTAATCCTCTAAAGTTGGCACAGATTTAAAAAGAGATTGAATGCATACTCAAAGACAATATAATTGAAGTCAGTTGCAGCAAATGGAGCTCACCCATAGTCACCAAAACCAAAATGGTACGCAACTGTTATGTGTGGACTATCACAAAATCAATGCAGTTACAAAATCTGATTCATATCCTATTCCACATGTGGAAGACTGTGTTGAGAAAATGGGACAAGCAACTTATATTTTGAATTTGGGCTTACTCAGATGATACTAGCAGGTACCTTTATCTGAAAGGGCAAAAAAAGTTTCAGCTTTTGTGACACCAAATGGACTGTACCAGTTTTAAATCATGCTATTTTATATGAAATGCCAGCCACATTTTAAAGACTAACCCATAAAGTCATTTCAGGATTTCTCAATTATATGTTGCACATTGACGATCTGGTGATTTTCAGTCACATGTGGAAGGGACATAACAAAGAACAAAGAACAAAGAAAACTTACAGCCCAGGAACAGGCCCTTCGGCCCTCCAAGCCCGTGCCGATCCAAATCCACTGTCTAAACCTATCGCCCAATTCCTAAGGATCTGTATCCCTCTGCTCCCCACCTACTCA
>JAHRHZ010000021.1:25705856-25804320 GCA_024137785.1 Ginglymostoma cirratum | reverse complement strand
CTGAAGAAGGGTCTAGGCCCAAAACGTCAGCTTTCCTGCTCCTCTGAGGCTGCTTGGCCTGCTGTGTTCATCCAGCTCTCCACCTTGTTATCTCAGATTCTCCAGCATCTGCAGTTCCTACTATCACAGATGGAAGCCAGTTGACCCATTGTGTCCATGCAAGATTTCTATAAGCGCAATTCAGCTGGATGCATTCTCTGCCAATAACCCTGAATAGTCTTTATCCAAGGCTGTATCCAAGTCTGGCCTAACTAGAGTTCTATAAAACTACTGCATTGTCAATTCTTATACTCAATGCCTTTTCCAATGAAGGTAAGCATGCCATAAGCCTTTTTTACTACCTTATCTACCTGCGCTGCCATTTTCCATGATCTGTGGACCTGCACACCCAGATCCCTCTGCATATCACACTTCGAAGGTTTCTGCCGTTCAATGTATAATTTTCCCCCTTACGTGACTTCCAAAATGCATTTCCTCACATTTGTCCAGATTAAACTCCATCTGCCATTTTTCTGCCCTTGCCCCCAACTGATCTGTATCATACTGCATCCTCTGACAAGCCTCCGCACTATCCACAACTCCATCAACCTTTGAATCATCCACAATCGTACTAATTAGACCAGACACATTTCCTCGAAATCATTTATATAAACCATACACAGCAGAGCTCCCAGCACTGATCCCTGTGGCACACCAATAGTCATAACCCTCCATTCCAAAAAGCATTCTTCCACTGCTATCCTCTGTTTCCTATGACTAAGCCAGATCCGTACTCGTCTTGCCAGCTCAACCCGACACCATGTGTCTTCACCTTTTGTACCAGTCTGCCATGAGGGACATCGTCAAAGGCTTTACTGAAGCCCATGTAGACAACATCAACCACTTTTCCCTCATCAATCATCTTTGTCACCTCCTCAAAAAACTCAATCAAGTTAGTGAGGCACAACCTTCCCCACACAAAACCATGCTGTCTATTGCTAATAAGTCCATTTGCTTCTAAATGTATATAGATTTTGTCCCTGAGAATCTTTTCCAATAATTTCCCTACCACCAACATGAGGCTCACAGGCCTGTAATTTCCAGGATTATCCCTCTTACCTTTCTTAAGCAATGGGACAACATTGACTATTCTCCAGTCCTCTGGGACTTCACCTGTGGCCAAAGAGGACACAAAGGTGTCTGTCAATGCTCCAGTAATTTGTTCTCTTGCCTCCCTCAATATTCTGGGATAGATCCTGTCAGGACCCAGGAATTATCTGGCTTAGAGATTCAACACTCCCTTCCCTGAGATCATCCTCCACCAACTCCTTCTTTTTGGTGAACGCTGACGCAAAGTATTCATTTAAGACATCATCTACCTCTTCTGGCTCCACACGTAGATTCCCACCTTTGTCCTCGAGTGGGCCAACCCTTTCCATGGTTACCATCTTGCTTATTATATAAGTATAAAAAGCCTTAGGATTGTCCTTAATCCTGTATACTAATGACTTTGCATGACCTCTTTTAGGCCTTCTAATTCCAGGTTGGTCCTGCCCATTCAGGTTGCTTCTGTTATTCCAACATTAAAAAAAACACAAGGTCTCAAAAGTTGATACAGTGTGGAGCTGGAGGGAAATAGCAGGTCAGGCAGCATCAGAGGAGCAGGAAAGTCACCATTTTGGGCTGGGACCCTTCATCAGGTCCAAAATTTTGATTTTCCTGCTCTTTTGATGTTGCCTAACCTGCTGTGTTCCTCCAGCTCTACATTGTATCGACTCTGACTTCCAGCATCTGCACTTCTTATTAGAATTAGAATCCCTACAGTGTGGAAGCAGGCCCTTTGGCCCAACAAGTCCACACCGACCCTTGGAGCATCCCACCCAGTCCCATCCCCTTATAACCCACACACCCCTGAACACTATGGGCAATTTAGCATAGCCAATCCACGTAGCCTGCACATCTTTGGACTGTGGGAGGAAACCGGAGCACCCGGAGGAAACCCACACAGACACGGGGAGAATGTGCAAACTCCACACAGACAGTCACCCAAGGCTGGAATCAAACCCGGGTCGCTGGCACTGTGAGGCCGCAGTGCTAACCACTGAGCCACCGTGCCACATTACTTTCAATGTCTCACAAGCTGTTTACTTTATTGGCTTTGAACAACCCACTCGCCACCTCTGTCTCAAGCTTTCTTCATAAAAAAGCCAGGACAAAATACGGATCTTAAAGGCATGGTATCATCACAGCTATCAGGCTGACCTCCAGCAAAGGTAGATTTAAGGCGAGAGCTTCATAGATACCTAATTATTTAGTTTTATGTGCTGCTAACTCAGATTACATGGTTAGTAATTAATTATTGGTCATGACTTGATTGTCTCATTCCTTTTTTTGGCTCATTAGCAAAAAAGTGTTAACTCATTTGGTCAGTTATTTTTATAATGATTAATGAGAGGTTGGCAGTGTAAATGTTAATTAACAGAAACTTATTGACGTAAGATTATTTGGTGAGGCAAATGTAATTGTCATTAACTCTTGGACGTAAACTGGGTGGTTAACCATTGATTTATTTCTTTGTTTTAGTTCCAATGATAAGGTTAAAAATTTGTTTGGTACCCTTTGTGATTATCCACTTCAAATTGTTCACCTCAATGTTTTCACCATGGGAGATATTGAGTTTTATTTTCAAATTGAATGGTTACAATTTTTCTGTTGTCACTGGTTTCTTGAATAATTCTTAATTTCTTCAATCTTGCTCTGTGTTAACTGTTGGTATTTTTTTGTTAAAATTGCATTTGGTCTACTCTGATGCAAGGGTGATGGTTTTCATAGATAAAGACCTAAGTTTAGAATGAAGAGTCAGGTAGCAGCAAGTGAAAGATTCTAAACAAATGAGCTGTGAATGTACACAGAATATGTTTAGTAAGAAGTAAAACACAAAGTCATAAAATGTAGAACCAGGTTATCATATTGAACATAAGTATGGTCCAATGAATAGCTAACTAGAAATAAAAATCAATTAAATTAACCAAAAAATCTTTTAGAAAATACCTTTAATTTATCCCCTTTTGGTGCCTTCCTGCTGTACACTTTTAGCCCTGAGGGTAGAAATGTTCAAAGTCTATGACTACTTTATATTTATTGACAGAAAGTATGCTCAGTGCAGAAACAGGAGCCTCCCTGAAGACATTTTGGTATTTGTAGATCTCAGAGAGATGTTCTCAACATATAGTGGGCATGTGAAATATGACTGCACCAATCTTCGGAGGTTTCCAAACTGCATGATCTTTGCTTAGATTTATCAACTCAAAAACTGGCACCGTTTTATCAAAACTGACTTTCAGTTACTGTAAAATAAAACACTAAATAATATTTGCTGAAATTCAAAATAATTATGAGCATGAAATATTGTTTCAAATAATAATCACTGATGCAAGTATGATGGGTCTAGTTAGGTGAGTTGGCTAAGTAACCAATGTGTGTTTCATTATAACGCCAACAGCATAGGTTTGATTCCTGTTCCAATTCAGGTTTACTTCAGCCCAGCCTCCTGCACTGCCCCAGAGTATGAAAGGCAATTGTAAACCACCACAGCCAAGAAAACAGTTCCTGATGAAGCATCAGCAGGCAAGGACTTGTCTTCAAGTACAGCACTTATACTCGGTCATACAAGTAAGGTATTTGCTCTGAATTTGACTCTGCTATGAAAACCTCCTAAGATTCACTGGTATCAGTCATTCCTGTAAACAGTTTGGGGGCCTTACTGTTATGGGGGCAGGCTTGTACTTCTCTTTACCAACATGCACTTTATCCAGCACTGTCACATTTATGACCTAGACAAATGCCTGACCTGCTGCATTGTCTTTCCTCAATGTCTCCAAAGGTAGACTAAGTTAACACGAGGTGAAACTTGATTGAAATCATTCAATTGTTTTAATCCACAAAATGTGTGATCAGATTCATTTAGTTCAAATGACATCATCTATTTTTTCATGACAGCCCACTTCAGGTGATCATCTTACTTACCTTAATTACTTAATCAGAATTTTTTTTCTGTAAGTTTTCCAGCTTCTATCCCCATGTCAAACCTTCTCCCTTTATCTAGATGTTGACCTTCTTACATATTTTGCAATTTTATTGCTTCATCTTCCGCATTGCATTAAATGTAAAAAGTCATTTGGGCAGTTGTTATTTTTGAAAGCCACATTATATATTTCGGGTGCTGTATCATACAATCTCTACAATGTGGCAGCAGGCCATTCAACCCATTGAGTCCACACCGACCCTCCAAACAGCATCCCACTCAGATCCACCCCTTACTCTATAACCCTTCAGTTCCCATGCACATCCTTTGTCCTGCACATCCCTGGACACTATGGGCAATTTAACATGGCTAATCCACCTGCCCTGCATGTCTTTGGACTATGGTAGGAAACGAGAGCACCTAGAGGAAACCCAAGCAGGTGTGGGGAGAATGTGCAAACTCCACACAGATAGTCACCAGAAAGTGGAATCAAACCCTGGACCCTGGCGCTGTGAGGCAGCAGTGCTCGCCACTGTGCCACCCTACATCATGAACCAAATATACACCCACCAGCTCTGTTGTTGTAAAAATTTAACCTGACACAATACCAATATTTTGCACCATGGACTCTCATTCCCAACTAAAGAGACATAACCTGAAATGCCTGACATGAGATATACAAGAATTTTTTCTACTATTACATTAACATTTACATCATACTTTAATTGTGAAACACACAATTGTAAAACCTGAAAGTCTAAAATATGATTTTGCTTATATTTCTATTGATGGACCACATCATTTTGCTGTTAGCTACAGTCAGTGTGGCCCCAACCCAATCAGTGAAAAGGTCTACTTTGAAGCTTATCTTTATTATGTGAATGAAATAATTTTTTTAAAAAAGAACATATTTTAGCTTTGATTCCTGGGGTAGCTGTGCCAGTTATAAACATGGTAGGGGGTCTGGACAGCCTAAGCAATGAAAACCTGTTGAGAAGAAAGCCGGTTAATATGTACGCTCAAAATTAAAAATCTTAAATATCAACATTCACAACTGCCTTGTACTTTCACAATGCATTCTCAATGACTAACTTGTGAGAAACAAGATGATTTTGAGGAAACCAAAATGACACTGGAGTTGGGAGATATATTAGTCAATATTTTTTCAGAAAACATGAAAGAAGAGAGGAGATCCAAAATGTTCAAGGTATTAAAACATTTAAAAAGTTTTAAGCTCAAGTAGGTGCTATGCATGTATAATTGATTCTACTGTATGCGACACAATGCATGGGTGAACCTGTGATAGATGATACATGACATTCTAAACACTGAAAGGTCCTAGCAGAGTGACATTGTTAGGTATTTTTGTGATTTCAACATGAGTAGTTTGGTGCCTAGAGTCTCTCAGGAAGGTATATGAGACATTTCTAAACTCTTACCTGTGAATATTTGTATTCTTTTTGTACCGTAACTGCGAATCTTTATTTTTACAGAATAATCTGCTTCTAGGTCTGATTCAGATCTCATTGCTTCAGTTTGCATTGTATCTATTATAACCAGATAAATCTGATCAGTCATTTTCTCACTGCTCTTTCAAGAACGTAGCTGAATAGAACTTTCTACAATAAGAAGAGATGCAAGGTACCCATCAGCAAAACATCCTGAGCTAGATTTTCCTGTCTGAGACTGCACCACTGACTGGGCCAAAATATCCAAACTGGCCATGTTTGGAGGTTGTAGTGGGGTCTTGCTCTTGCTTTAGTAGGGTTTGATGTGAGGATGAACAGAGAAGTTGCCAGTGCTGCACAGGATGGCAAATTAGGTCACAAGCTAAAGACTCCTTCACCCCTTGTGGAGGGGTGCACCTGATCTCAATGACTAGTGAGTTTTTGCAATGAACATAATCTTACCAGACTCATATTGTTGCAATTTCACTGCTTGGCTCAAGCAGTATGGAAAGATTCTTGCTAGGGTGCAGCAAGTTCCTAATTGAAAATTTTTATAGCTATTGTTGAGCTCATTAGCAAATACAAACTAGCTATTGTAAAACCATAGCATTAGAAATCAAGGTGGGTTCTTGGCAGGTTCAACTTGCCACTTGCTCCAAATGACTTTCATGTTGGACACTGGTAGCCATGTTCCTGGGCATGGTCCATGGGCATCAGCCATATGCAACCATGACAATGGACGTTGGTATCTAATGTGAACCAACTTCTAAGAACCATCATGGCATTTCTCAAAGCCATTTGGAGAATGCATCTGCAATTCAACGCTTCATCTCACACTGCACTGGCCACTATCACTGTAATGCTACAGGAAGACAGTTTGTACTCACGGAGAGATAGTAAGAACTGCCGAGGCTGGAGTCTGAGATAACACAGTGTGGAGCTGGAGGAACACAGCAGGCCAGGCAGCATCAGAGGAGGAGGAAAGCTGATGTTTTGAGTCAGGACCCTTCATTTCTGAAGAAGGATCCTGACCCAAAACGTCAGCTTTCCTGGTCCTCTGATGCCACCTGGCCTGCTGTGTTCCTCTGGCTCTACACTGTGTTATCTTGTACTCACGGATATGTGTCCAACTCGTGGACTGGACCAGGCACATCTCTGGGCTGTTCACTCATCTCAGAGCATTCCCACACTCTGAGCTATCTGCATGCTTGCAGTATCCTTGCCTTGTTTTTTTCTGTGCTTTGTCTCCTCAACTAGAAATACCAGGCTCACATTACTACTGTCCTGCTCTGCCTCTCAACACAGACACTAAACCAGGAAGCTTGCCCTAGTTGTCAATAGGCCTCAGTCCAACCAAAAGGGATAGCATTCGCTCAAGGGGGCCCTGGCATGGTAAATCAAGTACACTGTCAGGCACTGGGTCCAGGCCCTGCTCAGACTGATCAGAATTAGGATCCTCTGCTCATAAAGGGGTGAGGACCTAAATGTTGGGGAGCACATCAGTTGTTTTGACCCTTTCTGCCCCATTGTGGGGTAATTGTTCTGTTCCTGGAATGAGAGAGAGGCAGATATTACAGATGATGCAAGTTGGTGGCACAGCTATTACTGTTGTCACAAAGTTTCCCAAACAAGCGAGTCGGCAGCAAAAAGGTTATACAGAGTTTATGGTTTCACAGTTTGGGTGAGTGAAGGTGGAACATGAAAGTTATTGTATTCATTATTGAGAGTGGTAGGGCATGATCTTTGTTGGGAGGTAGGTGCAATAACAGCGAAAGTGAGAGAGTGATGTATTGGACAGAAACATTGCACCAACTGATAGATCTTCCTATACTTCTGGGCTTTACTCCAGATGGCTGAGACTGCTTCAACATTGGTGACAGTATCAGATCAGGTCAAATGTAGGCTCTGATGAAGAGCCATCTGCATTCACAATGTTACCTTGCTTTCTCTTCATGGATGCTGCCTGACCCACTGTGATTTCCAGGAACTTTTCTTTTCAGTACAGATTCCAGCATCTGCAGTAACTTGCTCCTCAAATGTAGGTACACTGCTTCAATTGTTCTCTGATCAGAGAAATTGAGGATATGGAATTAAGGAAGTAAAAAATTTGAAACAAAAACAGAAATTGCCGGGAAAGCTCAGCAGGTCTGGCAGTATTTGTGGAGAGAAATCAGAATTAACATTCTGGGTCCAGTGACCCTTCGGAACCAGCTCTGAAAAAGGGTCATTGGACCCAGAACATTAACTCTGATTTCTCTCCACAGATGCTGCCAGACCTGCTGAGCTTTCCCAGCTATTTCTGTTTTAGTTTCTGATTTCCAGCATCCACAGTTCTTTCGGTTTTTAACTGAAAGATTTGACGCATGGCTGGAACAAGGAATCATCTGAATGGGCCTTATTGTTGGAAGTTGTACTGAGGATTTTCATTACCATTAAAACCTATATTCTTTCTGTCAGTTCTCATTGCTACAACTCTCATCTTTGTTTCCTTAAATCCAATCAACATGTCACTTAAATAATGAATTAAGTATGTGTGGCAGGCAACTGATTGAGCTATTTATTGCCAGATCTAATTGGACCACCTAAAGCACCACCAGGTATTGATTATATCTGCAAAAAATCTCTTGCTATTTCGTAGATAGCAAGGTGTAACGTTGGATGAACACAGCAGGCCAGGCAGCATCAGAGGAGCAGGAAAGCTGACTTTTCGGGTCTGGACCCTTCTTCAAAAAAGGGGGGAGGGGAAGGGGACTCTGAAATAAGTAGAGAGTGGGGGGAGGCGGATGGAAGGTGGATATTTTCTGTTCATTCATCCTCAGATCCAACAAGTATGAGAAGCTCATGAATTTCTGTCACTGTAATTGAGACCATGGGTGGAGTATTGTCAGGGTCTGAGTAATATGGTCTGTGGTGAGACTTGTGGCAAAATTGTTGAAAAGTCCTGTGAACTCTATCTCGATATTGAAAGCATCTTGTTCCATCTTTTATGCTTTAATTGACTAATGTGGCAAGTTTCTCACTAGGCAGTGGTGAATTGTTAATTGAAGGGATTTATAGCATGTTAACCACTTGTATAAAACACAACTTGCCTAATTAATATTCAACTCAACATCTTACTAAACAAACCAACAAGCTAGATATCAAGAAATCTTGAAATAGAAATCAAAGTGGATACCAGGCAAATTCAACTCACTACTTTCTCCAAAAACTCCATGTTGGCCACCGGGCACCAACATCTTGGGGCATGTTCCATGGGAACTTGTCACACACACCCATGTCCATGGATGTTGCATTTGATACATGCCAGCAGAGAATCCTCATGTTGAATCTTAATCTACTTCCAGTATACTTCTACACTTTAATGCTACTCCTCAGGCTGCAGTGGCAACTATCGTTAAAATGCTGCAGCAAGGAGACTGTGCACTCAGGGATATGTTCCTCAGCTCATGGATTGGACCAGCCTGCATCTCCAGGCTCTTTGGTTGCTGTCATATCACCCATTCTCTCTGAGCTTACCTGGATTCTCACAGCATCCCTGCTCCATATTGCCTTGCCTGTTTGCACTATACCCACTCAGCCAGAAGTACCAGGCTCTTACCTTGCCACTTAGCATAGACACAAAGGCAGGAAGCTTGTTGTCCGCAGTCACGGGGGACAGCATTTGCTCAGGGAGGCCAGGCACATTAAGGGCAATGTCCTGCGTCAGTTCAAGGGTTAGCACCTGGTCAATCAGCCTCTTGGGGTGGTCAGATCCTCTCACATAAGGGATGAGAAACTGAATGTTGAGCAGCCCACCACTGTCTTAACTCTTTGTCCGTTTGCAGGCTGGTTTCCCTGCTGGACTGAGAGAGATGCAGGAATTATGAGAAATGCAAATGATGACACAGCTTTTACTTTGGGTAGAGATGAGGAGAGGTGTCCTGTGCAAATAAGCAGGCAACACAGAGATTATACAGGGTTAGTGCTGTCATGGATTGAGTGAGGAAAGATGGTGCAGGCAATAATGGGAGTGCAAAAAATATAAAAGGTGAGTACAGTAACAGAGACAAAGTGAATGTGAGGTATCGGAGAGAAGATGGTGGCATCTATGCTCATGGAGTGGAGAAGCTCATTGACGTGCTTCCTACAGCAATGGGCATTCTTCCAGATTGCTGAGACTGCACTAACCTATGTCTCAATTTCAGACCAGACTGGCATGGTCTGTTGTTGAGCCATCCATTGCTGGTTCTGAAGGAAAAAGATGTCCGTGTCTGCATCACTCTCTCATTATACCTCGTGTTCCCAGTCCACACAGCAAGATGACAATTTTCCCCTGTCACTACGTCTGGGGCAAATGACTGGAAAGGCTGGTGGCACATAGCATTGCCAACCCATTCATACCCTCTTTATAACATGAGCTGAAGACACACCCCTTCAGCTTATTGACAGGCATGTAGATCTTAAATGTTTTAGTTGATGATACACTCCCGTACTTCCCATTATCACTGCCTCACCTTCCATCCAACAAATGCTGTTCCACAATCAGTAGTAATGAGATGGAAGAGGTGGGGTTCAGGGTGGGGTGTGTGCAGAGGTTCACACCTCTGCAGATTTAAAGGACTGCACTCTTGAGCAGGATCTACCAATGCTAGGAGCAGCTTTAAAGTAAAAACTAGAGTAAATGCTGGACGATTGACCTATATTTACACATGGCAGTTTCCCAGTGGAACCAACAGCATGGATTCTGCTGCAATTATTTTCCTATATCACTTGGCTGTTTTCCCTTTTGTTTTTTTAACTGTCCAGAACTGTTATAGCCAGAGAGGCAAGTGCATTAGCAGTGTGTGACAGGAGTATTTGGAACTCAAACTAAAACAAAGTACTGGAGATGCTGGAAATCTGAAACAATGACAGAGAATGCTGGAGAAACTATAGGTCTGGCAGCATCTATGGAGAGAGAAACAGTTAAATTTTCAACTTTTCTTCATTACCTTGGAATTTCTCTGAAGTCTAGTCAGGCATACTGTAATTTCATGATTAGTATATAACAGGCTCCAGGAGGCTGCAGTGCAGCCCTCTGTTTAACAACTAACTTCTGTGCTTTTTTTGAAGCTGCAAGATCTGGGCCAATATACTGTATGCAATTAGTTGTCATTGTAATTCAGAACTTTTATGTGGCTAGTGGAATGTAAATTTGCTGAGGACAAGTCATTCAGCAAATAACAGTTCTGTTGTTGAATAGTAATTCGAGGGTCATCATCTTTATTTTAAAAAAATGTTTTTAACAAGGACTTACTTTTCATTTCTTGTTCGGAAACAATGACAGCAGCACTAATTGCATCAGAACGCTTTGCTGACTGTTTGATATTATGATGACGAAACTAATCCATAGCTGTTCTTTCTTTCTAAGCTAGAAATACAGATTCACAAAGCCCCAAACCTTCCCATTGGCAGACAAGACACTTGACATCCCCCTGAGCCAGTCAAGCTCAAAAGACTGTTCTCATATTACCCTGACCTTTCAATTGTGTACAGTTTTCAATGTGGGAAGAATCATGCCAATCACCATAAATATATTTTCCTTTATAAAAAAAGTCACAAATCAAAACTACACAGTGACTTCATGAAATATTCCCTTTTCCATGATAAAGTAAAAACCATTTGTGAACATGGAGCAATTTATTACAGCATGAACTACTTTGCCAAAATGACCAGTCACTCTCAAGATACTTCAGTGCATTGCTCGGCCATCTGACATCAAATAAGAGAGGAAGAAATAGATGCATAGAGAAGCGTGGGTGAGTAAAGTCTGTTGGTCTCTTTAAGCATTGTATCTTTATCCACAATGTATCATTGTATGCATATGGATTATTATAGATAATCAGAATTTGACAGGGTTTGAAACCAATTCTGCTAGATGATTACAACTGCAGAACATAAGTAGAATACTGATCCCCTAGTAGCTGGAAATATGAAATTGCACTTATTAATAGCTGAGCACGTATCACTTAATTGGCTAACAATATACATTTTACATTGCATGAGGGATCAGGATCAGGCCATTCAGCCCTACCAATCTATGCTGATACTTAGGCTCAGCTCAAGCATCCTCCCATTTGTACACAACCTATTCAATTGCTGCAACCTTTCTCCTTCATATGCTTGCCCAGCCTCCTTTTCAATACACCAATGTTATTTACTGTAATTGCTTCCTCGGGTAGCAAGCCCCACATGCTCACCACACATAGGGTAAAGATGTTTCTTCTGTGAGTTCCCTATCCCTTAGCAATTCTTTCAAATCCATGGCCTGTAATCCTGCTGTTCCTAGAAATGTGGATATGTCTGCTCATCAAAACTGTTGTCATATTAAAGCCAAAATTATTTCATTTTAAATTGTATTCTTCATCATAGTACATCATTTTGAAAAGTCTACACAAAATATAATGAACAAAATGTGACAAATTAAAATGCAGTTAGAAATAATGGCTCAGAGCACCTGAAAGGAAAAAGACTGGATGTATCCTAAAAGATATGAGCTGTGCTCTCTTGAAAGTCTGTCACATAGCTGAGAGTTTCCAGGCCAATTAACTTGCATCCAGAACCCTCTTGAAAAAAATCTTAGTTAGAAGTTTCAAATGACTGAAATAGACTGTTGCTCCAGTAATTGTTTGAATGATTTAAACTAGTTCTAACTCCTGGATAATTATATAACTGATACCCACCCCTAACACCCCACTGTCCACTGAACCCTCAGAGTTACCCTCTCCAATAAATTCCAACACAACCCAATCACCTGATTCCCCAATTCCACAATATCTCCCTGATTCCCCCATCACCCGAACTCATCTGACCAATTATTCTCAGAATTCTGACTTCTACCAACCCCACTTGCTTTCTTTCTTAACATTCTGCCAGTTATTCCCTTACCTACCATTCACCTCACCTTCTTACCATACCCACTAACCCTCTTGCTATCTTACATCTTCATCCATGCATCTGGCATCCTGCCCTTTTAGACACTTTACTTACACTTAGTATCTGTCCATCTCTTCTTAAAGAGGCTTTGGGAAATTTAAATTGTGTTTACTTACCAGAATATGGCAGTAGCTTTGTTAATAGGGGTTATTTTCTTGTATGGACATTCTAACTCAGATTGGGACAATGTTTTGGATGAATTTCTATGCTCATTAATGATCAAGTGGTATCCAGCACTTCTCATCCCCATCAAATTCTTAATTCCAACAAGAGAAAGGCAGCTGCTGTTGTTTAAGAATGTTTTCCCAAAATTTCCATAGCATTTCATGAGTGACTCTTAAGTGATACTGCCGATTCAATGCCAGGTTGTCATTGTGACATATCAGGGACTGTTTTGTTGTGGTTCATGCTCAATAGGATCTACATTAGAGTTTCTTTTGACTATTTTCACATAGACAGCCATACAACAAGCAGGCAAATGTAATTTTGCCACATCAATCTAGACTGTATTATACCTGGACGTTAGTGCTATAAGTCAATATCTAATCTGGCACATCATCTAGCTTTGTAATTATAGGCGCTTAAGGCATATTGATAATAGAGTTTGAAGTGACTCCTCTACCATTTAGTCAGTGTCTTGTTAACACAATCGACCAAGCTCCCCAGGTTTCTAGAATAACACTTATAATTGGTAAGTGTGGTGAAGGTGCCAGTAAGGTAATTTCACTTCATTATTATATGTGTTTTTGATTATTGAAATTACATGCTATTAAATGTGGTCATTTGGCCCATCATGCCTATGCTGTCTGTTTGAAAGAGCTCTCTAATTATTCCTGCTCCTCACTCTTACCCCACAGCCTTGAAGGTTTATCCTTTTCAAGTATACATCCAATTTATTTTTAAAAGATACTGTTGAACCTGCTTTCCCCTCACAGGCAGTATTTCAGATCATAACAATTGACTGTGCTTTTATTTTAAAAAGTCTCCTTATCTTGGCTTTTGTTAAATGAGTACAAGTACTTGAGGGATATAGGGATTTTGGATGAAAACCTGCATAATATTTGCACTCTTACACTTCTAGAGGCTGCAAATATCTTTTCCATTGTGGGATAACAAAGAGGTTAGTAGTTTGGCATTTTTGGTGCATTGGCAGTTTTATTCCAGGTTTAGATCCTCTTTGGATTCATTTTGGCATAAATGTATAGTGTAAATGAGACATTAGATTCACAGCTTGAGGCAGCACAGATCAGCACAGTGATCAGCTCTCAAATGTGTAAAAGATTATGAACCAACATTGTGCCATGTCAGTGAATATGAGGGACCATTTTAATCCACTGCTTGAAACTGTGAATAACAAAATATGGAGAGACTGCAGGCTTGTTCTTTGTCTGTGTTTAACTCTTTGAAGATTGAAGGATTTATATAATAAGGATGTGAAATTAATCAGTTTTCCAGACATCATGAATGCTATAAAGTCCAGACTACAAGAAATGTACACCAATCAAATCATACTAAAAAGCGGAAAATGAAACCTGTATTTTTGATATATGCTTCAGTAATGGGCTTTTAGCCTTCAGAGGATGAATACAGGTAAGAAGAAAATCCAAGCAGGCTTTTAATTTATACAAAAAGTCATTATCAAAAAATATTTAACGTAATTGCCACCTTGCAAAATAGTACGGTGGTTTTCCAAAACAGAACAAAGCATAACGTTTTTATTTGTAATTTACAATGGGCTGTTTTCACTGATTTCATATTTTATTAATTTGTTCTTATATACTGTAATTATTTGGACAAATGTAGAAATTTAAAGGAAAAAATGAATTCAAAATTATCCAAAAAATGTTGAATATTGAAAATTTTATTTGCGAAAATAGAGTTATTGTATTATATCTGCACCATCTTTTCTTACAGATTGAAAATTGTCACCTTAGTTCGTTTTTCTTTATACGGACATTGCTTCAGAATGGAAAGCCTGCCAACACTATGCATATCAGATCAGCCTACTACGACTTCTTTGCACTATATTATTTGGCAATCATAAATTTGTAATTTGCATGAAATTGCTTAATTAAAATACAGTCACTAGGGGTATTAATTTCTCTGGCAGTTGAGATGAACCAAATGCAGAGTGCAGAATGTGTAAGATCCTGTCAAATTTAGCTGTAAAATAGTGAAAAATGTTCTCTTCACTTCTTGCATATGCCAGGAAAAGATTTTCTTTTAAACAGAAACAGAAATGCAAACATGCAAATAACTGTAAATGCCTTGCAAAAAGTAATATTTTGAATATTGAGCATAAATAGAAATCCTTGGTGAAGCATGAAATAAAGACAGATTTGAATTTTCCATCTTCACGTTTGAATATCTCTGCACCCTGCATTTCTTACCCTTTTGTCTTAAATATCAAAGGGACAGCATACGTGTTAACATTTTAATAATTTCAAAAGCTACAAAAGAATGGGACAATGAAAAGGCTGAATGTAGTGAAGTGGCACACATCAAATGAAAGAGTATTTTTCACGGTGCTGCTTAGGACTATTTTGACTGGATTCAGAACCCTTGTACCATTCACAAGCTACAAAGACACTCACAGTGATGTGGAGTCAAGGCCTAATTAAAATCCTTTAACAGATTGAAAGTCCAAGGATTGACACACATTCAAGAACTACAGTTCAAACAGGCTTGTAGCTGGCAGAATCAAACGACTGGAAAGTGTGGCTTTGCTGCCCTCAACAGCTTTCCAGTGTAAGCACGCCACCCAATTTGTGAGGGAGCTAATTGGCTCTTTGATGTCTCAGGCAAGGTGTAGGAAAAGAATATGAAGCCCTTTTGCTACAGATTCACTGTTTATATTTTTTTCAGAAAAAAACCCTTTTGCTGTCTTTTCTCTTCCCTTGTCACCTTGCTGTTAGTCTACATCACGGCTCTTCTCTGGGTCACAATTTTTGGACTAATTTTCACTTGCTAATTTCCCAGCAGAAAAGTGGGAGTGTTACGGTTCCCTGCTGCCACTGCTGATCAAATGGAACAACAAGGGCAATGCCTGCTAATATGGGAAGCTATTTAGTGGCACACTGCCTTTTGAAATGATGATGATAATGGATTCAGTCTGCTCATTAATGGAGCCGGAGTGCTCATTAGAGTGAACAAACAAGCCAGGTTGTCAGCACTGAAAATGCCAAGTGCTTGTTTCCACTTTATCTGAGGAGTCTAGAGACAGTCATTTTACCATTTATTTCCCCTTTCCATGCTTGACCCTTTAGCTCCCTGCATCAAAGTCCCTCATATGATGTAGACGGTAAATTTGTACCATCTCTGTGCTTGTCACTGGTTCAAGGTCACATGTGACGAAGGACTGATTTCTGTGTAATGCAACTAGATGGCTTTAAACCGATCTGCTCAAAATTATCACCTCAAGAAAAATAAAGTGGGTGTACCATGGTAATTAAATGTGAACCTTTCACATATATTGTTCAAATCTTTGCCATCCAGTTTAGCTAGTTTATAAACCCAGGGCGACATTATAAGTGAGGAAGTTTAGAACTTCTACACCTCTGCCAGAAATCTGGCAGATTCTCCGTGGCAGTCTTGACTTCTGCACTTGTTGGTCATTCAAATGCACTGCCGGTTAAAGAACAATCCTCTGGTGGGTCAGAATGAATTGTGAACGTTAAAGCATCCATCTGCGTCGGTGTGAGTGAGCTGTGTCACGTACAGTTAATTTTTTTGCACTTCTCCGCTTTGTGATTTTCTTTCTTTATAAACCAGATGTTACGTGTTTTTAATGATGACTTGCGTGACATAGGAGTGAAATATAACACTAGACACCATCACAAGGTTAAAACTATGATCGCTGTGTAATGGGAATTTGTACATTTTCTAAAAAAAATTGAGAATTGGATATGTGAAAAAGCAGCAGGGAAGAATCTGTATTCCAACAAAACAATGAAGACAGTGAGGAAAGAATACCTGGATGAAAGAGGAGAGCAAATAAAGATCTAGACATAAAATGTCCAAAAGGAAACTGAACAACAGCTGGTCAGAATTCAGGGCATGCACAATAATTCCTTCCAATGACAGCTAGGACCATAAACTATTTATCATAAAACTATTAATAAAAACATGTACAAAACATACTTGCCTGAAACAGCAACAGCCAAAAATATAACTTCCGCACTACCATACATCATAAGGTATAAAATTCAACATGTATTACTGTTGTTTTACACATGAAACAGAGAAAAATAAGGATATAACATGGTTTTCATAAGTTTGAGGCGTATCAACACAATGACTGTCATTGTATTGTACAATGACAGATCATTTATAGACCAAACATCCAAACAATGGAACAGCACTGTTGTGACCAACATATTTATTCAGTATGCAAATAGCTATTTTCAAGTAAATCTATCTAGTTCCAATACTAATGATCATTGCATTGGAATAAATATTATTTAAAATTAGCAGCTATATTTCTGGGTACTTGACCTCATTAATATCATCATACTCTGCCTGTAGAGCAGTACACCGCATAGTATTCCCTGATCACGAGATCAGAACTATGAGTGCTATATATTGAATAAAGTATGCTGATGTAACCCTTTAAAAAGTCAGGAAGCAATTAAGAAAAATTGTGAAGACATAACCCAATGTATGCTTGTGTTTATTTTTTTCAACTCTGTATTTTGCGGTCATCAAAGTTTAAATGTAACACTGTATGGTAATTAGTTTTAACCTGTATGCAGTATTTTGATTTGCATTGACATATGTGGAGGTTTGTTTGTGCATATTGAATATTTTGCTGTATCATTTTTTTGTAGAATTACTTGTTGAAAATCAAAATTGACAAATATTAACCCTTTTGAGATTGTAATATCACTGCAAGGATGATAGGCAAATGCTTGATTCATTGTGATAGTTTCATCCATGCAAAAGGCAGAATGATGTTGGATATCTACTAGCAGCTCTTTGCAGTGAGATGGATGATACTCACAATCAGACAAGTAGTTTGCCATGTTTGACCTTTTGGAAAGCATCCATACCTGTTGATGAATGTCAGAATTCGATATTTTTAACAAAACTTAAAGGTGATATCCTTTCTTTATGCAAATATTCAACTAACGTCCAATACGTATAAGGTATTCAAAATAATGTACACCTGTCATTTTAAAAAGGCTATTTGCCACAGCTTCAATACTTGTAAGGCTGACAAAATATTGTCACTTTCTGCTCGGCAAATTTTAGAAGTCTATTGTTTAGTGACCTGTTTGTTCCGACTTTTCATTCAAATTAATCAGCATAAAAATTGATATGACGAAAAGCTAATGTTAAAATTATTAACAAAAGAGCTACCTCTTTTGAAAAGAATAAAACTGCAATGTGCAGTATATTCTAGAAACGGATGGCTCCAAATTCTACATTTATAGAACTATCTGCATGATTTAAGATAACATGTGTACAGCTTTTACTATATAGGAAGTGATCTTTGAAATTGTTTTGTGTGTTGAATGCTAAGAGGATGTTCTTTCAGTAACCGATCCTTCTGTTCATAGCCCCACAGTTTGAAGACTCGCTGTTCCTGGTATTAATTATCTTTTGTTTGCCCTTGATAATCCTGAGGTCGGTATGTAGTTAATGAAGGCAGCAGAATCATCTCATGGTAAAAATGCTGGCATGGTAATTACTGCATCCCGACATGTGAAAAAAAGGGAATGTTTCACACATTAAAAAGAGACACACTTGGCAGAATACCTATATGAATAGAATAAATTATAGATATTGCTGCAGTACAATTTATTAAATACACCTCAGTAGTTAGGAAAAAAACATGAAACATTCTGTAGTTTGCATAATAAAAAGTTTGAGATTGAAGCATGGAAATAAAAAGGACACTGGTAAGAAACTCATCAATGCTTACAACAGTTCTTTACATTTTCACATGTACCGTATTTTTTATCAATATCAAGAAATTGTTTTAATAAGGGAATTGCTCATCTGTCCTGTCCTTGCTGAATTTCATTGTTTGTCTGCATTGAAATGCAACCTTATTTAGTCATAAGGACTAAATGATATATAGTCCATGATGAAGCTGTTTAAATATAATTTGAAGTACAAGATGATATTTTGCATCAAAATACAAAAATACAGGGTTTCCATTGTTCCATTAAAAAAAATTCTGTGGATGGGTTTAAGGCACTGAACTTCCTGAAAAATATAACTTGTGATATGTTTTCAATGACAAATTTGCTTAATAGATGAATTTGGCAGCCTCCTGCTGTATTCATACCTTTTCATCCTTTAGTGAGGTTCAGATAGAGTATGCTAAATTGCCAGGTTAATGTAAATAATGAAATTTGAGTAATGGAAACTTTGCTAAGTTTTGATTGACTAGTGAAACATATTGAATCATTTGAGACCAAAAATAAATGATTCAATAAATGAATTGATTGTAGTTGATTATATTTCTTAAGAATTAAGGTTAATATTAGTATTAATGGATGATTGCTAGATATAAGTAATTCCACAACCCATCAACATATCAGAGGAATTGTGTTCTGTGTTAAATCAAATGCTTTTTGCAATTATCTGTACTCAGTTGTATTTTTGAGAAGCATAATGTGGGTGCCATCTACTACCTTACCCATCTGCTTTATCTCTTTCAGAGTCCTCTGTTTATGAACAACCTACAGAGCAGTATTATTACTACATTCAGAAATGTTTTAACCATTTGATTTTTTTTATTAGGACATGCAATTGCTTTAATATACAGTCATAATATCTGCCTTTAACAGCACGCCAAATTTTTAGGTAGTCTATCAAAACTTTGTTACCTTGTTTACACAAATCTGGATTTTTAAAAAAAGTAATATTTTAATAAATTGGGAATAATGAAATACCATTTAATTACAAAATCACATTTGAGTGGTTTAAAATCAAACTAGTCTTATACATCTGCAAAATTATAGTTTTTCTTTTGAAATGTGATAGAGTCAATTTTTCCTGCTCTGACACAACATCTGAGATTAAAGAGTATTCTCTATTTTGGAAATAGGAATCCAGCATTGCATGAGAAATTCCAGCATTGGAACTTAACCTAGCATAGCCTCAGATATTTATCATACTCTTCTTGTTATGCCTCAAATATTTCAAATTAAAGATTGTGGGGATGAAATTTGACTTCAGGATAGTGCCAAATGGGTGATAGAGAATTGGCAGTTCATTATACATCAACTGCCCTTCCTAATTTTCTTTTATATTCCACAGAAGAGGATGCCAGACTGCCTATTTGCAGTTAACTTTGCACCCTAGCTGAAGTTGAATTTCATTGATTAAGTTTTCTCTGTGGATTTTGGAATGTCTTTTGTTTTTGAAAATCTAAGCTTTTTTTTTCATTACGTGAAAGAGGATGGTTTTGTTGCAGGCGCCATAAATACTGAACAGTGTATTGAGCACACAAGTATCAGCATACAGGGGGAATTTTATAGGAACAGTTTTCGATGCAGTTTCTTAGTTGTTGTAATTTTCACCAAGAAAGTAAATTTTCTTTTCTTATCAACATCAGAAAGAAACAAGGTATTCAGTAGTTTGATACCACCAATATTGTAGTCACTTCACTATATTATTACATACATAAAACAGGTGGAAAATGTTTTCCTCTTAAAAACTAAGAAGCAAATAATAGTTTTGAGTGCAAAGATAGAATAATACAGATGATTTCCTTCTTGTAATTATCCTAAGAGGAACAATATTGGCACACATTATTCGAACACAGAAATGTATTAACGTTGGTTAACATATCCTCTGACTTGAAATATTTAACCCTTTTACCTAAATATAATGATTAACAAAATGCCTTTGGGATGCTATTAACCTATATGTATGTTTCCATGAGGTGCTATATTGTGCAAATATAAAAATGCCCGGCTGTACATTCGATGAGTGTATTTCCTAGAACAATGGATAAATAAATGCCATTCAAGAAATCTTAGAAGGACTATAACCACATGAGATGAAAATTAAAATATACATTTTCAGTTTATTCCAGACATTCTACACAGAAATAACATTACCCATAGCATTTCTTTGGATTGGCATCTGACTGAAAAAGTACACAGTCTTAATAGCACAAAAAAATCAGTATTCATTATGTTAAGTAACCAATCAGTAGGCTCAAGTGAAGTTCAAACAAAACATCACCCCAGTCAGTATTTAATGCTGGACTGAAGGAGTCCCAGTTAACACAACATACTGGGTATGGATCAATATGAACTGTTTCTTCAGTAGCAAGGTTTACTCATTTCTTTATCATCAATTGCATTTATTCCCATTGTACCTTATTTGTGGAAATTGTGGGAATATTTCCTTGACTTAAAATTTGCTCATTCAACGTGTTCATATTTTATTTTAATTCTACTTGCATTAGGAACATGTGACAAATCCAGATTAATACATGGCCAGGATTGTGTTTCGGATGTTTGCTTCCTGAGTGGTAAAACCCTATAATTCCTGTGTGCTTTAGGCATAACTGAGACCGCGAGCCCTCTCTGCATCTGGGGAAATTCACAGTTTATCTTCTAACTATGCATGAATTTCATTAGAAATATACGTTTCTTTTAAAAAAAAACTTGCATCTATAGTTAGAGTCTCACATTAAAATAAAAGCCCAGCAGGAAACTAACAAAAGAGTATACCAAGACCACAGTGAATTGATATTTATGCTAGGCTGTAAATATCATTTTAGATTTTTCTGATATGAACACAAAGCACAGAAATTCATACATTTTTCTAACCTGTATTTTTAGACAGCCCTCCACTGTAGTCTCCAACTGAACCAGACATAAATGTATTGCAATGGTACCTGTGGCCAATTTTCAATGGAAGTTTCTTGGCACAAATCGGCAGTGTTTGTTAGCTATTAGTTCCTCCCCTTTCTCTTAGATCCACCTCCACATCCCAAACTACAAGCATTAAACATGGAAGGGACAACTTGGAAACTTCAAAAAAAGTTGCTGTGACATTCTGTATGTAGTGTCAGGTTAAAGAGAGAGGGGAACCAACCCACAAGTTCTTAGCAGTTATAAACAGCGTATGGTTCATCAGAAGTGACTTTAATTGCTTAAAAATAAACATTTTTCACTTTAGTAGAAACTAAACAGTGTGCTGGAAGCTGAAATAGAAACTCCATGATAAAAGGTAAAATTACAGATATTTGAAAGCAGGAAATGGTCCAATTTTCAGCTGCAACACACATGTCAGCAGTCTGTTTGTTAGCATGAGTGACAAGAACACATGTGTGTGGTTCAGATTTCTCTCTCTATTGTAACAACAAAAAATACATTGTGAATTGAGACAGAAAGCAAATAATTCACTCAAACTACAGCTGTGAAGCATAGATCAATGAACACTAATCTACCATTTGTTGTTTAATCAGACATCTAATTTTTCAAACTGTAATCCAAGTTTACTTCATTTTTAAGGATTAATGTAGAGCAGATTTATTTTAATGGCAATTCATCGGAAAGCAGACAGTGTTCACGCTGACTCAGTAAAATGTGAATTATAGGATCTTAGATCCCATTTGTTTCTTTTGTAGCATTGCATTAAGAATGCATTGACATTGATAGAGATTTACTCCAGTTTATGAAATGTTGTCTTCTATAGATAATGTTTCTAGTCAAGTATTTAGTGGCTTCCACAAACCAAAGTGAATACATTTACAGCAGAGGTAGAAGCCTCATGACTATAGCAAGCCAGCCAGCACTCTTTGTACAAATGCATTTCTCCAAAATCCCCTTATCATAAAAGAACAGAAAAAAAGTATCATTTGCAGTTACAATTTGTCAAAGTTATTCAATATACATGGTGAACAAAGAAAATAACGTACATTATCAAAACTGTATGTTAATTCTAGTCAGTCCTACTTTCATCTGTCTCTGCATCTGCATTTCATTCATTATCTCTAAAGCATTTTAGATGAGTGTGAGGTGTCATTGTCGATTTGTCTAGTATCTGTTCATTTCTTAGATGATCTTCTTTCTCTATGGATGTTGGTTCCCATTGCTGCACAGTTGTTTCTGATCTATTCCTATTGCTATGGAACAATGGACCTCCAGGACTCGTTGCTCTGTACTCTGCTGAGATTACTTCTTCCTGGACTGCTGCCTGAGGTAAGGGCACATCTTCTCTGGTTGTGAAGATATATCTGGTTGTTCATTTTTACACAGGGACAGTGGGTATACACTGGTTGCCATGTGGATTGACTTCAGTTGAGAAGGTATTGAATATGTGCACTCTGCCTGGGTCTCCAAAGTTCAGCTGTCACTATGACTCAGAAGTCTTAATCAAAGTGAAATTTGACTTCCTGACATTTCACCTTGATTTTGTCACTCATGACTTACATCTTCTGGCTTCAGTAGTTTTGGAATTGGAAGAGTAGTTTGGGATTAGTAGGACAATCATCCTTGAACTGGAATATTTCCATGCCTTCAGTTTTTGTATTTCCACCAACAAGGATTCTCTTGTGTGCCTGATTTGGTTAATTTTTTCATGATTCCATTTGAGTGGGATAGTGTGGAGATGATGTAGCCTGTTGAATTTCCTAATCCTTTATGAAGCAGCTGAATTCTTCCCTCATAAAGTAGTGACCATTAGCAGTCATCACAATGTCTGGAATGCTGTTCAAACTCAAGTGCGCTTTCAGCCATTCTATAGTCTCAGTGAGACCCTGTACTCACAATAGTCGGGTAATAGTCAACAGGGAAAAGATAATCAATTCTTGTAAGAATGAAGAGATTTACTTTAAGCTTCATTGTCTGCGAAGTTGTGCGTAATAAGTGACTTGTTAGCTTGGTAATCATTATGAGCACTGCAGTGGTTGATGAGATTCTTAATCTCATTGCTCACAATTGAATATCAAAGCAATTCCTTTGCCCTCCTTGGACTAGACTCAGTTCACTACTGTCTTCTGGATGCGCTTCAACTTCTCTTTTCTCACCTCCTTGGAGATGAGATACTTCCTAAGCACAAGATGCCATCTTGGACCATTACTTAATCTCTGCATGCCCAGTACTCTCTTGTAGCAACAAGTGTTTCCTTGAAGCTTTCAGGCCATCCTTCCATTGCTATTCCTGCAGCACTTAGACAGTTGCATAGTTTGCTTGATTTAAGCAAGATGCGTGTCCTAAAGATTCAGTGCCTGCTGGGTTGATGACTTCCAGAAAATAATGAGTTTTGTGAATCTGTGGAATTCACTGCCCATTGAAGCAGTTGAACTTACCTTGTCGAATGTTTTTAAGGTATGGATAGATAGGTTTTTGAATAGTGAAGGAATTAAAATGGGTGTGTAAGTGGAGCTGAGTCCACAGAAAGATCAGCCATGATCTTGTTCAATGGCGAAGTAGGCGTGAGGGGCCATATGGCCAACTCCTGCTCCTATTTCTTCTGTTTTTATGTGCTGTTGCTCTAGCTTCTTGATATGAGTGAAATCTGTTTCTTGTTGTGCCTCGGTACCACTACACACCCTAGCAGTGAGCTATATAGAGGTTCACACTCTGATGATAAGTTGGGCAAAATGAGTAGATAATAAATAAATGTCCCCAAAGCAGCAAATTGTTGTTGCACTGCTTTTTCATTTTTGGTTACTGCATTTCTTCTATAGCTGTCACCTTGTCAGGATTTGGGCCAAGTCCTGTTGTTGTCAGGACTTAACCTATATACTTGACTTCAGACAACTTCAATTGTGTCTTTTTCTCATTAAGCTTCAGGTTCATTTTGTGAACTGTCTATAGCAGTCGCACTAGATTCTGATCATTGTCTGTGATGGATTCTTCCATCATTCCTCCATATCCATTGACTAACAGATCATCCATAATAGGTTCCATCCAGAAAGTTCAATATCCCATGTTGTTTGCATTAATACTTTTCTGAAGCAATGCTAAATAGCATGTGCAACTATCTCTGTTTCCTGAGTGGTGTTCAGAATGTGCTTAGAAATCTGTAGTTTTCATCCAACCAGTAATCGTAATTTGCTTTGAGGGTGGTAAAAACCTTTGTCATTGCAAGTTGTAGCAAAAGGTCTTCAGTAGTGGGATAGTGAGTTCTCTGAAATCAATGTACATTCTGTTTTCCAGGTTTTGTTCATGTCATTAATTCAGTCTGTAGGAGTTGTGATTTCTTTCTTTACACTACTCCCTTCTTGTCCAATTCTTCTATTTTATCTTTCAGGCTGGGCTTGAAGGCAGGTGGAACTTTAAGCACCAGATGCTGTCTTAGTCTCATGCTCTCATTTACTTCAAAATGATATTCACCAAGATTCTGTATAAACATCTTTGTGTAAGCTTTTAGCATCTGTTCATCAGTTAATGTCACAATGGCCTGTGAAAAGTTACAAATTTCTCCTGACATGACATGCTACTATTAATTGCTTGTCTTTCTAATTCAGTTTTGTGGCTATTACACAGTCATGTCACTCAGAATTGGAAAAAAGAATGGACTTGAAATGGACATCGGTTTCTGGGTGATTGCCAGAGATGGAGACAGAGAGGTCCGGGAAGGAGAGAAAGGTATTAGAGATGATCCAGGTGAACTTAAGGTTGGGGAGGAAGATGTCCCTTCTTTGACACCTTCTCCTGCCTCCAACACACCTCCTCCTTCTGGACACCACCCCAGGGCCTCCTACCCTCCCTCGACCACTTCATCTCCAACTGCCGTCAAGACATCAATTGCCTCAACTTCTCCACCCTCTCACCCACTCCAACCTCTCCCCCGCAGAAAGTGCAGCCCTCCGCTCCCTCTGCTCCAATCCCAACCTCACTGTAAAACCCGTGGACAAGGGAGGCGCATTTGTAGAATGGTGCACTGATCTTCTACATTGCCGAGGCCAGGTGCCATCTCTCCGACACCTCCTCCTACCGCCCCCTTGATCATGACCCCACCCCCGAGCACCAAACCATCATCTCCCAAACCATCCACAACCTCATCACCTCAGGTGACGTCCCACCCACAGCCTCCAACCTCATTGTTCCCCAACCCCGCACCGCCCGCTTCAATCTCCTTCCCAAAATCCACAAACCTGACTGCCCTGGTCGACCCATTGTCTCCACCTGCTCCTGCCCCACCGAACTTAACTCCACCTATCTCAACTCCATTTTCTCCCCCTTGGTCCAGGAACTCCCTACCTACGTCCGTGATGCCACGCACACCCTCCACCTTCTCCAGAACTTCCAATTCCCCGGTCCCCAACACCTCATCTTTACCATGGACGTCCAGTCCCTATACACCTGCATTCCCCATACAGATGGCCTAAAGGCCCTCCGCTTCCTCCTATCCCGCAGGCCCGACCAGTCCCCGTCCACTGACACCCTCATCCGCTTAGCCGAACTCGTCCTCACCCTCAACAACTTCTCTTTCGATTCCTCCCACTTCCTACAGACAAAGGGGGTGGCCATGGTACCCGCATGGGCCCAAGCTATGCCTGCCTCTTTGTAGGTTACGTGGAACAATCCCTCTTCCATAGCTACACTGGCACTAAACCCCACCTCTTCCTCCGTTACATTGATGACGGTATCGGCACCGCCTCGTGCTCCCACGAGGAGCTCGAACAGTTCATCCACTTCACCAACACCTTCCACCCCAACCTTACATTCACCTGGGCCATCACTAATACCTTTCTGTCCTTCCCGGACCTCTCTGTCTCCATCTCTGGCAACCACCTAGAAACCGATGTCCATTTCAAGTCCACTGACTCCCACAGCTACCTAGAATACACCTCCTCCCACCCACCTTCCTGCAAAAATGCCATCCCCTATTCCCAATTCCTTTGCCTCCTCCGCATCTGCTCCCAGGATGAGGCATTCCACTCCCGTACATCTCAGATGTCCTCGTTTTTCAATGACCATAACGTCCCCCCCACAGTGGTCGAGAACGCACTCAACCGTGTCTCCTGCATTTCCCGCAACTCATCCCTCACACCCCTGCCCGCAATAACAACCAAAACAGAATCCCCCTCGTCCTCACGTACTACCTCACCAACCTCCGGATCCAACGTATCATCCTCCGACACTTCCGCCATCTGCAATCCAACCCCACCACCAAAGACATTTTTCCCTCTCCACCCTTATTTGCTTTCTGGAGGGACCACTGTCTCCATGACTCCCTTGTCCGCTCCACAATCCCCTCTAGCCCCACTTTTCCCTGCAACTGCAGGAAGTGCTACACTTGCCCCTACACCTCCCCCCTTACCCCGATCCCAGGCCCCAAGAAGACTTTCCACATCAAGCAGATGTTCACCTGCGCATCTGCTAATGTGGTAAACTGCATCCGCTGTTCCCGTTGTGGCCTCTTCTACATCGGGGAAACCAAACAGAAGCTTGGGGACGGCTTTGCAGAACACCTACACTCGGTTCACACTAAACAACTGCACCTCCTAGTTGCGAACCATTTCAACTCCCCCTCCCATTCCTCAGATGACATGTCCATCCTGGGCCTCCTGCAGTGCCACAACGATGCCACCCGAAGGTTTCAGGAACAGCACCTCATATTCTGCTGGCGAACCCTGCAGCCCAATGGCATCAATATGGACTTCACAAGCTTCAAAACCTCCCGTCCCCCGACCGCATCCCAAAACCAGCCCAGCTCGCCCCTGCCTCCCTAACCGCTCCTTCCTCCCACCTATCCCCTCCTCCCACCTCAAGCCCCACCCCCATCTCCTACCTAGTAACCTCATCCCACCCCCTTGACTTGTCCATCCTCCCTGGACTGACCTATCTTCTCCCTAACTCCCCACCTACACTCACCTTTACTGGCTCCATCTCTACCTCTTTGACCTGTCTGTCTCCTCTCCACCTATCTTCTCCTATCCATCTTCTATCCGCCTCCCCCTCTCTCCCTATTTATTTCAGAACCCCCTTCCCCTCCCCCATTTCTGAAGAAGGGCCTGGGCCCAGAACGTCAGCTTTCGTGCTCCTCTGATGCTGCTTGGCCTGCTGTGGTCATACACCTCTACACCTTGTTATCTCAAATTCTCCAGCATCTGCAGTTCCCACTATCTCAGTGCATAAAGTTCTTTAACAGATGAGAAAAAGAGAGTTTACGAATGAAAGAAGGATTTTCTGTTTATTTTTATTCATTAAAGTTTGTGATTGTTGCCAGGAAAAATACAGCATCAAAATTCTGTTCTTGTTTTCATCACTAATAAACTCAGCAGATAAATTTCTTAGCCTATCTGATTACTCTTAATAGGCCAAGTAAACTTGCAGTGGATGGAAAATGGTTAAACTAGGAAAGCATGCATCAGATCGGAAGTTTTGTTTTATATTAGGCCTTTGTAAATGTAATACTCTATGGAAAGTGTTGAAGACGCAGAAGTCATTATTGTTCAAATTAGAATAGGCATATTATCCTACTGTAGAAATATACACCAGTAAAATAGGAAATTTATTTAAATACAGAAGGTAATGATATGTGCAGTTTGTGAATTTTAGCCTCATAAATAACAAAAGTTTTGGCTCTATATGGTTGGATTTTATAACTGTCTATTGGCTGTACATTGAGGGTGCACAGGGGCATGAGGATGTGGTGAAAGGCTTCCAATGAGTGGCATTCCTGTTACCTGCCTACGTACCCCTGACCTGTCTGAAATGCTGTGTGGATAGAGAATGCATCAGATGGTCCACCTGTTCTTAGACTTATTTTTAAATCGTTCAGCAGAAATTGGCTTCACTACTTGGGCCACCATTTATTGCCCATCCCTAATTGCCCTTGAGAAGGTGATAGTGATCTGCCTTCTTGAACTACTGCAGTGTTTTGATGTGGGAATACTCACAGTGGTTTTAGAGAGGGAGTTTCAGATTTTGACCCAGTGAAGGAACATAATACATTTCCAAGTCTGGAGGGTGAAAGACTTGGAGAGGAACTTGTAGATAGTGGCGTTCCCATATATCTGCTGTCCTTGTACTTCCAGATGATACAGGTCATGGGCTTGGTAGGTGCTGTATAAGGAGACTTGGTAAATTTCTGCAGGGTATCTTGTAGATGACACTCCCCGCTGCTGTTGAGTGTTGCTGGTGGAGGGAGTGAATATTTCAAGATGTGATACCAATCAAACATGCTGCCTTATCCTGGATGATGTCCAAGCTTCCTGAGTGTTGTTAGAGTTGCACTCATCCAGGCAAGTGAGGAGTATTCCATCACACTCTGCACTTGCACCTTGTGGATGGCAGGCAGGCCTTTAAGAGAAATCAATGTTAAATTAAGGGTCTCATCCTGCCATTATCAGTATTACACGTTCTGAATGGGGGAACTCTCAGCCTTGTGGGTTGCCCAGCAGCTTAACCTTCTCAATTCTTTCACTGAGACCCCGACTCCAGACCTACCTGGACTCCTTGGTATAGTCCCAGCAGGTGACACTGATCATTACTGGCACTGTTGGAAATAGAACAGCTGGACATCTGTTAGGCATGCAGGTCTCTAAGGCAGGACGTCCAAATAAATGCTCCTTCCAACAAGATGCTGCTGCAAAGTAGCCATCAGGATCCTAGGCAGGTACCCCTCTTAATAATCGACAAGGTGACTTGTGCAATCTAGCCTTTAATTAAAGTTCTATATTTACGCATTTATATTTATGATTTTTATTATTACAGATTCACTGCAAACTGTAAGGTTCCTGTTTCAAATCAGATACACAAACAAAGAAAAGCCTTGAGTAATTATAAATACGCCCCAGCAATATAGAATGATTTCTACTTTTGCAACAACGAGAAGAACTTAATATCTCCTCCTTGCCCCAAGAGTAAGTTTGGAGGCAGGGGCATCCATGTGCTCTGGTGGAAGGATGTGAGATACAGACCTCATTGCCTTTCCACCTCCCTTCAATCCAGCCTGGAGAAGGGATGGCTTACAGACAGAGAGAAAGAAGAGATAGCAAGAACTGCAGATGCTGGAGACAGAGTCACTACAGTGTGGAGCTGGAGAAACACCGTGGGTTAGGCAGCATCAGAGGAGCAGGAGAGGTGATGTTTGAGGTCGGGACCCTTCAACAGCCTCTCCAGGGCCCAATTGAGGCACAAAGGCCACAAAAAGTCCTTGGCCCACTGCCAGTGGAGGACACCGCATCCAGGGAGCTTCTGTAGCGTCTAAGGGGATTCACCACATTAAAGACACTCTGAACCCTCTCAGGAGTCCCCAGGCTGGAAAGCCCACAGGAAGTCAAACCCTACTCTTGCTGTTAACCATCCTTCTCCACTCATTCTCCCTGGCTGGTTTGACCTTTTCCTTGGAAATCCCATCCTGCCCCACTGAACTGCCTCAGGAGATTCCACTACTGATCCTTCGGCTAAGGTTTACTGCAATATTGGCAGTGCCACCACTTCCAGTGGTACTGCCAGCATCTGATTGTCCAGCAGATCTCGGAGTTGGAATCTCTAAAAGCTGGGGCTTTATTCAGTGGGATGCCCTATGTAAGTGTTTAATTACCTTGTAATAGCCACTGAAAGGCAACATATGTCTCCCACCAGTCATCCAACCACAGTGTGGGACCTATGTGCCACCACTAAATTCTGCTTTAGGTATCCTTATGAAGACAATTATCTTGTAGATTCTGTTTTGAATTACTTTGCTTCACATTGTGTGTAAAAAGATGCTTACTCAAATCTGTGAGATGTTGAGTCGATAAATATGTGCAATTAGACTTGATCATAATTAAGTTACTTACTGATTGTAATGGACACCCTAGGAATGACATCATCCTTTCCTGATAAGTGAACATATTTCTTCTACTGTCTCTCATTCACTACTCCTCTACATGATGGAGTATGGTTCCATATACTTCTTATCATCGACATCAGTTATTGCTCAAGTCATAGATGACATCTACATAGATTTGAGAATTTCTGACCTGGGTCTTCATGTACTGAACAGACCAATTCTCGATCCAAAGATTTTTTGGGGACACGAGGCAGTGAGATCTGGATGTGTCCTCTTCTCTGCTGCTGCTTGTTTTCACAAAAAGACATCGTGCCTCAAAGAATGATGCAGTTTGAGGGACAAATTATTACTATCTTGAATGATTGGTAGCAAGCTCCTCACAGTGATTAATGCCAATGCTGCCACATTTCAAGGAGAGCTTCAGAGTGTCTTTGAAGTGTTTCCTTTTGCCTGCCTCTGGAATATTGGGACTTTTGAGAATTGAAAAAGCAGGATCTCATGGGGAAAATACTTTTTTGACCATCAGGAAAGGTCCAGTATATTGAAATTGATTTTTCTGGAGTTTTCTGTCATTTCTTGTGGATGCCGTTTCAGAAGGAGACTGGTAAGGAGACTGATGTTTGCTCATCAGTCCTCCCATTGAATTCGGAAGATGCAGTTCAGAAGTGTGGCAACAGCTGCTGCGTACAATTGAATTTTTGTTATCTTTTGAAGGTTTTTGTTGACAAACACTCATCCATGCGTTTTGTAATGAGTCTTGCTGGTGCCATTGGTCCAATGTTGGATCTTCTCATTAATGGTAGCCTTTTGAGAGAGATGTGGCTGCCAAAGTGCAGAAAATGTTCAAAATATTCCAGAGTTCTTTCTTCAATATACATGGGAGTGGAATATTTGGCTGATCTCATGTGGCTAGGTGTATGTATTTTATTTTGGAGACATTCAAAGATGAATTTCTTGCTTGGAGAAGATTGAGACTTGCTTACAAATCTGATGCAGAGAAGGCTGCAACATGACAGACATTTCCAAAGTGTAGATCATGTATGTGCAAATGGCCAGTTTAGTTTTGACATGGAGGTATTAGAGATTAAAGAGTTTTTAACCAGCTTTGGCACTTAATGCTCATTGCAAGGAGAACTTGTTCATTGATGAGGTGACTAGCCACTGTCAGCAGATTGTGTACAGTACGGAGGCATGAATTTCAATTACCTTTCCAAACAGGCCATTATGTGGTTAGAAGCTTTGATTTTGAGAATTAAAAATCGATTCACCCATATGAGGCACCATTAATCCGGTCCTCATCTAATATCCACAAAACAGTAACTCAAGCAGTTGATAATGACCAGAAGTGAAATAATGACTAATTTCTCCTCCTTCTTCCACATGGCTACTGTAACCAATTGTAGGGTTGAAACACTGTCCAGGGAGAGATCAGCTCAGATCAGAATTTTTCACCTCAAATCTCTGCCAATTATCTACTCACACGGTAAACTTGCTGAGTAACTTGGGGGGAGGAGGTGGGTAGATAGATAAATATTTTGTAATTTACAGTTACAAGGCTTGTATGCTATAAATTACTTTTCCATTGAATAGTGGTTAAATCACTAAATTTCTTGAATATTTCCTCATTCATCCAGCCATATATATTGGCACTGAATAATCAGTGAAAGTTGGACCTAAGATAATAGATAACATTCCAGCATCAAGTGCAGCTACAAGATGAACAAATGAAATATATTTAAAGGGTTCGTTTCAATATAGTTACATCCTAAACTTAAATGGCATTGAATTTGAGCTTTGTTTCATTGATTCTCAAAGTAATTTTCCCAAATTATGGTAATGCTCAAAAAAGATCACTACATTTTAAGTGTAAATTATTTTCAACAAAAAGAAAGTTCCTGTAATCCTTGATGCTAGGTTCAAAACACCATCCTTGTCATAAAATTAGCCGTACCCCCAGACTGAATGTATCACCATCTGAAGCTTCCACCTACAAATTGGTTTGTAATTGTTATGGAAGTTCTAAAAATTAAATTGATTCTTCTGCATGTAATGACATAAATTGGCATGTTTAGAATATTTTGAATGTAATTTTGTTTAATTTATCAATAAAATAACTGCCGTTACTAACTGTGCTTCTGCATAATTCTTGAAAGAATTTTTCAGCAATGTGAAAGCAAGTTGCTGCAAACTTGCAGTGAATTGACACTGTGATTGGCCGTTCTTATAATTCTGTGGGGAAACTTTTTTGTAACAGCATTAATCCAGCTTCATCAAATTACCACTTTTAAATGTATTATGGAATATTTTAAAAGGTATCTTTTGTTTAGATTCAAATTTTAAAATGGCTGATTTTACATTATGGCATGCAAATAGGTTTGAGCAAATGCTCCAGAAACAGCATACCTCCCAAAATGGGCCCAATTTTGAGTAAAATTGTCTTCAGTTCACCAATTACATCAAAAATGATATCTCTACCTCATGGAATTTTAGCATGATATGATGCAGAAAGTAACTTGAAAATACTACACAAACAATCATAATGTACCTTGGTACTTTCTAGCAAGATTGAGCTTTACAACACAGAAATAGAAAATGATGCCTCATAATAGGTACTTCTGAAAAAACATGGGATGATTTTGATTGTGTGCATACCTATACTTAGAGTCATTCAATCTTAAACTGAGAGATTACAAATATGACTGGCAAGGGAAATGTTATAGATTAATATTTGGAGGGGAAATAGTGCTACATTACCAACATAGGCCAGAATGAACCTTCACTTGTACTAGTAATGACTTTCACATATATGGCAGGAGCTGATGCTTGCTGCAGCAAATATAACTGTTCTCCATTTCCCAAGAACTGTTACCATTTCAACTATAAACACTTACAAATCATGTCCCTTGATTCAAAAAATGAATGAAAGCACATGTGAATTTCAAGCTTTGTTATTTATGTAAGAAAGTTCCTTTTGAAGTATACAATGCATACGTCATTTCTCAACAGCATTTTACGGTTTTCATTGCTCCTGTTTAATTTGCACTGAACCAATTTTCAAAAATGTGTTCTGTGTTTTATATGAACAGAGGTTAAATTGCTCATAATAGTATAGATGCTGTTTATAAGTTGTACTCTGACATTTGTTTGTACATTCGAATTAAAATTTAGAGCACACTAAGTTGTATTTTCCAGATTTTACAAATTCAGTGTTCCAAATGTTATTGTTAATGAGGCTTATGTTGATGTGTGTAGCCCATGTCTAGGCTTCACATAATCTGAATTAGAGTTAACACAGCAGATGTTCAATAGTCTATTTGCCAGTTCAGGAGTAAAGAATTACTAGCTAGTGAACAGTAGTTTGATTAGATGTAGTGTGCAAACATATTACTGTTAGGTACATGTTGCCATGAGCTATTCATCCTTCACAGTGGATGAGCAGGCAATATGCCATCAATGTTTGCTTGTGATTGACCACCAGGAGGTACAAAGGGTCATGATTGAATTATTGTCAATGGTTTTGCTGCAAGGATGTGTCTTTCTTTCTTGGCTTGACTGATTCAGACCAATCAGACCACAATGTCCAATTTGACTATATCTTTCAAACTTTATGTTTAGGTTTTGAATTCAGATTCATTCCCCATTTCATACTTCTTTTCATACAAAATCAGGCTTTTGGAGTTACCGTACCTGGGCTCAAGTCAAAGGGAAACTGCTCTTTACTCAAACAGCTACGTGTCAACAGAATTCAAAATGCCCTGACTGGGCATTTGCTCAAATTCCTCCAATCTTGCAGCAATGAGACAGACAGCCCCTGAAGAAATTTCACCCAATGTGGTTTCAACTCAGTCTTAATTTGTGTGCATCTGTACAGTAACACGTCAAGAAACCTGGATTAAACCATTGTACTACATTAACAATCCCTCTTTGTGAAAGGAACAATAAGGGTAGTCAGTTTGAAAAATAGAAGATACTCTTCTGAGATGCTGATTGGAGCACACTAACAATTTCAAAGGCACATTGCCTACATCTAATTTGTGAAAGGGTTAGGATTAGGATTAACCCTATGCTTTTTTTTAACCTTTCGAGTAAAGAAAGCTTAAATTTGACTCTGGCTTTTTTCTGCCACTTGAAATACTGGATTATGATAGTTGGCATATAATTTATAAAATGTTTCTATTCCCACTTTGCTGATCACCAAATTCAATGCTCGTTCAACAATTCCAAAAATATTTTTGTGAGCTCTACCAATAAATTCTGTGGAGGTTTTGTGACTCGATTGATCATGTTCCTGCCTCTGAGCTAGAAGACCCAGTTTCAAGTCCTGCTCCAAGATTGGTAGCAATGAAAGAACTATTTGCAATGTGGTTCAAAAGGATGTTTTTCAGCCTGCAATCCCTGAAAGAGTACACATTATTCTCCAAAGAGAGGAAAGAGTGTGAAGAAATGTGCAAGAACATAGCTTCTGTTAAAAATCTTTGTTAAAAAATCCTTTTTTCAGAAATTAGTAAGCATGACTTAGAATCATAGAATCCTTATAATGTGGAAGTAGGCCATTCAGCCCATCAAGTCCACACTGACCCCCTGAAGAGCATCCCAACACCTACCCTATCCTTTCATTTCCCATGGCTAATCCACCTAACCTGCACATCCCAGACACTATGGGCAATTTAGCATGGTCAATCTGCCTGAACTGCACACCTTTGGACTTTGGGAGGATACCAGAGCACCTAGAGGAAACCCAGACAGACACAAGGAGAATGCACAAACTCCACGCAGACAGTTGCCTGAGGTTGGAATCAAACCTCAGTCCCTGGCGCTGTGAGGCAGCAGTGCTAGCCACAAGAGCCAATGTGCTGACTTAGACTTCTAGCACAATACTGGGGTTAATAATGTACTCAGAACATACCAATTTTGCATTCAAATTAACGGTCTGGTGATTGGATCATTCCAACAAGATGATGATCCCTCTGTTTTATTAGCTGATTAATGGTAGTGCATGTGCCGTTTATGTTTCAGAGAGAGCTCATTAGTCATGTGATGCAGTATCCTCTCTGGAGATTGATGGAGGGTGTGGGGACTAGGGGTAGGCGGGAACATACTTATTCTTGTGGTTCCATAATAATGTAGTAGACATTGCACAACTTGTCTTTGTGTGGCATGTTCAATGTTCCTTTCAATTACTATTGGTGTGGCTGCTGTTTACCTTAAGAAACCCACTGTAATATACATGGCACAAAATATTCACAGGCCAATATAGCAAAGCACTTATTGTTGCATCATGCACATGCCCTAAATGCCTGCTATCCTTTCCTAATGTGAGGTGAATGTCACAGATTGAACGTGCAAAGCCCCGTATCCCATTCTCTACCCTTGGCTATAGAATACTGCTCAAATACTGGCCAATATATTTTCACTACATATCAAGTGACTTATAGAAACTAACTTTAGCTCACAGTTAATTTTACTTCTCAATTCTGTAAGTGATTATCATGAGCTACTCCAAATTTAGGAATGCATTTTGTTATGCTTTTTGCTGATGCTTATGCACAATTTTTAAGTAGAATTTTTAGTTAAATTTCAGTGGAGATGCAAATGAATTAAAATCACTTACAATAAGTGGTCAACATTATATCAGGTGTAAGTGGAGCCAGACTTTAATCTCCACCATCCTGAGTCGGAAATATATTGCTGTTCCTTTAATGTCGTTAATATTATGGGTCCACCAATAACAAATGGATTGCAGCAGCTCAAGAAGGCAACTCACCACCATCTTCTTAAGGGCAACTAGGGATGGATAATAAATGCTAGCCCAGCCAGCGATGCCACATCCCATGGGAGAATTTTTGAAAATGTCACTGACTTTAGCCTTTGCAGCTCTCACAAATTTACTTCATTATTCACAGATTGAGTGAAATGTTGAGGATAGACTATCACTGTTAACTTATATTTAAATAGCTAAGTTCTGCCAAAAAGTAACTGTTGTTCTCCATTGAGCATCTTTGTTTGCATTTGGGCTGTGCGCTAGTTGTATTGGTCACAGTTGCTCTGAACTAAAATGGCACTATATTGGAATGTTAAAAACTGCATCGAATGTTAGTATGAATGAAAATACAAAATAAACTAGAACAAAAGTTCATGGAGTGTTAATTCTGTTCCCTAGTCTAAATGTTGATTGGTGTCACAAAATGAGGACCATTGTGCCTATTGCTGGTCAATACATGTCACTAGAAACTGTCAAGTTACAGCTCTTTCATGAGTTTAAATGCCGTAGCTATATATTCACACATAAATACATAATGAATTTGAATGTAACATTGTTTTTTATTTCAGTATTAATTCCAGTTCCAGGAAGGAAAAGAAAACAAATGGTAATCAAAATATGTTTCAGAAAACCATTTCAGCCTTTTCACATTGATAAAAAAAATCTTTGGCTTCACTTCTAAAGACACACAAAGAGTTAACATTTTTTGTGATGACCTAGAATTCGTCAGAAATAGATTGAAAAATAAGTTGAGACTAGAACAATTCAGTAAGTTTGATCTGTCTCCTGTGCAGCAGTCTGTGTCTCTTTCAGCCTTTGTGAAATATCTAAGCATGCGAATGGGCTGTCCCAGCTGGGTCTATTAGATATCATCAGGCTTTGACATTATGTACACTGGATGGATGATGGCTCTCTGTGTAGCTGTCAGAGCAGAGATGTTACAATGAGATGACTCAAAGAGGTTTAGCTACCTGCTAACATTCAAAAACTGAAAGGAAAAAGGCTCTGATTATTACAAGAAAACTCCATAAAACCAGTATGATTTGAAATGCTCAGAATTGAAGTGACAGTGTTTCTTTTGTTAATCTACATAGTTCCAAAAAAAAACTCCAAAAATAAAAAAATGTTTTAAAAGATCACAATTAAGATAGTTGGAGAAAATACAATCAGAAAGTAATAGCGTTGAACGTAGTGAGGTATTTGTAGGCCTGTAATAATCATAATAGCACAATCAAACAGTATCTATCAAAATAAAGTGTACGCATTTCAATAACAGAGCATTGGAAAGATATTTTATTAATCAGTTTTGTGATTTGTTTGTATACATTAAGAAAGTAAGAAGTGAAATACATCAAAACATGGAGTAAAAATTAATGTACCATTCTGCTACAAATAGATTTTTAAAAGAGCATTTTGTTTCACATTTTATTTATAGGGACCATTTTGATGCATTCCTTTTGCCAATCTAATGTTCCAATTCAAAGCTGAGAAAATAGTATCCTCTAACACATTTGAAATAATCATCTGTGTAACAGTATACCTTTCTGCAATGTCTTTCTTAACCAAATTGCAAACTCTTTCACTGAACGATTAGATGTCATAGATGTCAATTGATTGTATCTAATTTCAAAGTATTAAACAATTTTCACTCCTGAAACAAATTGCATTAAGCAATGTTTAACTGGCATGTGGAATTGTGTCACAGAATCAACTCTGTGTGATTCTTTATAAGAGTTTGTATAAATACTAGAATTACGCAGAATTAGCTTTGGAAAGAAGTAACTAATTTCATTGAGGTGAAAATTGTCACTGTCAAGAGAAATAAACTTATTTCAAAGGGAAAGTGACATGCAATTTTCTCTGGAGTGTTTTAATAAAAAATAGCTTTCTTTGAATATTTCTAAGTGAAACGTGAGAGGCAATCTGGGCATTTGTCAGAGTTTGAGAGTGTGAAAAATTGCTGCCTTAAATCATTTAAGCTGAAAAGCAACTTCTTCCTGCTGAGATAATTTCACATTGACTTACCGTGCAACCCCTTCAGGCATTCCCAGTTTTGAGCAGAAGTTTTCAAGGTAAAACAGAGAGAGAATATGAGAGAAGCTGGGACAAGGAACAGCAGCGATTCTAGGCATTCAGGCAGATCTGACTTTGATTAATTAGGAAGCTACTTTCCTATTTCCACAAGTAATGCCTGATGGAAAGGTAGAGTGGACGAATACACATCCAGACTTGGAGCTGAGTCTGTTAGATATCAGGACGCTTTGACATCATCTGCAGTGTTTGCAGGTTATATATGCTTAGAAAGACTGAATTGCTGGAGCACTTTTAATTTATGCGTCTGCTGAAGAATGAAAAGATCTCAGGTGACAGACATACTACACTGTTGATCATTTCGAATATATCTGAGGTAGTTTTATATTTTTAATAGAAAATTCTGAACTGTAAAGAAATTATTTCTAAAACTTCACAGATTCTAAGAGGGAGCAAACTAATGAAGTTATTAAAAAGAAATTTCACCACTTTAGTAGATACTTTGCACCTCTCTTCCATTCAGTGGAATTGAATCTTGGAGCAACACTTATTAACTCAACGTCAATTAACATTCAGTCCAGTGTATTTGTTTGTGATTAACACGCTTACCACGTGAGGTCTTGTAAGATTTCACACCCCATCCCTTTTTCAATGACAATTTTACAGCACAAGCCTCTTCTGCACTCAGTGAGGTATCTGAACCCCATGTCCAGTTTGTAAGTTCAACCAGTAAAGGATTGATCAACACATTCCTGGGGGAGATTGCAGCACTCTGTTGGCAAGCAGCTGCCAGCTTTAACACAGAGATCATGTCTCTGACCATAAGCAGCATTATTTTGTTGGTAGAAGGATATCATTTGCAGCCTGATAAATTATGGTGTAAAGAAACTGTAGACCTGTCTCATTCTTCTAACTTTTGATACCAATGCTGTTACTCTAGATGCAATAAACCCATTTTTTATGCAGACTTCCATCTCTGATGTATTTGCAATTTTATTCCCGCCTTTCGCTTATAGGCTACAATGTCAACAGAAATCCCTTGGGTATAATGTACCATGTGGGCAGAATAACTCATAAAGTCTTTTATCATCAAAGGCTTATGGGGTGTGCAGCAATAAAAAAAATGACATCACTATAGAAGTGCATCACATGCTACCATGCAGATCATTTCATGGCCAATCTAAAATCATGTACAACAGAATAGAAAATAATACCCTTTAAATTTTCAGTTTGAAATGTTAGCAAGTAACAGAATGTCTAATTGTCTGGCTAAGATTGTGCTGAGTTGAAGTCTATTATAACACAATCTTCAAAGCATTGAGAAATCCAGAAGTTGTCACAAACTCTGTCCTGCTTTTAGAAGGGGATGGCAATGGCCTTGTGAGATTATCACTAGACTATTAACACAGAAAACTAGGTAATGGTCTGGAAACCTGGGCTTGAATCTTGCCATGGCAGATGTTGAAATTTGAATTTAATCAAAATAAAATATGGAATTAATAGTCTAATGATGACCATGGAACTGTTGCTGATTGTTGGGAGGAAAGAAATCCATCTGGTTCACTAATGCCCTTAAGGGAAGGATACTGCCATCCTTGCCTGGTCTGGCCTACATGTGACAACAGATCCAAAGCAATGTGGTTGACTTTTATCTGCCCTCTGGGCAATTAGGCTGACATGAGGTGTCAAGTATTACCAAATGGCTATTCCCAAGAAATCAAAAGTAATCACATTTTAAGTAACAACTTAAAACATTCTTCACTTTTAAAAAAAACTTATGTTTGACTTACTGCATACAGTACAATTAACATCCTCTTTTCCTCATTTGGTCTTATTGTCCATGAATCAATCCATTTTGACAACATCATAATAGATATCCTGTATTAATCAATAACATGTAAAAGTTAAGATATAAAATCACTTTTACAATGTTTCTCAAAATTCCTCCTCTCAAATAATAGGAAAGTCTTTCAGTGTTAATTTTTCATTTCTAATGATGACTGGAATTCACATTGTTTCAATGTCCTTGGTTAAAAGACTTTGATTCAGTTTGGGAAACTTTGTCAAGAATAAAATTGCTAATTTCTGATAGTCTATCAGGCTATAGCACTGATGGTGCATTCTGTTTTGACTCATATGCCTAGGATTTGCAGGCCAATTCAAAACAGACAGATGCACTTCATTTACTTTTGATTTTAATTTTTCACTGCCAGTCAGACATTTTATTGTTTCATCCAAGTTTGAAAGTTAGATATTTTATACACTCATTGACTCAAACCATTGTCTTTCCCAACAGATTTCAAGAAATATATTTATTTTTTATGAGATTTGGCCAGCGTTTAATGCCCATCCTTTGTTGTCCTTCAGAAGGTGGTGTTGAGTAGGCATTTTGATCTGCTGCAATCCATTTTGTTAGGTACGGAGCTTTAGGATCTGACCCAGCAGCACTGAATGTATGGTGATATATTTCCAAATCAGGATGGTGAGTGACTTTGAGAGAAATTTACAGGTCGTGGTGTTCCTAAAGAACTGTTGCCCTTGTCCTTCCACATGATAGTGGCCATGGGTTCAGAAGGTGCTGTGTAGGGAGCATTGGTGAATTTCTGCAGTGGTCTCTTGATGATGGTACACGTTGCAGTTACTGAATATTGTTGGAGGAGTGATTGTTTCTGGATTTTCATAGACTCCCTACAGTGTGGGAGCAGGCCATTTGGCCCATCAAGTCGAGGAAGGGTCACTGGACCCGAAATTGTTTTTCCCTTCACAGATGTTGCCAGACCTGCTGGGCTTTTCCAGCAACTTTGTTTTTGTTCCTTATTTATAGCATCTGCAGTTCTTTCGGGCTTTTTTTCGGGTTTTTTTTCAATCTCTTTACTGGTATGTATTCCCAATGCAAATAATGGCACCATAACCCATTCCTTTCACTAATTAGATGTGGGCACCACTGGCTGGGCCAGCACTTATAACCCATCTGGAGGAAAGGAGCATTTCAAATAACCTTTGCACCCATCCCCCGGCTCCCCTTCCAGCCCCAACTCCTCTCTTCCCTTCCATCTTCTGACCCTACCTTCCAGCTACCAACCTGAATCATCCCTCCTATTGACCAGCTAGATCGTACCTACTACCAGTGTCCACCTAACATCACCATTCTACCTCCACTCCTCCAGCCCCTTTATCTGCAGCTCCCCCTACACCCCATATCTATTCCTGAAGAACAGTAATACCGGAAACATTGACTGCTCCTTTCCTCCAGACGTTGCCTGGCCTGCTGTGTTCTTCCACCCTCCTGTTTATTGACCTTGGATTCCAGCATCTGCTATTTTTCTGTCTCTATATATTACACATCCTTCATTTCCTGAGAGCAGTTAAGAGACAACCACATTGCTGTGGATCTAGAGCCTCATGTAGGCAAGACTAAGTAAGGATAGCAGATTTCCTTCCCTAAAAGACATTAGTGAAGCAGTTGGGCTTTTCTGATGTTCGATAATGTTTGCATGACCACTATTATGCAAGCTTTTTATTCCATGTTTTTATTGGATTCATATTTCAACATCTGCCACAACAGGACTCAAACCTTTATTCCCAGGACATTAGTCTGGGACTGCCTGAATACTGATCCAGTGATGTTACCACTACTTCAGGACTTCCACTGGATGCTGACAGCATCCCTGCCATGTATGCCTTGACTTTTTATGCTTTGCCCCCTTCAACCGGATATACTAGGCTCACATTTCTTCTTTCTCAACTTGCTATTTAGCGCAGATAAAAAGACAGGTTGTCAGCAGTCCTCGCAAGTCAAGGGATCTAGGCTTTGCATTGGGAATGGCAGCACAGTAAGTCAAGGGCAGCCTCAAATATCAGTCTAGGAGCTCGGACAAGGTCAGTCAGCTACTCTGAGCAGTCAGAGTCAGGATCCTCTCCACATATGCAGTTAGGAGCTGAGTGTTGGCCAGTCTGTCAATGTCTTGACTCTCTCTGCCCTATTGATGGCTGTTTACCTCCTGGAATGAGAGAGAGCCAGTATTAAGGAAGATGATAGTGAGTGGCACAGCAGTTACTTTTGGTACAGGTAGATAGGTTTCCTGACAAAGAAGGCATGCAGGGTAAATGTTTTTGGGAGTTTGGTTGGGTGAAAGCTAGTGAAGGAAGATGTTTATAGGGATTAATGAGATTGATAGAGCATGAGCCTTGGTGGGATGGGTGGTAGAGTAGCAGAGATAAAGTGTGTATGAGGTAACAGCAGATGGTCGCAATTATGCTGGCAGAATGAAGAATGTCATTGACCTTATTTCTAGATTGCTGTGCATTCCTCCTTACAACTGAGACTACACTAATCTGTGTGACAACCTCAGACCATATTTTATATCGTGGCCTCCATTACTGGTCCTGGAGAAGGAGAACCTCCTGCATCTGCATCATCCAGTTCAACAGAATCTCTAGGTCCCTGAACCATGCAGAGCATCTCTGGACTGACAACGCTTGTCCAAATACACAATGGGCTTAAAGGTGCAGGCACAAGGGATGCCAATCTTTCAGTGGATACCCAGTGAGCAACAAGTTATTTGGGGATCAGCTCATGGTAAGATGTAGGTAGAATCAGAAATGAGGGATGCCAAAATGACAGGGTAGGTGGTTAATGAGGCTCATTTGATATGATACAATGGGAAATCTTGCTAGGCCTCACATTCAAGAAACCCTCCAAAAAACCAAACGCAACTCACACTCCAAAAAATTGTGTGATTCAACCCAGTATTCCTTTCTCCATGATTGAGAGTTCAATTTGAACCTGTTATTGGTTCAGTGTGAGTCAGGGAAACATTTAGCTCGAAATTTCCAATAACAAAACTTAACTTTGAACGGATGGGCAGTCAATAAATTCTAGTTCTGACCTGTCTGAGCCATGATGGTCTAAGAAGTGGCTAACCTCCAATGCTTCCCAACTGGAAAACAGCCTTGGAGCTTCTGTTTGTTATTTCATATTTACCAGTGGCACATAAATAAGGACCATATTCAGCCTGGGAACCCTGCAGCCCAATGGCATCAATGTGGATTTCACAAGCTTCAAAATCTCCCTTCCCCCAACCGCATCCCAAAACCAGCCCAGCTCATCTCCACCTCCCTAACCTGTTTTTCCTCTCACCTATCCCCTCCTTCCACCTCAAGCCACACCCCCATCTCCTATCTACTAACATCATCCCACCCCCTTGACCTGTCCATCCTCCCTGGACTGACCTATCTCCTCCCTACCCCCCTACCTACACTCACGTTTACTGGCCCCATCCCCGCCTCTTTGACTTGTCTGCCTCCTCTCCACCTATCCTCTCCTCTATCCATCCTCTATCCGCCTCCCCCTCTCTTCCTATTTATTTCAGAACCCTCTTCCCCTCCCCCATTTCTGATGAAGGGTTTAGGCCCGAAACGTCAAGTTTTCCTGCTCCTATGATGCTGCTTGACCTGCTGTGTTCATCCAGCCCCATGCTTGTCATCTCTGAAATGGCCTGGGCACGAAAGTGGTGAGGGTGAGCTGGGAGTGTGAATATGAAAATTAACATTACCCTCTCCCACCATTGTTTCTGTTCTCCCTTTCTCACCCTTTTGAAAAAATAACAAATGCATAGCAATGAAAATATCTGCCAGAATCATTTTAATATATTGTCCACTGGATTGTTCAAGATTAAATTCATTTCCCAGCATCATATTTTAGAAAATTAATGCATGTTGTTTGAGTTGCTGTGGAGAGATGTAGAACTTTCTTGTATCAATTTTCTGTCAATGGTTTCCATTTCTGTATTGTGCGGTGACATTTGTAAAAGATTTCAGTACTGTGTATTGTTGCCAAAAGAATATTAACTAAGGTTATATGCATTGTGATTTAGTTTGCATAGTTCACATTAATGCTGTGAGGGTACCTGTCTGCCGCATTGTTTCTCAACTAATGCCTCTGGGTCAAAGACACGTGATGTATTCCATGATAACAAGGTGTAGAGCTGGATGAACACAGCAGGCCAAGCAGCATCAGAGGAGCAGGAAAGCTGACGTTTCGGGTTGAGACCCTTCTTCAGAAATGCAGTTCCTACTATCTCTGATGTATTCCATTCCTTGAGTTCTCCATTAAGTGAACAATGGTGTTCAAAAGACCTTAAAACATAGGAGCAAATGTAGGCCATGCAGTCCATCACACCTGCTCCACCATTCAATAAGATCATGTCTGATCTGCTCATCCTCGACTCCAAACTCCTGCCTTTTCCCCATAACTTCATTCCCCTATTGATTAAATATTGATTAAATTCAGTACCACTATCAGTTGGGGAAGATGTTAAAGCACATTAGATTACTTCCGTGACATTATTTTATTTAATGATACAATGGTGACAAAAATGGACTATCAATTTCAACTTCGATCAAATGGTTTTTAATATGCGAGACCTTGCAGGGACTAAAATAGTTTTTAAAAAGGAAAAACACTAACTTAAGATGGCTGCAGTGATCAATTGACATAGGTTGTGCCAATTTGTGAAACCATTAATAAACAGGACACAATCTGAACTACATTTAAAATGTCATTAAACTGGGGTCAATCACTTGGATCTAGATATCTCTGTTCATTTTATATCTTTCTGGAAATTACATAATTGGGACTAAAGGCTCACCTGCAGATTTTCCATCTTGTGGAAAAAAAACAATGAAGCCGAACAAGGGAATGCATAGATGAACGGTATTCCGGCAATAGCTTTGGGTTGAGCAGAGAGAATAATGATACATTCATAACAGCAGAACTGGAAAGCTGGCTGTCTATCTCCCTGTTGCTCTTAGTCTCTTATAAAACAGTTTCTGGTGATGAAGCAAATTGGAAAAAACACCCATTCACCAAGAACTCATGGATATCTACAAATTTTGCAATTGTTGACAATAGCAGACATAATAAAATAATTATAGGCTCAGATCAAAACCCTACAGCTCGTCTTCTCTGAAAACATTTTACATTGTTCATTTTTAAACATGATTTTTGTCACTGTTAGTTTTGATGAGCACTATGCTTTAATTGATATATGATGCAGCTACATGCTAAAATTGAAATTAAAATATTTCTTGTGTCCCATCAAAGGAATTAAACAGAGCAGAGCAGATTTACCCCTCCTCACTTGGTTGTTACTAAATGGAATGCTACTTACGAACAACTATGTGGAAAAATAATTTATTGACCAGATAATCTGTTTTAGTAAGATAGTCAAGTGATAGATGCTGGCCAAAACTTGAGAACACACTCACTTTTCAAACAATACAACAGGATCTTTTACATCCAACTGACAAAGCAGAGGGGGCCTACGATTAACATCTCACCTGAACAATGTAGCACTCCTATGGTTCATCGCTGGAGTGTAAGCCTATGTTAGGTATTAGGATCTCTGAGATATAGCCTGAACCCTCAATTTTCTGACTCAGGCATGAGATTGGCACTCGTAGGCAAAGATAAAATGAGAGATGAAAAGAAAATCATCATGAGTAATCGCTTCATTACTTCTGATTGGCAAAACTAAGAACAGCATTGAATTCAGCATTGAAAATGAAAGTGATTACCCAATTCTGGTCAAGGATGTGCAAGAGAAGGCAGGAATATGAGTCAAATTCAGCAAACAAAACAAATTCCAAACTTCAAAATTATGATCAGGCAAATCCTTCCATCTCATTCATTCTATACATTAATCTGTTGCCAAACTGAAAATGAAATATATTTAAATGTACAATTGAGCTAAGAATAAACATACATACTTTGCAATATTAATCGAGGTGTCCATGAATTGTGAATGCACATTAATTGAAATTTGATCCTCACTTTTGCTGCTCCTTTCAAATGTTCCTTAAAACCTACCTCTTTAACCAAGCTTTTGATAACTTATTCTAATATTTTCATCTGTGATTTATGTTAAATTCTATCTGATCGTGCTCCTGTAAAGGACTTTGTGATGTTTCGTTGTGCTAACCACACTATGTAAATGTAAATTTTAGTTGTTGATCTTGCACTAGAGATTTTCACCATATTGTAGCTGTTTGGCAGAAGAAATATCTGCAAAGGCTTTTGAAAGTTACTTCAACATTTTGGGCATCAGAAACACAACATGTAGTTAAATAGCTAGCATTCTTTAATTCTAGAGGTCTGGAAATGAATTCAGTACATAGTGAGTAATACAATCTACTCTTAAGTAATCTTTGCTCAGATTCTGACTCGAGTTAACAAGACAATATTGAATTCAAACAAAGTATTCATAATTAATTTCTTAACTATTTATTTTAGATGTGTCTAATATTCAAATATGATAGGTAGCTGAGACAGGCTTGTGCTTGTCTCACACTGGAAATGTGCCACCATCCTGTGGAGAAAGTTACTATATAGTATTAGTGACAAAGTGATGGTGTTCCCTTTACTGCCCCGATGAGTATGCTTAGTATATGCCAGATGTATTTTTTGTTACCTCTAGAGTGTGGATCCCATTTTCAAAAAAATCAGCAGCAAGCTGTTGTGAGTTAAATAAAGGTTATTTAGTATCACTTATTTACCCTGAAAATAACACAACATCATCCACTGGATTTCATGCAGGTGCACACTTACACAAAAACTGATTGCAAACATAGATAATATACTTTTCCAAATCATTCTGTGATTTACAATCTCTGGCCTCCTTTGAGGCAAACCTGGTTCCATGAATGAAATTGGTGCTGTAAAGTTGAACAAGATTGTTGTAAAATGAAGAATTCTCAGCAGGCTGTGTGCTTCCTGTCATTAAATTTCTTGGATGTTGCTTCTCAGCTAACCTTGATGTTGAAACAGGTTGGGGGAGTCCTTTTCTCCATTGAGGTCTCCCTCTTTCAAAGTATTAATTACCTTTGCTGTTTGATGATTTACAGTTAATTTATGGTGTTCCTTCCTAACCTCTGAACTGTTGGTTCAACAGCTTTCTGGCAGAGCCATCTATAAACAGCTTCTAGATGATTTGGAAGAAAGACAATATAGCTCCCCCATCATGAGACTTTCTACAAATTCAAACCCTTTTCCAAATAAGGGAGTAATGTTCATTTTGATTCCAAAACCTTTTGTTATGTCCTGAGGGTTTGAAATAGTCATTTTGAGGTCCCATTTATTTCAGGCTGTCCCCCAGTTGAGTTTCATTCTTCTCTTTTTTTCACAATGAGCCCTGGATGGAGCCAGCCTGAAGATTCCATTGTTCTCCTACTTTAATTGAGTCTTTAACAAAGGGTTGCATGAATTTCCTGGATGTCTGAGAGTCATAAAATCTCTACCGTGTGAAAGCAAGCCACTTAGCCCATCGAGGCCACACTGCCCCTCCGAACAGCAACTCACTCCGACCCCTTCCATCCTTGTGACCCTGCATTTCCCATGGCCAACCCACCTAGCCTGCACATCCCTGGACAATTTAGCATGGCCAATCCACCTAAGCTGCACATTCTTTGGACTGTGGGAGGTGCGCAAACTCCACACAGACTGTCACCTGACACTGGAATTGAACCAGAGTCCTTGGCACTGTGAGGCAGCAATGCTAACCACTGAGCCACCATGGGAGTGTCTATATAAAATTAGGTATTCACTGGAGATTTAATGGTGTTGCCTGTAACTCAAATGCCAAGGGCCACGTGATTTGCAATTGCTATTTTAATAGATTATGTGTGCCCAGTTTGTTTTCAAAATATTGAGTACGAATTTGTAGGATACTGGGGCTTGAAAATAGGCATTCAGAGTGCATTACATAATAGAAAACAGGCATTAGATCCTTTGAATACTGGCATCAAAGGGACAGAGCATGGAACTGGAGAGTAAGTTTGAACTTTTTTTTAGTTACTTCATTGTCCAGTGGGAAGGAAAGGCACAGCTGCACATTAAACTTGTGGTTTTCTATCAACCACTGCCAGTGACACCCAACTTCTCTCTCTTCTACATTTGTGCAGAGCACTTTTACAAATAAAGAAGAAAACCTAAGGAGCCAAGGAATAGGAGAAGCAGTAAGTGCTTCATCCCCTAAAGCTTGCTCTGCTGTTCGATAAGATCGTGGTTGATCTGATTTACTCCAGTTTTCTGCTTGCTCCCCTCAACTCCCTTATAGATGAAACATCTAATTTATTCTTGAAGAGATTCAACAACCAAGACGCCACTGCTCGTGGACCAAGAGAATTCCACATGCTAATATGCCCGTATTGGAAAAAATTCCTCCTCATCCCATCCCAACTGGCAAACCTCTTATTTTAAAAGTTTATGTCCTATTTCCAGCCTTCAATTTAACATCTGACAAGTTAACCAAATTAGTCTGTTCTCCATTCAGTGTGGAAGTATGGAATAAGAAGAATAGGGGACTAATGGATTGGAAATTATTTGAGGGAATGTATGCTTAGAGTAATATTTTATGGCTACTTCATTCAATTAATATAGAAATGAAACTGAGACTGCTCAAATGCTGCCTGAGTAAGATTTTCTTGTCAACAAAGGAAGACAACATTTCTTTGTCAGTGCAGGCCGGATTCGGATCAGGCTGATGAAAGGCCAATGAGTATCAACATTGATCTTTGTTAAGGAATAACGCAATTTCTTATTTTCTGCAGATCTACGGTTAAGCAATTAACCTCTATGTTCATTAGCTTGGATGATTCGAAATATGCATCAGTGATAACATGGAAGTATCTTATTCCACTGAACAAATCCAAGAGCAAAATGAAATTTCACATTGAATAGATCTGTCAGCTAACTCTGGAAAGATGTGTTGGGATGAAGCTGAAGTTGGATTTTAAGTGAGTGCCTTCTTACTTATGGCTATTGTGCAGGTTCTGAATCACACTGCTTGACTCTGGGTTTACTTTGCTTAGTATCTGTACAGGAACTTGTCAGTGTGTTAGTGTAGCCATCTAGCCTGAAAAAGCATAGATGTATGAGTACAGACTTCTCAAATGGCCCCATTGTCTGCAAACAAATGTGACATATACTTTATAGTAAGATTACAAAATCTTTTTAATGCAAGTTCTCAGCAATGCTTTCAAAATACATTAGCAACATGATTTTCTTTTTTGCATGCTGACATTTCCACTTATGTGTACAGAAACTCATAAATGCAAAACTGCTGTGCTAAAGTAACAGTTACTGAATCAACCTGCTAGTACCGAACTTGGAATATTGTTGAAAACAAAGACATGTTGTCAAAACTTTTCATCCTACACTCATCAGGACAAATGCAAGAATGTCAAATTTCAACTAATCACAAAAATTTATACAATAGGAGAAAAGAGTCCTGATCGGTTGGTAAATCAACTTTGATTGGTTGAGGGGTCGTCATGGAGAAAGCAACAAATGTTGCCCAAGCTTCTGGGTAATTTGAAAAATGTGCAAAACTTGGACGTAATACTTTTGCTAACAGAGAATGGGTCTCTGTGCACATTAAGTTGTCAAGGGGTGCTTCTAGGGCAACACGTAAATTGTTAAGGTCCAGGGTAAGTCAGATGCTGTTGGGTTGTGGGACAATTGGGAGCTTTGGGGTGAGTCTAGTGAGGCTGGTACAGGTGCCAGGATGGTGAGCTGGGGATATAAAGTGGTAGATAACTGGGAAAGGACTTAGGGTAATTTGGATAGTTCAGGGGATGTCAGGTTGAGGTATTGGAAAATGTGAAAACAAGCCTGTTCAGAGCAGAATATGATCAAGCATTGTTGGGTCAGGTCAAGTCAGGAATGGGATTGATGGTAGGAATTCAGGAAAGGAGTTCAGGGTTATAAAAATTGAAGTAGAGTTAGGAGAGTGGCATCATTGGGGGTGGGAATCATGGTTCAGGAGGTGGAAACTGGGGGAGGTCCAGGCTGCGAGGGGTCAGGAGGTTGGATTGGCAGTTGGGCACAGAGATTTTGGAGTTTGAGTCAAGGTGTCAAGGTGTTAGGCCATGGGACAGTGGTGGGGAAGTTGGGCAAGTATTGTGGTTGAGTGTCCATGGTGTTGGTAGGGGTGGGGTGGTATTGGTGGTTGGATCACGGAAGGGCACCAGGTCCTGGGGAAAGATTAAGTGTTTGGAGGCTAATTGGGTGCCCTGGAAGGGGGAGGAATGGTAGTAGTTGGTGAGATAGTGGTGCTCAGGGATGTGTGTTTTACAATTAACTAGGAGTAAGAGCAGATTTTAATTCCTCTAACTGTTCGTGGCTAACTATTCGAGTAAATGAGTCAGAACCAACTGAAGGCTTTAATTCCAACTCAACAGTTGGGGCATTTTCTGGAACGTTCAAGACACTGGGTAATTGCCCATCAGAAATTTCAGTTCCCAGGCAATTCCTATGGAGTCAGCTGCATCAGGACACCTGCATGGTCATGGTACATAACTCAAGTCTGTGTTTCTCCAATAACTATCCTCCTGGTGAAAGATATGGGCCATTATCCTAAATTTATTGCTCACATAGCTTTTAGTGCAGCCAGATTTATTAAAGACCGTTTCATGTTGCTACTATGGAATGCTTACACAAGTGGTATTTTCCACTAACAGGATGCTGCTGTCAGTCTAAAAAAAGACATTCTGTCTAACATGCAACTGAACGATGACAGTGCCAGTGCAAGGCCAGGTACATACTTAGTCCCAGAGACTGATTGATCAAATCGACCAGCATGTACATTTGGAGCTGTTTATAATAGGCAGATTACAGATTGTACTCAATCTGCCTGTACTGGTAAAACCAACTTTGATTCCGCCGTTGGGCAGCAGTTGCTGAACATTGCTGGGTAAGGGCTTCTGGGAGGCCATCAAACATTATTGTATTTTGAGGACTGGGCTTTGCAAAGCACTACCTTTGCCTGAGTGGCAGAAATATGTCTAAGAAGCAATAGCAAGGACACTGATGGAATGTCAATGATGGGAGTGTCCAATCATGGGGTGGGGGGAGGTGGTGAGCAATCAAAGCAATGTCACAAAATACTGTGTCCCTCAGTTCGTCAAAGACTGCACTGGCCCACTGGAGGCAATGTTGACCTTCAGCATTGATGTCTGCCCTCACTACACTGTAAAGAAACTCCTGAGGAATGGGAATTGACCTACATTGTCTGATAGCTTGCTGCGGATCCTGGTAGCTGGTGGGGTCACTGTTTGCATGGTGGAAGCAGGCCAGTAGAGGTCCCACAATGCTCCAAATAAATTTTAAATGCATGCAGCTCATCATAGAGAGATTGAACTGTACAGAAGGGTAGAGGTCCTTCGGCCCATAGAGTCTGCACCAACAAAAGAAACTACTCCAAATCTACACTCCTCCCACTTTCCAGCTCTTGGCTATAGCCTTGAATGTTATGACATTTCAAGTGTTCATCCAAGTACTTTGAAAGATTGTGAGGCTTCCTGCCTCAATTACCCTTCCATGCAGTGCATTCCAGATTCACACCACAGTCTGGGTGAAAAAGTATTTCCTCAAATTCCCTGTAAACATCCTACCTTTCAGCTTAATATTATGCTCACTTGTTATTGACCCTTCAACAAAGGAGAACAGCTACTTTCCATCCGCTCTGACTATGCCCTTCATAATCTTATATACCTCAATCACAACCCCTCTCAGCCTTCCCTGCTCGAAAGAAAAAAAAATCCAAATTTATACAGCCTGTCTTCATTGCTGAAGTATTCCATTCCAGTCAACATCTCGGTGTATCACCTCTGCACCCACTTCAGTATAATCGCATCATTGCTACAATATGATGATCAGAACTGCATACAGCACTCCAGGTGTGTTCTAACTAAAGTTTTGTATAGCTCCAACATAACTTTCCTGCCTCCATTATATATGCCACCACTGTTGAAGGTAAGTACCGCTTATGCCTTTCTAACTACCCTGTTAACTTGTCCTGCTGCCTTCAGGGATCTGTGAACAAAGATCCCAACATCCTTCTGTTCCTCTGAGCTTCCTCGAGTTTTGCCATTCATTGAGTACTCCCTTGTCTTGTTATTTTTTCCAAAATGCATCACCTGACATTTATCAGAGTTAAACTCCATATGCCACTGACCTGCTTACCTGCCCAATCCATTTACATCCTCCTGTAACCTAAGAGTTTCTTCCTCAATGTCAAACTCTCGGCCAATCTTCATGTCATCTGCAAACTTATTTATCATGACCCCATAATTTCTTCTTTATCTTTTATGTACATCATGAACAATAAGGGATCCAGTGCTGATCCCTGCGGTACACCACTGGACACCGGCCTCCAGTAACACAAACAACCTTCAACCACCACCCTCTGTCTCCTACCACTAAGCCACTTTTGGATCCAACTTGCCAAGTTACCCTGGATGGGTTCAGTCACTGACTAGACAAGTGGACATCAAGGGTTCTTGACCTTCTTTTAGGTGCTCCATTCCAACATGGGATGAGTGAGGGTACCATTGTGCACTGACATGGATGAAAGGTGACAGCAAGGCACCAAGGAAGTTGCCACAGAATATTCCAGAGGTGCACTTGTGTATCAGCTATCCTCTGACATGTTAAAACATCTTTAACATGTCAGGTTGAAGAGGTTACATCTGCATCTGTGTGGGAGACCCCCAGCAGGCTGATGCCTTTTACACCCCAGACCACCAATGCCCATCTGTCAAAATTAGACCAGGCAAGACAACAGAGCAGTCAGCAGGATTGCTCAAGCTGTGTCTGCTGAGGTGGCACTAAGTTGAAGATGACGGAAAGGAAAAATTAAACAGAAACTAATTAGGAGAGGGAGAGTAGAATATGAGTACAATCTAACAAAAAACATAAAAACAGACTGTAAAAGTTTCCATAAGCATGTGAAAAGGAAACATTTAGCTCAAGTGAATGTGAGTCCTTTACAGACAGAATCAACAGAGATTGTAAGTGCAATGAAGAAATGGTAGATAAGCCAAATAATTACTTTGTATCTGTTTTCGCTGAGGAAGGTATCGGAAATTACCCAGAGTTAGAGATCCAAGTGGATGGGAAGAATGACGAAATGAAAGGAAATTAGCATTAGTAAAAAGGTTGTACTGAAGAAATTAATGGGGTTGAAAGTAAATAAATGTCCAGAAGCTGATGATCTACATCTGAGTATGTTGAAGAGGGTGGCTACAGAGATACTTGGTATATTGGTGACTATCTTCCAAATTTCTATACATCCTAGAATTATTCCTATGGATTGGAAGGTAGCAAATAGCACCCCATTATTTGAGAAGGAGAAATGAGAGCGAAACCAGGCAACTGCAGACCTATGAGCCTTACATCAGTAGTAGGGAAAGTGTTAGAATCTATTATAACAGAGGGGATAAATAGACAACTGATTGATAATGATCTGATTGGGTAGAGTCAGCATGGATTTATGAATAGGAAATAATATTTGATGAACTTGTTGGAGGATTTTTAAATAAGCTATAAACAACATTGACAAAGGAGACCCTAAAAATGTAATATACTGAGATTCTGTGTCGAGTTGTGTACAGTAATGTCGGCAAATCTGATGGCTGGCCCATCTTGGCTGTCTAGGTCCATGACAAATTGGTTAAAATGTCTTGCTTCCCAATAAAAAGCCTCAGAGTCCCTTTAAAGAACTCACAAATGCCCATGTGAACTGTAAGTTGAGAGTTGGCCCATATATCCCCGGTTGAAATTGAGTGAAGCCTGTGACAAAGAAACTAAATGTTGCTGGGATCTCCACCACCACAGCCATAGCACTTCCTCGCTAGGCACTTGGCTGCATTTCTACTTTTATGAGGTGCCAGATGTTGGTGATGGCATCTCTCTCAGACTGCTTTTCATTCATCTGCAGATAGCTGCAATGCCCTCAGTACACCCTACCTAAATAGATGACTCAATGAGACCGAACGCACTGGTTCCTGCTTCATGACTGCTTGCCCGCCCACAGCTAAAACCATTTGAACCATCTGTCTTTGTTTGTGCAATTATCATTCATCCCTTTCTCACCTCCTTCTCTACCTTCATCTTCTTAATCTTAGCAAGGATAATACAGCTGCTGGGATATGATATTCCAGCATCTGGGATGAAAGTAATAGTCTGTGAAGGAATACAAGAATGTAGGGGGGCTGTGGGTGTTGGGGCTTATCGCATGAAGAGAGATTGACCAGTTTAGGCCTCTATTCTCTAGAGTTTAGACGAATGAGAGGAGATCTAATTGAGATATATAAGATGTTAAAGGGAATGTTAAATGTAGATGTAGAGCAGGTGTTCCTCTTGTGGGGCACCAAGAATGAAAGGTCATAGTTTTAGTATGAGGGGTAGCAGATTTTAAACAGAGATGAAGAGAAAGTACTTCTCTCAAAGGGTTGTGAATCTATGGAATTCACTACCCGAGAGATGGTGGATGCTGGGAAATTGAGTAAATTTAAAAATGAGATAGACAAATTTTTAATTAATAATGAGTTGAAGGGTTTTGAAGAGCAAGCAGGAAAGTGGAGTTGAGACGGAGATGAGGTCAGCTATAAATGTATCAAATAATGGAGCGAACTCGAGGGCTACTTCTGCTCCTAGTTCTTATCCTCTTATGTTTTATATGCTGTTAATTCTAATAAACATCACAAATTGATCACTGTCCCGTTGCTCACATATTTGATTTCAAAAGAAAAAGTATCATCCTAAATTGAGTTTGACATTCTTCTGTATGGATTTTATTCTGGTGTTCTTTTATTCCAGTAATATTTACACTAAAATATTATAAAGTACAAAGTTAGAAAGTTACAAAATTCTATTGTAATACGTTGAGTAATATAGTAGTAATGTTGGAGAAGCACCAAGGTGCTATTTGGTGAATCACATTTTAAATGATTGTAATTACTTGTTCCTGAAGCGTATTTATAAAAGCTACACAAATGTACAAATAAAGCTAAATAACATTGCAAAACATTTGATAATAAACTTAGACTAGTTTGTAAAATAGCTGTGAGACTCCAGTGTAAATCCAAACAAAAGAGAAAGCCTCGTATCCTGGCTTTCCCGTAGTGTATTATTTTTCTTCTATTTTCTTCTTGAAGATGCTTTCTTTATTCTTAGGCATTTGCAATAATCAATTCTGGCTGCTTTAAACAGAATGGGTTAAAAGGACATTGTTAGCCTTATACGTGATTTTCCTCTGTCTAGGGTGATTTCAGAATATATATTCTGCCTATAGGGGATTTTGAATATATACTGTCCTTTTGTACTTAGAATTACAATTTAAATATCTAAAAAATCTGGTACAGACCTGCTAAGACTGGGAATTCAAGTGATAACTCTGGACAGTTCATATTTATGAAACTGTTTTGTTAAAAGAAAAGGTGTAAGATGCATCATAATTGAAATCCTATTAAGGACACTATTTTTTGTTGTCAAACTGTTATCTGGGACTTCGTTATTTAAATGTTGCCATCTAGTGGTAAATTTGGAGGGACAATCTACATTGCAAAGGTGGTGATGTCGTGGATTAAAACATTTAGATATTTCTTACAAAAAGTTCAATTTTGTGCATGGTTTCATATGTGTCAAAGCCTAATTATTCTTTTTCCGCGATTAATGTGAAATCACTGAACATCTTCTTGGTCAGTCTTCATCAGTACATGGGATCCTTGAAATAAAAATCCTGTCCATGAAACAACGAATGAATGGTAACCCTGAAATTGTAAGATTCCCTTAAATAACCAATATTCAATTTGTTTTTGTGGACAATTTACAAGAAAGCATAATGTGACAGAAACTGTCAGTAGATTGGTGGGCATGCACACCATCTACACTGCGATACTGAGTCCAGCTGTTGGTCAGTACAGAGTTAATTGAATTTCACTTGAAGTTTTGGTGGGATAATCTCAGTCTTTCTTCATGAATATGGAAAATCAAACAAATCAGACAGTGCTCTCACCCTGATTGTGTCTCTACTATTGCACAAAGTCAGGATTAGGCTCATCTATGATGCCTACATAGGTGAATATCCAGCTTGACACTGTCTAAGTTACTTTAGGAAGAATAGTCATGGTGAGATGGATAGTAGAAAGCTGCAGTCACCCATAAGCCTATTTAACATAAATTGGGAGAGAAAATTAGAACAGAATATAATGTTTGTATTTGAAAATGAAGATTAATAGGGCTGTCTCAGTTGCATTCATTGTGATAATAAACTGCTACCTTCAATCTAGTAAGTACATTGGAATGATAGGAAAAGCACGTTTGCTGTTAATTGGCAAGAGTTCTCTTTGCTGTCAATAAACACATTCGAATTTTACCCAAATCTACGCAACAATTCCATCAAATATAATTATTTACACCAGAATAAACAACTGTGGAATTAGACAGAAGTCATTAAATATAGAAGTGTGGTCAAAATAAATGCAGCTACATATTGATCGAAATCTTATTCAACATCCAGCATTTTTCTTTTTCTGCTCCAGAAAGCAAACTGATGCTTAAAAAAAATTTAGAAAGTCAACAGTGGCTTTTTAGGGGAAATATCTGAGTGTCTTTCAACTTAGATTCATTTCACTGTCTCTGTAAATTTATTTTACTGCCTCATTCAGCATGCTAATGGAGAAAAAAAGTGACAAGAATGAGTTAGACATACATGTCAGGAGGTAGGGTCAGCTCTTGGCTGTGGGATGTTAATTCTTATCCATTAATGAAATTTATCCTCCTTCCTGTCTCCTTCTTTTAAAAAATAAAGAGGCCTTTTTGAGAGAGCATCATGGACTTTTCAGACAAGCTTGGGGGTACCACAGGGGCAAGATAAGGTAAGAGGCTGACAATCTTCAGGTGATTAAGGAGACTCAAAGGCTAGGTAGACCTACAAAATGAATAACTATGGACCCAGAACCATGCCATAAGGCTCAATGGCTTGTGATTTGCAAGTTGATAAGACAAGAAGATTAATAATCCTGCATGATAATGGCTGCTCCTTCTCAGCTGGGGAGATGGTAATGATCTGATATTGCTGTAGGAGCAGTTCAGTGTGCTGAGGAGAGGAGGGTGTGAATTCACTCATCCCAATTGGCCCTGAGGATATAGAGGTTTTGAAAAATGTGAATGCAGTAATAATTCTAATTAGATATAAAGTTTTTAATAATTTTGCTGAAATGAGGACTTCAAAGATTGTATTTTGCAGCATTGAAGCCCATAACTCCTGAGTGACAGTTTTGGTTAATTTGCAAGTTTTCAGATCAAACTTTGCCCCTGGCTTCATGCTAAGGGTAAAATAAAATGTCATTTTCTTTCTTCAGTGCTGTTAAGCATCTTATTTGGGCAGGTGTGCTGTCTACTCATAATGCAGCAACCTAAGCTGCACCAAAAGTGTCCATTTATGCATATGCTAAAAAGGGAAATTAATAGCACAAATAAAATCAGTGTTAATAAAAGCAATCAATCAGTGAGAAAAATGTACTGCAATATACTGTATAAAAGTTTAAAGAAGAATCACAACCATCTTCTTGTATATTAAAAACAGATTAAGTAGCAAACATATGATTAGGTTGTCACTGTATATTACATTCCTACAATGCATATATTATATATGAAAGGCGAATAAATTAAATCCTTCTATGTAGAAGGGATTATATCATCTGACACCTTGATATTTAAACAGTTTCTGGTAATAGCGGAGTGTGTGCAGTGATCTCTACAATTGTAAAAATATATTTAAGCATTCAAACCAAAATGATAAAAATTCGAATTTTAAAAAAAATTAAATACTGTCAAAACTAGTTTTATTTGAATATGTTTATAAGCATTTTGTAATAACGAACAAAGTATGCATAAGATATTAATATGAGGAAATACTCAGCAGAGCAGCATAATTATTGAACGGATTGAAGGAAATATATAATTACTAGGGACATAGCAGAACAGCACTTGCACAAAATGGCACGGAGAACAAATAGAAAAATATAATAGCCCCAGTCCTTTTCCACAATAAGGTGAATATTTAATAAATGAAATACAATACCATATTACGAACATACATTTCACCAATTAGAAATGTTATAAATGGAACCTGTTTTATTGTGCCAAATTGTTAAAATTAGCTAGTGTAATACCATCACTGTGTATTTTTTCTAATTGTATCTCATACCATTCAATTCTGCAATTTTTACTTAATTATGGCAGTCAGTTTTTCAAATGACATGGATCCACATTTGCATAGGTCACTATTAAGTAAATGAATTGCTGAAATTGCTGCGGCATTTAACTGTCATCTGTGGTGGATGATGAGAGTGCTCCGAATGTTCTCCTAACATCATTTAATGTGTTAATAATAGGTATTAATTTGCAATTAAAAGGCCATGATACTGAGTGCATGAAACAGTTAAAGTAAAAACAGTTAGGTTGCAACATTTAATACATATCTTCTTATGTATTGCCTTCTTTTTCACCTTGAAATAATAAAAATGAAAAAAACAGATTAAACAAGAAAATGTGATATTAAATAGGAATTTGTTTATGGTCCAAAATGCTCATCCTAAATGGTTATTCTCCATTTCATAATTAATCATAATAGCTTTATTTTTTCATATAACATGCAATTGATAGTGACTCTCACTGTGATCTACACTAAGGATGTAAAAGATATAAAGTGAATATTACAAATCTTATGCCACATAACCTACTGTCTAATTCAAATGATGTTAGAAAGTCTCCATATCAAAAAAAACAAGTGTGCAATAGTTAAAAAAATTTTAAATGAACTTTTTTTTTTAGTATATCGACAGAAATATAACGGGTAAGCCATAGGTGAACTTAAAACAGCAAAGTGGGAGGTTAGGTGACAAATGTAGGCTCCTTTAACATTGCTGTTGTGGCCTTTGACATCATGTCAAAATCTTCAGGTTGTGCTCTTCAACTGCTTTTTCTTGTCTTACCTTTCCAATTCATGATAACCATGGAAGTATATTCCAATCATTTTATAATCTAGAACAATTGCTTCTTATTTTAAAAAAATGACTTAAAAATTTCTAACAATTTCTGTTTTCATTACTTAGCAAACAGTCTAAAATTGATGCCAATACAGTTTTGGTTAAATCTGTGCAACGGTTTTAAAATGATGTTAAAATTGATTTCAGAAATTCTAACAATTTCTGTTTTTATTACTTAGCAAACATCTGACAGTGATGGCAATACAGTTTTGCTTAATTCTGTGCAATACCAATAAAATGATGTTATAACATGGATTCAGGAAATAAATTAAGCCTTTTGCTATGCATATGCATTTACTTATGACATTTGCCAATTTATCATTTTGCATATTATTAAATGCACCTTCTGGATAGCCCTAATGTGGCCAGAGGTACTGGAGCAAATTCATACAAACCAAATCCTAATTTTCTAAAATATTCAAAATCCATAAAGAATAATACAACACATATTTAGACTGTATTCACAATCATAGATACCCGCAAGTGATTATAAACAGTCATCCAATCGATGGGTACAGATAGAAGTCACCATGAGTGAAGCTTGGAAGGTTAATATCCATCATATAATATCCTTGATTAAATCAGAGTACTGAATTCAATTCATAATTATGGTTTATAATATATATGGCAATGTTTTATTTGGGTTTTGGGCATTTTTTATGACAACATTGGATCACTTCAGATGTCAACTCTCAATGCCTTCCATGCCCTTGATGCATGATGATAATGCTAAAGAACAATGATTTTGATATCATTACCATGAATTATTAGTTGATTGTTGAGAGACTGTATTCAGTTTCTGATAAATCAATAGTTTTCACTCACAAATTAGTACAAAGTGTTTTTCTATGGAAGAACTATCTCGAGAATGTACAACATAAGGGGGGAAAGAGAGAAAGAGAAACAGAAAGAAGTTGATTTTTTCCTATGAGTTAATTCAACATCAAGAAGCAGGATTTCTAAATTGTAAACTAAAATATTTCACAGGCACGGTTGGAAAGAATTTTCCTTTTTTGTCAAAAGAGCTTTTCAAATTGTTTTAATTATAGATTCTAATCCTGTTTGATTGCAAATTTGAAATGACTGGAGTTATTGAGCATTCAAATGTATCATATTTTGACATGAGCTGAATGCTGCAGATTAGTGATTGACATTAAGCATGTTAGAACTTACATTACAGCACATATAAACTCACCAGTAATACAAAACTCAAATTCAAGCAGTAATGAGTAATGAGCTAAAAATTGATTTTGCCTATCGTTACATCCCCCACAGGGAAGAATAATGAAGCCTGTATCTGTTGCCAATCAAAAGTGGCTTTTGTATTCTCCCAAAACATGTTGCTGGGGATAGTCTTGGCAAATGAGTTGCAAACACTAGGTGAAAAAATAAAGAGAGTTTGATGAGTCCATCTGGTTGAAAACAGGACAGAGCTAGGTTAGGCTCCGCTTCAATATGATACCAGTTCCCCAGTGAAATCATTTGACTGAAACCATAGCAAATGGCTGAATTTATATCTGTCACATAATGGTTTGTTGAGAAATTAGCACTTTACTCTCTTGGTAACACTGATTAATATGCTGTACTTTGTGGGAATGAAGTTACGGAAAGAAATCACAGGCGGAAATGGTGAACTGGAAGTTTGTGAAATGCAATTAAAAAAATACATAATTACCACAAAAGTCACTTAGCAAAGAATGCGTGATGGTTCTGCTTTGGGAGTCTGTGCTTGATTTCCTATGAAAATTAATCGGCTATCAAACAATCTTCAGCCACTGAGAATGATTATAAAAGGGAAGAAAATGCCCTTTGTGTAGGTGAAACGTGTCGTGGACTGTCATCGTAATATACCTCAGTGAAATGAAGGTTAATTCTGATGTACAACCTGCATGACAGTCATTATCAGTGAATCATGAAAATAAATTAAGCTACTGAAATAGATACGTTCTCCTCTCATACGCAGCGGGTATCCTGTGAGGAATGGACAGATGAACTTTACAGATTATTATTGGAAAATAGTGTGGAATTCAATTAATGCACCTAAAGACACCTTTATAGAGGGCAGCCATAATTTAAATGACAGCAGGAAGTAATTTTGCTGGGTATAAGTCAAATTTTCAGAATTTCATGTTCTACATTATTAATTCTAACAAAAATCTTCTAAAGATGTCTCTCAGTCTTTTTTTTTCTGAAAAAGCCAGGATCTTTATTCAAGACAGAATTCACTAAATTTAAAGTAATTTCATAGTTGTATTTAACTATCCTGGCATTTTCCATTTGAAATAAAGCCTTATTCTTTGGGAGAATTCTCATAAAATCGGTTATATTCCCCTGAACATCAACCTCATTTTTTTGCATTTGATGCCGTTAGGTACTTTAAAAGTGATAGAGGAGGACTCATGAATTCACATTGGAAAGCAAATAAATGATAGTTCTGTTTTTAGAAGTTCCGAGGAGAGAAAAAATGGAACACCACACAATAGGGTAAATGGCAACCTTCAGCATGAAAGGTTAACCTTAATCCAAGCAGGCAGCTGACAAGCTGTGGCACAAGTTGAATCCATACTGTGTGACCCTCCCACAGACCTCTTTTATCCATTAATCTACAGTTCTTTTTGCACCAATCTAAATTAGTGCAGCAACAGGGCATATCCCACTGATTAATGTACATCATCCTACTAGCTGAAATATTGAGAACTGAAATAAAAGGACTTCTCTAGACCTTTTGGTTTATTTCCTATTATGTATAAATCACATTGATACTGTTTATTTTCCCCTTGCCATGCAAAATGTTCAAATTTGGGGAGCTGTGCAAATTCTTGCTTTCCCCTGTCTACCCTCAATGCACATTCTTAAAGTTTATATTTTTGCCTTTAACAAAAGTTGCAACAGTTAAAATCAAATGTAATTTTTATTCTAACACCTGGAATTTCTATTTCAATGAGTTGCTTACTAATTTTTTATTTTTGTTTTACTATTTTCCCCTCTTTACTAGAATCTGCAATGCAAAATATGATACCCATTCCAAAATAAGTATTGAATTTTTGTAGGCTTAGCCACTGGCAATAGATAGCACTGCCCTCAATGTGGTATAATATTTAGTAATGATGGCATAAAGTGGACAAAGACAACTGTGCTAGAAGTTCCCCTAATCATACCAAAGTTGCATTTTGCTTGCAGAAAAGCTATAGAAAAAGAATGGTGTAGGTAATTGACATGACATGCAGAATAAGGCTCGCAATCTAAGAATATTAGGTAGCACACATAAGGTTCAGATGATAGGATTCTTCACTCAAAGAGTGGTGAGCTGTGGAATTCTACACGTCAGAAAGTGGTTGAAGCCAAAACATTGCATAGTTCTTCATGCTAAAGGCATTAAAGAGTAAAGGGAGGAAGCGGGAACTGGATACTGAGTTAGATGATCAGCCGTGATCACATCGAATGGCACAGCAGGCTCAAGGGGCTGAATGGCCTATTCCTATTTCTATTTTCTATGTTTCTATGACTTGTCAAACCAGGAAGTGGTTTCAGTCTTTTTTTTTATGTTCACAAACTTTTAAAATCATCAACTTTGAAAAGAACAATAAACAAAATCAACTTCATCGAAAAGAGACAATTCTGTGAGTTGCTTATCTGGAAGGTTCAGTCAAGGGGTGCTAACCAGTCTTCTTTCATGGAAATCTTACCATGAGGTTCTAATGGAAGCAGAACAGGTGCAGAAGGGACATGGAATGCTAGAAAGTTAGGGTCAAGCTAAGGAGAAGACAAAGAACTGGAGGAATATTCTTGTACTGGAGTTTATAGACCACATTTCTCTGTGAATAATGTTTCTAAAAAGGCAGGTTGATTGATGTTTCAAGAAGGAGGCAGGAGACAAATTGTAGGTGCTGTAACAAAATAACATGTAAACATTCCTGTATATACAAAATCAACTAAAATACTAAATTCAAAACTCTAGACATCATGTTATGAATTAGCTTTACAGCCCATAAGCATATTTACAGCAATTGCTTCTTATAACCACCACAGTAATCTTTGGTGCCATTCTTGTGCTGCTGTTAAGTCTGGTAATGAGGGCTTGGATTGCTTATGTGGTTTGGCCACATTGTGACAACATGAACTCTTAAGATAGAGGGGGCCCTTATTTCTGGTGTCTTGATTGCTGTGAAGAGTTCTTCAGCCGGCTATATTTCCACTGCAAATGCTGATAGAACTGCCTGATTATCTCTTAGCTAATATAGAACAAGACACCGATCAAAGATCAACTGGAAATTACTCTTGGGAAGCCAGAATAGCAAGATGTTTTCTTCAGACTTAATAAATGAATGGGGTTGCAATCAGCCCAAAACCACAACTGTGTTATCACATTCCACCAATTTGTCCAAAGTTGTTACTAACTGGACAGGCTGATATGGGCCATATGGTCCGGCAGACTGATTGAAGATGGGCAGTTGGCCGCATCGTGCTTGCCATCTCGATGAAAGTAAGGTTAGGTGCTAGAAATTGCTTCCAACTCTTTACCATAGCGATGGGTGATTTTTTAAATGTATTTAAGGAACCACTTCCTACTTTGACAAGTCATAGAAACATAGAAAATAGAAATAGGAATAGGCCATTCAGCCCTTCGAGCCTGCTGTGTCATTCGATGTGATCATGGCTGATCATCTAACTCAGTATCCAGTTCCCGCTTTCTCCCTATACTCTTTAATGCCTTTAGCATGAAGAACTCCCTTTAAATGTATGCATGCAATCTGATGATGAGTCATCTAGACTCCCAACATTAACTTGCTCTATCTCCATGGATGCTGCCTGACCTGCTGTGATTTCCAGCATTTTTTGTTTTCACCTCAACTACTCCATTTGGCCACAAGTTCTACTCTCCATTCACTCTCAGAGTAAAGGCATTTCTCCTGAATTCTTTAAATGATTTATCAGTGGCTTTTACATATTTATGGCCCATAATTCAGGTTCTGTTATCTAGATATCCAAGGTGGGTAGAAAGTGTTTTGGGAGATGATGACAAGATAATCCTATAAAGTTAACGGTCCAACCTCAATGGCCTCAAAAATAAAATGAAATAAAAAACTCCTTTCTGACAGGCAGTTCAACAATTGCTTCTTCCTCTCGTATCTGTGACTCACTGGTTTGAACCTCAAGCAGAGGCTGATGCATCTACCAGACAGAGTTGTTGTGAGATCTATGATTCTGGTCTTGTGGGAGAATTATTTCGATTTGGCTTAAATTTAAGAGTGAAATCTGCTGATTTGTAATTTGTGGTTTATAGCAAAGCATAATGATTATAATTAAAAATCAAGGTGGATGGAACGTGGGCTGGAAATGTATCACATGTTTAGAGGAAGGAAAGATGATTTTATTGAAGCAGATATGATCCTGAGGGAGCTTGATATTGGATACTGGGAGAATGTTTTCTCTTGTGTGGGAGGCTAAAACTAAGGAAACGTTTAAAACAGAGATTAGACTTTTTTCTCCCAAAGGGTTGTTAATATGAAGGATTCTCTTTCCCTGGAAGCAGAGGAGAGTGGGTTTTGAATTACTTCGAGGTTGAATTCTAGGTTTGTGTGTCTCTCTGTGTGTGTCTGTGTGTGTGTGTGTGTGTGTGTGTGTGTGTGTGTGTGTGCGCGTGTGTGTGTGTGGTGGGGGAGGGGAAGGGAGTAGGCTGGTGGCGTGGCTGGTGTTTGGGTTTGCAGGCACGAAAATAGAGCCGAGTCCAGATTGACCATCATCTTGTTGAATGGCTGAACAGGCTCAAAGGACTGAATGGTCTATTCCGATGTTGCTATGCTCACAAATGGTCTAGCACATTTGATATTATACTCCAGCATTGCATGCTGCAAACTTAATGACCGCAGCTTTTGCTTATTGTGAGTTTTGAATGAAGCCGGACACTGAAGAGGAGCAAAGTACTGCTCTGAAGTGAAAAAGGTAAAATTGGGAGGTGACACACTGTGTTACTCTCAAGTACCTCACACCAATTACAGTCACACAGTATAAGCACTAGTATCCTTTGTTCTCTTTCTGTCTGGCTAGATGATGTGGTCAGCAGGAGTTGGCAAGGTTAGAAGAGGATAGGAAGGTTATGCAGAAAGAAGATGAAGAGACACCAAACCAAGAAGTAAGTGTATTTTGCTTAATTAGATTAGATCGGTGAAGACATCAGAGTTCTATGTCTTTTTTCTAATTTATTTTAAATATTTGTCTTTTTCTATCAATTTTACTTTGAGAAAGTACACAATAAAGTTCTCCAAAAAGTTTGATTTACATAAAACAGTGAACAGTAATTTGTCTGTCAGACTTTCAACATCTTCCATTTAGTGTGATTTACATTTATCTTTTGAATTTAACCCCACAAGCTGACCTGTGATATGCAAATAGCTAATGTCAGAGACTTCATTTCTCAGGTGCCTCTTTTATCCCACTTCACGGACAGTATGATCCTTTTCATTATCGCTGAAAACCCACTTAGTCAAACAACTGTGGTGCTCTTGTGAAAGTACCATACTGACAAAATTACACCTTCTATCTCCACTTGAGTAATGAATTTTTTTTTTGCATTAGTGTTTAACCTAATGTTGCCTAGTTACTGTTAAGTTTTTAAAAAAGTAGTTGAACTTTAATGAAAAAAACCACAAAATTCAAAGAGTATGAACATTTATCAATTTATTCTGTAACAGCTTCCTCAAAGAGCAAATCTGCTGCCATTTTTTGAATGGTTGTATCTTATTAACTGGCTAACCATGCATAAGGATAGTTTAACTAAAACAAACCCAAAGCACTAGAGCCATCTTGTGACTATGTTGAAAAAACTGTTGCCAAGTGCATTGTGCAACGTTGAGACTCAAAAATGTTTCTATATTGTTTTTATTATTTCCTTGCTGGAAAACTAATAGACCATCAAGGAATTTATTTGCTTTTATATTAGGTTTTTACTTTTATTTGCGCTCTCTACCACATCACAGCTTTAATTTTGTTCTCTTGTCTTAGTGCCCACTCTGCCCCAGCTCAAACAGAATTTAGTTTATGATCAGCAGTAAAATGGTTAGAACAGAAACTGGTAAAAGCAGTGGTAGTTGTTTCTTTGAAGCTGCGGCTTTCAGGATCATGCACTCACTCTGCGACCCAGAGTGGAGCAATGGTAGAACAAATGATGGATTTATCTTTCCAGTTTAACAAGCTATTGCAACTTTATCTGTAACTAAAACAAAAGAAAAAAATACTCAAGGAGATATGGCAAAATCTATCCCTCATAAATAAAAACAGAAGTCTTTGATGAATCGTAAGCAATTTCTATGGAACTGCATGTCTGACTCTTTGCTGCAGTGAACTTAGCGATGCATTTTGTTATTTGATTTTTCATCACATTATATGACCTTTTACTGAAAGAAGCTCTTGTTTGCAAATTTGAAATCTGTTACAAATATTTACCATCAGGGAACGCGACAGCGTGGCATTTTGCCAGCCAGACTGACTATAAAATTCGCGGCACATTTTGGAACAATTTACTATCACGCTGCTGGAAATCCCCACCCCAGTTTTTAAATGAATTCAGTCTGTCATATACTACTGGAACTCTACACCAGATAGTTATGAATTCAGTATGCTCGGCTAGCTCGAGTGTTTAATTTTTTTTTAATTAACTCTCTCTTAAGCTACCACAAGACTTGCAGACAACTTTACTAAGCCTTGGCATGCAACAAAGTGAATGGTGGTAGGTACAGGAAAACCTAATCTTGACTAACTGACAAGATTTAAATTGAGAAGACATCTTCTGCTGATTAGCTCCCACACCCACAATTATCCAACTGGGGTGTCAAGCAAGGTTTAACATCTCCTCTGATTCTGGTCTCAGGAGAGATCAGAGAGGAAATGCAATTGCTTTTAATAACTGCTGCCTTCTGAACATGCAGACTCCCCAGCTGCACAATTTCTAGCCATTCAAGCTCCCTTCAAAATTAACCTTTCCAGTGAAAATATAATTTCACACAAAATGAACCACCAAGTGATTTTCAGCATAATTTATTCAAATTGCTGAACTCTGAACAGCAGAGCAATCTGCAGTCCGAATGGACCCATGAATCAAGAAAAGTTTATGTACCCAACTGTCTCCCGGCAAATATGGCACTAATTTTAACATTCTCAGAATTCTTCATGGATGCGCTACGGCAGCACCTGCTTCTCATTTAAATTCAATTGATCTGAATTCTTGCAGATAAGGTTCCATCACCTTCCGTCTCATAAAACAGGATGTGAGACATTGTTCTAAAAGCACCCATTCTACAACTTAGAATGCCAGTACCTATTGTATTACAACCCATCAATGTAAAGATGTATTAGCTAAATTAAAATATTTCTGTGTACATTGATCCCATCTGAATTTTAACTAATTATTTATTATTATTTATACATAATTTACTCTTCATTTTTTTACATTTATTTTGAAGGTTGCTCAGTTAAATGGTTGAGCAGTTTTACAATGCTGTCATAATATTTTAATGTGGTAGAGACGTACGCTTTAATGAAATATGATTCATTAATGGCATCAGTAAATACCCACAGTGGGGAATCTTAACAAATCTACTGATTCGCTTGCCATGGGAGCACAGCTTCAGGTGTTGATGCTTACCATCTAAACTCATCAAACATAAGAAATTGGCACACCTGCAGCATCTGCGTGAACTTCTGAGACTCTGCTGGAGGGACGGGGTGATGCCCCTGGATGTGCATGGTACAAAGTTAGTGACCCAACACAAAAACAAAGACGAACGTAATGGTTACAATAACTATCTGGACACCTCCCTGCTGAGCATCATGGAAAAAGGATTTGCCAACTTTGTCCTTGTCAGACTTGTCACCCATCCCAAATCCCATCATAGTTTCAGAACTGGTAGATTTATAATTAACGTATTTTGTTTTCAGTCTGGTAGCTGCATGAGAAATGCTGTGAATGATGGACACAACTATGTATTGCATTCACTAATCTCGCCAAAATATTGGACCATGTAACTAAAATGATTCCAGGAATGAGAAACTGCAGTTAAGAGGACAGATTGAAGACTTTGGGCTGTTCTCCTTACAGAGAAGAGTGACAGGCTGTTTCATAGAGGTTTTCAAAATCATCAGTCAGCTGGATTGAGTGGGTAAGGAGAAGTTGTTCCTACTCATAAAAGACAAAGAGAGAGAGAGGATGCACATTTAAAGTGATGCGGAAATCTAGCATGGGTGATGTAAGAAAAAGCTTTATCACATAGTGAGTAGTTAGGTTACGGAATGCATTGCCTGGAAGCGTTGTGGTGGCGGGTTCAATTGAAGCATTTAAGAGAGCATTGGGAAATTATTTGGATAGAAATCATGCGCAGGGATTGTGAAAAATGGCAGGAGATTGGCACTAGGTAATAGAACTGGAGCGGGTATGTAAAGTTTTATGGCTTCCTTCTGCACCCTAACAATTCTGTGATTCCATGATAGAGGGTTTATTTGAGCTGCTGAAGAAAACTGACTCCCATTAAAACTGCTAAAGGTGGTCTCCTCTTTCAGTAACATCGTAATGAGTCCATGACAAGACAACTTGGAACTTTTGGACATCCTTGGTACAGTGAAACAGGGGTGGTTTCTGGCACTGACACTGCAGAGTATTTCCTTCTCTTTGCTGCCATCATATTCCTTCAGGCCATCTATAGACTGTGCCTACTTATATAGAAGAACTTATAGAAAGCTGTTCAGCTTTGTTCACCTGCTACCCAAGATGAAGGTGTATCAAGTCTTAAGCAAGATGTTGCTGTAGTCTGATGATACCGTATTAATATGCCATATTAAGTAATATTTTCAACAGCAAATGGACAGACTCTCACATCTGTGAAGTGTTTCATTTGACCATTAGCACCTGGAAGACAAATATCATGGTCCAGGATGTTCCCATCCTGCCAATATCCACACTGGCAAATGTAACACTGGAAGTTGTTGATAGTTTCACATATTTAGGGTGCACGAGCTGCTGTTACATTCCAAGCTGACTAACAGAATAAGGGCAATCATGCTGAGAATAGCAAACAAAGCCTGCATCCTCAGCACACTCCTACACTGTGGTGAGACCTGGGCAACATATGCTTGTCTGAAGAAAAGGCTGAACAGCCTCTATCTTAGCTCTCTTAGATGTATCATCACCACCTCTTGATAGGACAAAGTCCCTCAATTCAGAGATCATGGAAGATGTTAATTCCATCAACATGCACTCTTGGCTAAACTATTAGTGTTGAATTAGCTCGGCCACTTTCATTGTATGACAGCCAAAAGCCTCAAATTTTCTGCACAGTAAGTTAGCCACAGAATGACAACCTCCTGGGTGCTCATACCTCAATGACAAGGTCACCCAAAAGCGAGATCTGAAGATAGCGGCATTGACACTGATAGCTGGGAGACAGTTGCTGACAGCTATGACCTTCGGAGACTGACTGTTTGGAAGGACATCGGGGAAAGACAAGCAGAAACTGAAAGCTCAGATAGCCAAAAAGAAGGCCCAGAGAAAACTGAATCCAAAAAAGTGCGCAACTTGTCAACCCACTGTCTTCTTCTGCAGCAAATGTGAACGAGACTGCCATGATGGATTCTCAGTCACACCAGGTAATGCAGAGCCACACTTAATATTGAGTTGACCTCTATGGTACCAACCTCATCTTATAAAATGGAAGCTCCCACTAGTGAATAGAATGAGTTTAAAAACTTTAAGCACCATTAAGCACCTGAGTAAATGCCTGAAAGTCAATTAGATTGATCAAGAATGAGAAATTGTCTTTTAATTCTGAGTTTCAAACCTGACAAATTTGGCTTAATTCAGTTAAAATAAAACCCGACTGGTCTCAAGTGGTACTATACAGGATGTTAATGAGAATAAAATGATATATTTTTCTGGATAAGTACTCAGGCTGTACTGATATTGCTGAAATAATTTACGTTATAAAACTTGTAAATGGTGACTGATATTGTGCAGCCCAAACTCACTTTTGGGGTAGTTGCCCTCCAACACGATGAAATACTTATTCTTTTTCAATAAATTACTTTTTATTACAGCATTTGGCTGCTTCTATTGATTTTCAGATGAGCAAATCTTTTACATTTTAAATTCTATCAAATCATGTGAACAAAGATTTTAATGTGTTTGTACGTATGTATTGATCTATACACTTTACATGATATGCTTGTGTCCCTTCGTCAAGGTCTATCTAATCAAGAATATAACTTTTCTTTGTGTTGCCAACGCAAAATAGCATAATGAACAAATTGTTAACAACTCTGAAGCAGTATTTGCCAATATGCCAAGGAAATCTGCTTGCTTATATCTTCTCACAGTGGAAAACAATGGTAGTGACAATACCTGAAAAGTGCACATTGATATAGGTATTGTATTCAATATGAAGGAAAAGTATCTGCCTGTGTCATATCCTATCAGTGCACATTGACTTAAAATGCTGTGCTGTATCAGGCAGGGCTGTCACTCTCTGTTGTCTAGTTTGTCTGTTGTATACAATCTTGTGCTGAGTCCATCAGGAAGGATGTGAGCCTAAGAGGCTTTTGAGGCTAACAGGCAGTTGAGGCTTGCAGGTCAAAGCCTCCCTTTACATGAATTATGTCACCATTTTCTGCTCAGATCCACTCATGAGCATCTGCGATCAGTTCAAACTGACCTTGGAAGGCAAGGTAAATTGAAACAAAAGTGAGGTCATGTTCTTTAGGAACTGGGTCGCCCGATCCTTTAACTGTTTCACTATCAGAACAGATTACCTGAAGGTGCTGGGAATATCGCTCCGAGCCGCTGGGGCGTGTGCAAAAACTTGGGAGGAGCATATTGCCAATGAGGCAAAAAGTGGGCTTTGGGGAGAGCTGCTTCCTCTCCATTATGGGTAAAAAAATTCTGCTCATCAGGTATGAGGCACTCTCTCTGTTGTTATACATGGCGCAGGTTTGGTCCATCCCCATCCCCAGAATCTGTGCTGTTGAAGTCACCAAAGCTATCTATCACTTCATCTGGAAGTCTGAGATGGACCATGTCTGCAGAGACACCAGGTACAAAGTTCTGAATAAGGGAGGGAAAAATGTACTCATCACCACCTTCATCTTGATGGCCACCTATTTTTGCAGATGCATTAAGCTGTACATAAACCCTCGGTATGCAAACACCAAGTGTCACTTTGTACTGAAGTTCTACCTGTCCTCAGTGTTGTGAAGGTTAGGCCTGCCCTTGTTGCCATGGAACGCTCCAAGTAGTTGGACCATTCCATATTGCCTGTCCTTTGTGGAGAAATTTGCAAAGAAAAACACCTCTGAACACAAGTCTAATGCGAAGTGGTCAGCATGTAGCGTCCTCGAGACCTTGCAGGAAAAGGAGAGGGTGGATCCCATTAGGTTGTTCCTTGAGCAGGCTGCCAAATCCATTTGGCAGAGTGCATCATTACCAGAACTTTCCGACCAACACCAAGACATCACTTGGCTGGCAGTGGGAAAGACACTACCCATCAAATCCTTCATGTACACCCAGCATTTGTGCACCATCACACGCTGTGGGGATATAGAGACCGTCATGCATCTCCTGCTAGAATGTGCCTTAACAAAGGAAGTCTGGAGAAAGATGCAGTGCTTTTGTCGAGGTCCATCCCAAGCAGCTCAGTGACGTAGGACTCTGGGATCTATGGTCTGCTCCCCAGGACGGACACCAATACAAACACTGACTGCACCTGGAGGACCATCAGCTCAGTGAAAAAAGATGCTCTTTGGTCTGCCGAAAACTTGTTGGTCTTCCAAAGCATGGAGCTGACTTCAACCGAGAGTTTCAGACTGCTGCATTTCAAGGTCCAGGACTACGTGCTGAGAGATGTACGAAAGCTTGGGGCAGCTGTTGCCAAGGTGGAATGGGGAAAGACCACCATCCAAGGTCTTTCTGCTGAAGTTAAATGGGGGTCCGTTATATGATCAAACACTTCTGACGCTCAAATATATGTAAATATAATCTTGTACAAGTAAGAAATGCCTTTGGTTTGTTAGCTGGAGTCAAACTCCACGATTTGTTTGTTTCTTCATGTGTTATTCTACAGAACCGAGTTGCTTTAAGTGACTATGTATGTATATAAAGATATTTTCATGAATAAAGTATATTTTTGAAATATAAAAACAAGCTGTGCTGTCTTAAAAATAATGTGAGGCACAGTTGCTAGTGATTATCATGACTCGTGCTTTGGCAAAAGTCTGTATCACTTATTGTGTGATGTCCCCTTTACTATACAAGTGAAACTGGAGAGTACTCTGAAAGTGGATCTTAGTTCCATGAAATACTCATGTGACCTGAAGTTACCATGGGATTGTAAAGCAAAGAAGCAAAGGATATATAGAAGGCTATGTGCAGTGATGTTGGATTTCCGCCTGTCTTTGTAGAAGCCAGTTCAGATCAGAACTGACAATTCAAAACAGAACCTGCAGTTCAAATCGGATCCTGGTGTTGAAGCAGGTCTCTGAGAATACAGCAGAAAATGCTACTATGTGTGTTGTACAGTTGAAAATGACAGAGGACTGAAGACAGAAAGAGCAGGGCTTGTGGACTGAACAAAACTCACTGCTGCTGTTTATTTGTTTTTCAGAATTAACCAGACTATTTAAAGGGGTTAGAAGAGGGAACCTCTGGGGATTCTCTGCCATCAGGTGAGAGAGACTTCATAGACAAGCATCTCGTCAGTGTTAACCAGATTCAGATTCTGACGAAATATAGTCTCAAGGTCTGAAGCAAGTAATTTGAGACTAAGACATGTTACATAATTTTAGTTGAGTTTGGAAGACCATGAGATTGTATGCAGTGCCACATTTCTGCAAGAAGTAATATGAATGTTTCTAACTGAGACATCGCCTCTTCGTATCACAATTAAGGAGTATTGCCACTTGAAATATCTTTACACGTTTTTTAATGTTTGACGTATAATTTTTTGCTTCATTATAGTAAAAGGCTTTTTAAAAAAATGAACTGTCCACATCTTTACTTTTCATTGGCTTTGTGGGGATTTTTTTTTAAGAGGATGGTTCTCCAAGGGAAACAGCAGGACAGCACCAAATCTTTAACTTCAGTTCTATTTTCTAAGCAGATACAAATTGTTAATTTTCCACAAAAAATATAAATTCCATTTGTTGCTATGAAAAAAACATTCATGGTAAGTATATTACATGCTGACAACAGAAAACACAAACATTTGCTCTGCTAGTGCCTTGTAGTCTCAGGACCAGGTACATCTGTAAAAATAAATACTTTTGTTCTCTTAATACCTGGATAATGGTCTCAAAGTAGTATAAGGGACCCTTCAGAAATTTTACACAACAGAGTTTTTTGCTTGGCGTGATCATCAGGTAGCTTTGCTCACGGTCAAGTCGAAATATAACATAAGCAGAATGTCTTCACTTTGTTAATGCTATTATGAATGTAAGGCCTGTTTCACAGCAGCAGGATTCACAAGCCTTAAAGGACAGCACCACAGCTTTTTAAAGTTAAATGTGAAGCTGTTGACTCCAGCAGATGAACATCACATTGCTGCAGGCTGCTAATCTAGCATTTGCCTTTTTTATGAAGTTTAAGGGAGTTCATCTAATTTATAATGAGTTTCCAGAGGGCCAGTTTGCACTTGAAAATGACAGCATATACATGATGGTCTTTGTTGATCATTTCAGAAACGTCAAATTCCCAGATAGAGGTGGGGGATAAAACTTGAATTTTCTAGCATAATTATTTTCATTTGAAAGACAATGTAACTATAATTATTTTGAAAGGTGATTGAAGAAAGTCCTGAGTAGATTTCAACGTCAGGCAGCTCCCCTTCCTGCAGTGCCATATCTGTCTGATTGCTAAACAGTGGGAGCAGTGCTGATTGCTGCTGAAGAATTTCAAATGTAAATGTATTTAAAGCAGACAGAATTAAATTAACAATGACAATATATTTTATGCAGCTTTGATATCTAATTGTAATGTTATTTATTTTTCAAATATCCCAATGCAACTGTTAATTTGAAAAGAAGCTAACGCGCTTTCAATGTAAAATTAATACTCACTTGGAATCACCAGGAATTGTCAATGCCAACTGCAACAAGGAAATAAGAGGCTAATCATTCTGTTTAATTTGATTCTTTTGTTTTGAATAAGCACTCTATTAATATTTGATAATAATAATTATACCAATTTTCAGCGAAAATTTTCCTGTTGCAAAACCTGGAGTATGAACTCAATTTTGACCGATGGAGTAAAGCTTATTCACAATAATAAAATGTTTACTTGGGAGTGAAATGAAATAGAAAGTTTTTTATGTATGTGTATATATAAACTTCCCTTGTACTGATGCATTAGTGTGGCCATTATGTCAAAACTAATTTATGTGACCCCTAGTTTGGCAGTATCCGTCAAGAAAATATCTGAGTTAAATTTTGGGTCAAGTGACAGTTCTGAGGAAGGCTCACCGGACCTGAAATTTAACTCTGATTTTTTCTTCAAGATGTTGCCAGACCTGCTCAGCTTTGCCAGCAACTTCTGGTTTTGTTCCTAATTTACAGCATCTGCAGTTCTTTCTATATTTTTTATTTATGTGGGTCCCTTACCCAACGCCTCGACCAGATTTTGTGCAATGAGAACAGCTCCTTATTTTTTAGCACAGATTTTAATTTATTTTGACTCTTTTATTTTCTTGACGAGTGTTGACATAAATAATCAAGCTCCTATCACTGCCAAAATGGTGCAAGTATGTGCCATTGTTACCACCTTATGTGACACAGCGAGTGTGCTGGCTACATGGGTGATAGCAGTTGAATTCCATGATCAGTAGATAATTATCTCTGAATAAAAAGAAAGCAGTCTGAAGTCAGCTGGACATGATGGATTGATCTCCCAGGGCAAAATTGTATCTTTGGTGTCATGGAGCGCCACCTGGGGGTTGGAGATGGGCAAAGTTCCCATCTGAACAGAAAGCAACCTTGGAACACTTGCTGTGACAGGGCCACTGCAAGGCCATGGTGTTTATCCTCCAACACCCAGCATAGCTTTAAAAAAAACAGCAGTTAATGGTGGCCTGCAACTAATGAAAATGGTTCCAGCGATAAGCTTCAGTCTCTGAAGATCTATCCATATATCTCTCTAAGCCTCAGGATAGTTTCCATTTGTGGAGTGCCCTTCCCCCACATGATAATAAATATCATATCACAGGGATGGCAGTGCTCCTTCATGGAACACTGACTGTTTATTAGAGGCAAAAAAGTTTAAGAGAAATGCTAACAATGTTCATTAATGGCCTGCATCCAGGTTTAATGAGCCGTGTCAATATGCGGACTGGGCAACATCAGTGGCATAATGGTGGTGGTAAATGGGAGTAATTGTGTCCAATTGTATTGCACAGCTTCTAGGAATGAGCCAGAACTGCCAACTGACAATGACAGAGCAATTATGGGAAGGCAAGCGAGCTGTGTCAAATTAGCACTCGCTGAGAACTCATTTTTCAGTGATGTGCTTGCTCTACAACACTACGAGTGATAGCTACTTTATTGTGAGTGATTGGGAGACTAGCTCTGAAAGTGATGTTCTGATTTGTCAATATCTGTATTTAAAAGCTTAGTGTCACAAATATATAGAGATATTCATGGTGGAAGCAGGGCTGCTCATGATCCAAATGATAAGACACTGCTGGGAAGGTCATCTGTCAGTAGGTGCTGACAGAAAAGGGAACATTCAGCCTACTTAAGTAATTACATTTGACTGAGTTTTAAAGATGTCTTCTTTTGTTGGCCTACATTGACTGTAATTTATAATTTACAATATTAGCTCCATGGTCCAAAGATCTGCCAAGCAGTGCCTTGTGTCTTTCCCCCTTCTAATTGCTAAGTCAAAATAAATCTAGCTCCTACAGATGCTCCTACAGCCATCTTTTCTTTCTTATCAGAGGTTAGTGTACATATTTTAAACCATGAAGAATGTTTATTTGGAGATATATGATGCAAAAAGCTGTATTTTATTCACTGATAGCTTAAGTACACAATTTTATAGCTGATTATAACCAGGATTATCTAAAATGACAGTAATCTGTATGAGACAGTACAACAGGGGGTCGGTAATATCATTGGATTTATGTTCTTTAAGCTTTTAAATTGCTGAGTGCAACTCTTAAATGTTCAAAATGTAAAGAAAACTTCAAGTGGTAGCTTTATGTTTACAAATAAGAAGGCAAGGTTAGTAGGTTTAAAATAAAATCTTTTGTGTGATTTTTTCACCCCCCCCCCCCAAAATAGGAATCAAATAATGAGGTTTTTGTATTAAGGCTGTGGGAGATTTATTGCCAAAACAACAGATAAATTGAAGTTTTGCAAATTGAATGTTTTTAAATTACAAACCCTTAAGACTTTATGGAAAATGGTAAAGAAAGTTTATGCTTTCTCAAATATAGAAAACTGCTTATGGGAAACATCTAACTCTGGCATCAAGGGCTCATATAATATTTTACTTTAAAAATGCTTTACTTTCACTACAGATCATAGCATCCCTACAGTGTGGAAACAGGCCATTTGGCCCAACAAATCCACACTGAAAAAATTGTTACACTTAATGATTTGCAATTTACCTACAGAGTGTCCTTGTGATCAACTTGAAAATATTTCTTGGCAAACTATTGCAAGTAACACTCACTTCATAAACAGTCATGGTTATGTATATCCATGGTGAGTTGGTATTGTCTGATTCAAACCCACTAATTAAGAATAATACTTTGAGGTAAATCTTCCTAGACTTCATCACGTTGATTGGAAAGTGTGAATATGTTGCTCACAATTTTCCAATCTGTGTTCCCAGCAACTGAGGAACTGCTGCCCGAACAAGGAATCTGAATATCCAGCCAAAATTGTAGACACCATGGCAGGTTTTTAAAATACTGATCTAATCTTGGGATTCAAATGACAGATGGCATGAGCTAAACTCAGTAAGGCTACAGTCTTGTATTTACTGACAGACTTCAATGTCTATATTCTGCCACTGAAGATAACAAAAAAACCAAGGCATGATACAGCCACCTGATGACAGAAGAATTTCCATATAATATAATGTCTTCAACGTTAGTACCCCTTAAACAGATATTTACTATTTTCTGCATCTTATGTTTCCAACTGTGTCCTGACCAAAATAAGAGTGTTTCAGCAAATCAACATTTTGACTTTTTTTTAATGTAATGAACAATCACCCCAGTCTTCTAAAGACGAAGAAATGCAGTTTCTAGATTGCTCATCTTTTTGCAAAGCAATTTAGTCGAATCCCTCTGAAGGATAATGGTTCCATTGGAGTTGATCTTTTCAGTGTTGAAGAAATATAAGTGACATTTCAGCTATTTGTGACTGGTGCCACTTTTACATGTGGACCAAAAATGTAAAAGAAAGGCGAAGCAAACATGGTAATTGCTGCTCTTGTCTACTTACCTTCATTGACCTTTTCAGCTGACATCTTAGTCTTCAGGTTTAACTGCCACTTTCCTGTGATTTTTGAAGTCATGTGTTTCAGTATGTCATTGCTATAGTGTGATACGTGATGACAGCAGAAATTTCAACAGTTTTTTTGCCTCTTCCACAGATGACTGTTGGAATTGCTTATTGATTCCAATAACATTGCTATAATACAGATGGACACGTGAAAAGGGTGATTGACCAAAAAAAAAACTCACAATTTATACAACTCAGGTTGCTATACCATTCAGGCTGCAGAAAAAAATACATTTCCCTATTAAGCAAGCTACTAAAACTGACATTTCAATTTAAGAAAAGCACGGGGAATCTTGAATTTAGACAACATTAATGTTTGGAATGGGAGATTTCAAAACTTCCCTGGTTTTTTTTAATATCTAGCATCTACAACATGCCTTGGCACAATATTTCAATACAGAATAGAATAGAATAAAATAGAATACAGTAGAATAGAATATCCTTTATTGTCACATGTACTCCACTGTAGATGTAGTCAAAAGCTTTTACAATGCCTGCCTCATACGGCTCCTTCTTCGGTACAAGTACCTAGGTGCAAATCTTGGACACAAAAGAGAACTAAAAAGTAGTTGCATTACTTTACAGAGTTTAAACAAAAAGTTAGAAATAAGATATTGTTAAGAAAAAAAAATAAGCGTACCAGAGGAGCTCCAGCAGGATTATCTTACTCTGCTGCCATCTTGCCCATCGAATATAGGGCAGTGGCTACCAAAACAACCTATTCTCCATTATTGTAAGAATATCTTTTGTGAGTATTCTTTTGCTGCTTTAGTGTATTTTTATTATATGAGATGTTTTGTGCTTTCTGAGTGAAAATGCCAATATAATACTGGGTTGATTTTTATGGTCAGATTTGTGCTGTCAACGCCTGAAATCTATCATTCGATTAAGATCCTCACAGCAATGAGAAAGATAAGACTTTGGATGGAATCCTCTAAGGCCCTGACATGGGATATCGTGAGAAATTTGGGAGAATTGTCTGAGAAAACCATCAAGGCCTTTCTTGACTTCAGGAGCATCAAGTTGCATTTTCCAACCCGGGGTCCAGTTGGCAAGACAAGATTCTCGTCATGGAACAGCGAATGGATCTTCACAGGTATTGTTGCTCATTGTCACTTTCATTAATACTTAATTTCCCCTCGGTAATAAACAGATTCCTATTCTACCACGCAACAGGTAGAAACTAGGTGCTGAGAATTCCTGACTTGAAAATCAGACCCTTCTAAGGAAGGGTCACTGGACCCAAAACGTTAATTCTGTTTTTTCCTTCACAGATGCTGCCAGACCTGCTGAGCTTTTCCAGCAACTTTTTTTTGTACGTGGAGACTCCAGTTTGCTCCTTTCTCCTTCAGGGTGTTATCATAACCACCTGGCAATATTTCATGGCATGCTTCTGGGCTGCAACTGTATGCACCTGTCAGAGACAAAGTCCCACATAAGAGATTAATGTGCAAGATTAAAGCACATGGGATTGGGGGAGTGCATTGAGAATGATAGAAAACTGATTGGCAGAGAGGAAACAAAGAGTTGGAATTAATGGGTTATTTTCAAATTGGCAGGCAGTAATGAGTGGGGTACCACAAGGATCGGTGCTGGGACCTTTGCTTTTCACAATATATATTAATGATTTGGATGAAGGAACAAAAAGTAACATCTCAAAGTTTGCAGATAATACCAAGTTGGGTGGGAGGGTGAACTGTAACGAGGATGCAGGGACCCTTCAGCATGATGTGGTTGGGTGAGTGGGCAAATCAATGGCAGATAATTTGGATAAATGTGAGGTTATTCACTTTGGAAGCAAAATCAAGAAGGCAGATTATTTTCTGAGTGGCTGTAAATTGGGAGAGGGGAGTGTGCAGTGGGACCTGGGTGTCCTGTGCATCAGTCTCTGAAGGTAAGCATGCAGGTGTAGCAGGCAGTAAAGAAGGCAAATGGTATGTTGGCCTTTATTGTGAGATGTTTCAAGTACAGGAGCAAGGATGTGTTGTTGCAGTTGTACAGGGCCTTGGTGAGGCCACACCTAGAATATTGCATGCAGTTTTGGTCTCCTTTTCTGAGGAAGGATCCGCTTGTACTTGAGGGAGTGCAGCGAAGGTTTACCAGGCTGAATCCAGGGATGGCGGGACTGACATATGAGAAGAGGTCGACGAGGTTGGGATTGTTTTTGCTGGAGTTCAGGCAAATTGGGGGTGGGGGGAGGGGGGGTGGGGTGAGGGTGGGTTTCATAGAGACTTATAAAATTCTAACAGGACTAGACAGGGTAGATGCAGGGATGATGTTCCCAATGGTTGGTGTGTCCACAACCAGGGGTCACAGTATGAGGATTCGGGGTAGACCATTTAGGACAGAGATGAGAAGTCATTTCTTCACCCAAAGAGTGGTGAGCCTGTGGAATTCCTTACCACAGGAAGTAGTTGATGCCAAAACATTGAATGTGTTCAAGAGGCAGCTGGATATAGCACTAGGGGCAAATGAGATCAAAGGTTATAGGGAGAAAGCAGGATTAGGCTACTGAGTTGAACGATCAGCCATGATTATGTTGAATTGCGGAGCAGGCTCGAAGGGCCAATGGCTTCCTCCTGCTCCTATCTTCTATGTTTCCATGTTTCCGTGTCACAGTCATGGATGCTGGCATCTGACACATGCCAACCATACTGCACCATACTGCTCTTCAAGGTTCGCTGAACATTATTGCAATGATGCTGCAAGAATACTTTGCACACAGGGAAAACACAGCCTCACCAATTGGACAAGGGAGCATCGAAAGGCTGACTGCTCACTCCCTTAGGGTCGACTCACCATGCACCAACTAAACGCTCACAGCACACTTGCCCGGTCTTGAATTTCAGAGATTTGCCCCTTCAGCCACACTTTCAAGTCTTACAGTGCTTTTCTATTGCCTTACAATTTAGCACAAACGCAAAACCAAGCAGCTTGTCAGCAGTCTGAAGTCAAGAAGAGGGACATTTCACTGTATGGGTCAGTGCATCATCACCATCACAGCTACAGAATGTGCCACCTACTTCACGGCTAATGCACTGCATGTGCTTCAACCAAATTACCATGTCGGAAATTACCATTAGCAGCAATGTGTACTGCCTACAAGATGCACTGCAGAAATTCAGCAAAGCTCGTTAGACAGCACCTTCCAAACCCACAACCATTTCCATCTAGAAGGATAAGGGAGCAGATACATGGGAATACCACCACATGCAAGTTTTCTTCAAACCACTCACCATCTGACTTGGAGATATACTGCTGTTCTTTCATTGTTACGGAATTAAAATCCCAGATTCCCTACCTACGGGCATTATGGGTCAACCTACAGCACATGGGTTGCAGTAGTACAAAATGGCAGCTCACCACCGTCCTCTCAAGTGCAAATAGAGATGGGCAATAAATGCTGGCCATCTTGTGATGCCCATATCCCCAAGTGAATAAAAAAATAATGAAAGCCGTGTGGTCCTCATTGGAGTTGAGCAGAGCTACTGGCAATCAGACTGTCCCAGTGCAGTCAGTTTCGGGCAGCATCTGCACATAGTCCAGGTGCTTAGCTATGGTCAGTCATCAGTGTGTAGTGGTCATGGTCAGGAGGTCAGTTTCGGCACATTCTAGGGTGTGAGCCTCAGGCCTGTGAGTTGGTGGAATGAGCATTAGTGGTGGGGGTATCAGAGACATTGTAGGGGAAGAGAGGTGGAGGGGATCAGTGATAGGGATTGTCGGAAGTAGTGTGGGATATAGAGGATCAAGGATGGTGAGGGGGGTGACTCAATATGTAAAGAAGAGAAGCTGGTAGTGCATGGTAGGCCATGGGATGCTACGGAGTGGACTGATAGGCAGCCACAGCCACCATCAGCTCAATGGGGAGAGTGTGCAGCATAAAGGTGGACATGACCAAACTGTAGTATGGGATGCAGGGGGCTAGAAGGGCAGTTACAGGCGGAGTCCCACGTGATGGATGGGAATATGTGGAAAGTTGGTCGATGTGAGCTGTCCAAGGAATGCTAAGTACAAATGTATGAACATACAAGCAAGCAACAAAAGTAGGCCATTTGGCCCTCCAGGCCTGCTCTGCCATTCAATAAGGTCATGACTGGTCTGATTTTAGTCTCCTCCCTACATTCCAGCATATCTCAATACTCTTTCCCCGCAGAATCTTACATAAACAAAGAAAGACAAAGAACAAAGAACAAAAACAAATAAAGCACAGGAACAGGCCCTTTGGCCTTCCAAGCCTGCACCATCACATTGTGTCCATTCATACTAAAACTGATTTCATTTACAGGATCCATATTCCTCTATTCCCTTCCTATTCATGTATTTGTCCAGGTATTTCTTGAATGCTGCTATTGTATCGGATTCCATTACCTCCTCTGAGTTCCAGCCACTTACCACCCTTTGTGTGAAAATCTAAGTTTCAATTAAGTCACCTCTGATTCTTCTAAACTCCAGAGGATATAGACCTATCTTGGCTAGCCCTTCCAAGTAGAAAGGTGCAAACAGTTCAGTGTTGGGGGGACCTGGAAAGCAGGTGGAGCCTGGTTCCCACAATGTCCTGTATGACCTACATTACCTTCCATGATCTGCCAATTGCTAAAGGTGGCCTGCAAATGGAGAATGAGGAAGTGAAACAAACAGTGAGCAGAAGCCAGTGTCAATTTGAATGGCCAAGAACACGAGCTCCATATTTGTACAATTAGAGGCTCTTCAAGGGCAATTCCATTCATCAGACACAGGCAGATTGCAGGTTCACTTCATTTGCAATGATATCATTGTGAAGTACATGCAATATGTGAGTCGGTGTGGTCAAATGCTGGTCAAAAGCAATGTCACCCATTATCAGAACTTGAAAATTAAAGATCACCATCTCTGTGAAACAGAAGTAATCACATGCAACCTTGAAAGAGACATCCTAGGCTCAAATTACAAATGGCTAGGACAAGACATCCTAAGGTGCGGGGGGCATTGGATTATTTTCCCTCTCCACCTGAACTGTAAGCGTGGTATCCTGTATGCATTGATTCTTTTCATGGTGACTTGGGGCCGGAGGAGAAGATCATTAGTGCTCATCCCGCACTAACACTCTGCTACTATCTCCAGTGGCATAACCACTGGAATACCCATTTAAATAAGGGGCCATGTCTAAATGCCAAGATGAGTTAACATAAACCTCCTCGTTGGAATGCCCCATCTCTTACTGTATGGGGATGAAGTCTTCGTTTGCAAGATATATAATTGTTGACTGTTCTCATTGCTAAGAACCTCTTCTGTGTCTGGTGCTCCTGACACAAGTTCATTGCAAGCATGACTGATGGATCCAGCCACAGCAAGTGTCATCATCCCAGAAACAGTATTTGGAGTTGGAGGTGGAATGGATATGCAGCAGCAATTTGCAGTGGAAACCGGACACAAAGAGGTCTCAGTTGAAAGGCAATTCAGAATGAATCACAGGCAGAAGAGGGCCAGAGTCTTCTGTCCTGTTGCCTTTCCTTCAGGTGAGCAAGGCACAATGTTGGCACAGGCTTAGGATGCCCTGGGGATACTTTAACTGAATTATGTCAGCTGCTGGAGGAAGGCCTGTGACCTGAAGGAGAGGGTGGCCTCATATCCTCATGGCCATCAAAGCGACAACTGCATTGAACATTTATTCAACCAACTTCTTCCAGGGAGCCACTAGGGACCTGTGTGGGATCACTCAATCATCCACGCACAAATGTATCAAGGCTGTGACTGATGCCATTTGTACTAGATTACACCACTTCATCTCCTTCCCTGTAATGAGGTCAGTGCTGCAGCCCAGATAGCAGGATTTGGCAACTCAGCTGGCTACCCCCAGGTACTGAGTGTTACTGACTGTGTACACATCACTCTGAGGGGACCATATCGGAACACAGTCGAGTTCGTCGATAGAAAAGGATTCCATTCCATCAGTGTGCAGGTGATCATTGTGAGGACCACTTCCGACAGGTTTGCGGCCAGTACACTGGGAGCTGCCATGACTCCTACATTCCGACATCCTTGAGAACTCTTATGTTCCTGCTGTGTTTGAAGGTCCAGATGCCTTTCAAGGCTGATTACCAGGATAAAGGGCTGCCCATTGCAACAATGGCTGATGCCTCCACAATGCAATCCCTGACTAAGGCGGAGGGTAGATACAATGCAGCCAATTCTTTGTCCATGGCCACAGTGGATCATGCAGTATGGGTCCTATAGATAAGATTCTGCTTCTTGTGCAATTCTGATGGGACCCTTCAGTATTCTCTGGACAGACCGTGCTTATATGCTATGCTTTCATCAACTGGTGCAGATAATGTAGGAATGTGTTGAATCCTGAGGAACTGAGAATGCAGGATCAGTTTTCTGAGATGGAAGATGAAGACATTGAGCAACAAGAGCATCACCTTGTGTATGACAGAGCTTGACTGCATTGGGTGGTTCATTAAAGCCCAGTTCCAGTAGATGAGAGCTGGTTGCATTGATTATTCATCGACTGTAAAATACTTGTTGCTCAACATGTCAGCAGTTCATTTGTTTGATTTTTGTTTGACCTTGGTTTCTGAAAATAAATACAATTGTTATCCATTATTTGAAGGCTTTCCTGTCTGTGAAATCCCATAGTGAACAATGATGAGATTCTGGATCCTTTTGGGCGTTGGGGACAGACCAACAGTAACTTACAGTTGATTATAAGAGGGGATGTGGCGATGAACTGGGGATATGGGTGGCCTACTGCTTAAACAATGATTGGTGTGGTATATACAGGGCAGTGGTTGCCACTTTACTGTGAGAAGTACTGGATTATGGCTGCTGTGCCACTACTTTAATGGTGAAGGGCAACTATGGACTGCCAACACTTGATATGCGCACGGCCGTATTTCCAAGATGGCACTGCCATGAGGGACAGTGGTCTATTCTGGGATATCCCAGCAATAGCATATTCTTCCAATTACAGCAAGTGGTCAATCAAGCTAGCATGAGTCAAGAGGGGTGCCATAGGAGCATGGTAGGTAATTAATGAGGCTGGTTTGGGATGATTGTACAAGAAAACTGTTTGGGATCTGCTAGGGGAAATCTTCCATGAAAGTCAATAAAAATGACACATCCGAAAATATGTTAAATTTTAGCCCTTTAATTCCACAGGGTTTATTTTGTCTTTTGGGTAACTGACTGGTGGCCATGGTAAAGTGACTGCGATACTTTTAAGATTTTCTTTGCATTGATTAGCGAACTGTGGGTCACTAAACGAGTGTCTGCCAGCAATGCACACAGGCATTTGTCCAATTTACAGGCTCTATCTTGTCTATTACTTTAAGAGTCCTGTAAGCATTCTGAGCCTTGTGTCTGTTAATTATGATCCTGACTCATGTTGAAGGACCTCTTCAAAATGTACATTATCAATAATCAAGATACATTTAGGGCCCATGCTGCTCATGATTTTTAAGTGGCCCCTATAGCCATTAACAAAAGCCGGTCTGTCTTCACTTGAGATACATGCACAGCACACACCCTCTCCCATACCCTACCTAGCAACCCCTCCTGGGACCTAGCTCAGAGTGAGGTGCGTTGCCTGACACTGATGTCAGAAATATGTTGATGAGGCACAAGAATCAATTTCCTTGGTTTAGATGTACTCTCTTTACCCTCATGTCTCTTCATTATAAAGATTCAAGCATTGTGTGTTGAAACTAATCATTGGAACCCTGTTGCCTATGTCCGTTGCAAGCTGTGTGGCTGGTGCCAAACACAAACACTAAGTATTCTAAGATACATTGGCATATTCTGGGCTCTCAACCTTGATATATCTGTGCTTTTCAAAGTTATTGTGTTTTTACATTACTGCTATTTGCTTCATTACACTGGACCTACAAGCTCACTAATATCATAATACTACTTACAGCGGAGCTAGTGGATAACTAATTTAAATATAGCATTTTATGCTATTCATTGAATATTTCTATCGACCCTTTTGAGTGATGTATCATCAAATATGCCATTTACTCAGCAACATTATATATCTCCGTTTTTCTTCTGAATTATATGTCACAGTTTTAATAACATATACAAATAAATGCCCATGTAATAATAAGATGGTGTGGATTGTTACTTGTTCCGACAAAGCCTGCAGCTTCTGAATTCTCCTGTAGAAAGGTAAGATTAGATGATGACTGACATATCCTAAAGTGGCACTATTTTGGTTTTAATGATGTCAGCACTGTTTCTTTTCACTTTGACAGACTGCCACCACCAGTCTGAAGTTTTCAGCATCAACAAAATTCAATTCCTTCATAAATATGCTGATATATGTGGGGAATTTTAATGAACTGAATTTGCCCCTGAATTGGATATATTTTTAAAGTAGCACTGATATTTCAGCACTGGTCCAGTAACCTGGAGTGACACAATAGCATAATATATTGGTTTGTCCATGTGCGATATCAAACCAATACAATACATTGTCCAGCACTGTTCCTATGTTTACAGCCTGAATTAAGCCATGCCACTGGATGGAATTGACAGGAGTGCCGCTAGAAGTGGAGAAAGTGGTGTGAAGTGGCAATGCTGAACTAGGCAAAGTGGAATCAAAATATTCATATTCTCATGAGCTTCCTTTTAGTTAGCACAAATGTGGCAATACCAGGAGCTTATGAGGTTCATTACTTTTTCATGTGGTGCAAAGAAACATCTACAATGGAGGAGGGATGTGCAGTGAAGAAAGGGAGACCAAAAATAAGCCATTTGTTTTTCACACCTGAAATTCAGTAGTTTCTTCGTGTGATTCTGTAACACAACTGTTTGAACCATTAAAGTTTTGATCTATTTGAACAATAACTTTAAGCATGTCTTTCAATTTATAAATTCCATGTTTACTGCATTTTGTCAATTCTGTTACTCATCATGATTCTAATAATTAGTTTATGTACCTTAATAAAACATAATTATTAAGAAAAGGGTGTTAAGATGATTTGTAGTATTAGGTTACATGAAATGTTCCACTACAAATTCAGAATTCTGATTAGTTAATCCAATTAGATGCTACTTATATTGATTAACAGGAAGGTTTATTGACAAAAACATTACATCTAAGTGTTTCTAGTCAATTTCACTTTATTTGAAGTAACCAACAATGAAACACAAGGGAACACTTGTGCCAATTACACCAATCAATGTAAAGTGTGAAATTTCCCGTTGTGGAAATACTGAAGCAGCTAATTGTTATCCATGCAACATAATCCATTCTAAACCATTGTAATTTATTTTAAATTATTAAATGACAGATCAGCAGTGGCATCCCAAACAAAGATTAATTAAACATCACCTTCCAATGAAAGATTACAGATATAACATTTAATAGACACATAAAATATTACTACAATGAACAAGGCAATCTTTTGTAATTCAACTAGTCCAGTCTAATAACAATATTGTTGAATTCTGTTGAATAACATTTACTTAACATCCATCTTTTGAGAAAAGAAACACAGGCCTGCTGTGTTCATCCAGCCCCATGCCTTGTTATCACAGATTATATCTAATTGTTTGAAGTTATTTTCTGAGAAGTGAATTACCATATACAAAATAATCTAAAAACAGTATTGGTGTGTTGCAACACACTTGATATGTGGTCACAACAACCCATACAATTAAAAGTGATATGTTGCATGGGATTGACCTAACTTTCATGGAAGAATGAGACAAGTTGGATGACTTTTCTTCTTATTGCACTAATTTCAATACATCAGGTTCTCTAACTCAAGACTAACGTTAGTCAACTGATCATTGGATAGATGGTCATTGTGGGATTCAGAAATAATACTCACTAAGGAAGTTCCTCAGGTGGCAATTTTCATCATTCCTGTTTTGAATGGTAAGCTGGTGGAGCGCAGCATCTGTCCATTGCAGAACTCGTCTGACTTGCTAGCTGTTATTATTCAAACATTTTAACTTCATGTTTTGAGAAAAAGTTGTTGAGTAGGTGAAGAGAGTATTTTGTACTTATTTTTCTTAATAAGGCATTGTAGCTCCAAAAATGTGATGTTGGCATTTTCAAAATTGTGCTCAGCTGTAATGCCAGCCCATTCAAAGCAGCAATGGAGAGAACAATGAAGCCTCAAGAGAAGTTCCAAAAGTGTTCCTCCAATTAATTGGAATTGACTCCCATTGATTTGAAAGAGGACACAGTTGATCAGCCATGCTATAAGAGGATTTGTTGCTGTTCTATATGGTTGAGTCTAAAATCAGTTACTGCGGTATATTTGGTTTTATAATGATTTGATAAATTAATCTCCTTGCTGGAACTTGATAACTATTTTCATAAATTTATTGGTCTGTATTTTCTGAGGATTTTTTTATTTGATGATGAGCTACACTGGAAACAATCATGAACATGGATCCATACGACAAGTATGTTGAAAGTTTCTTGCAAACTGTTTGGAATATTTTCTTTTGTAGATCAGACAAGTAAAACATTGGCAAAACAGTTTTGTTTTCTTTTCCATTTGTACAAAAAATGGGAAAATTGTCCATGTAATTTCGTATCTTAATAATACAATGCTTTTTGTAATAGTAAATAATGAAGAAATGTCTTTTAGTTTCTGTTTGCTTAGCAAAAAAGAAGTTGGCAGAGTGAAACTTGCTACAATAATATAATCAATCAATGCTATTAATAAAATGTGGATTTGTTCAGTTCAATGAGAATTATTTCTTTATACAATTATACCCCATTGTCATTTCAGGCTTAAGGGAATAATATGAGCTATATCTGAATTCCATACTTTCAGCATTCATGTACTGCACATTTCAGCAAAGCACCAAATGTAAACGACCTTCATCCATCCTGCCCATGACCGTACCACTTAATAATAGCAGAGTGCATCAGACTGACAAGTCACAAATTGTTATGTATGACTGTCAAAGCAGTCTTAAGAAGAAAACTCCTGTTTTCTTCCAATTGTTTGAAGGGTGGGAGAATTGTGGCTCTAATACTGAAATCCCTTGCGAGAACTTCGAGACATGACAGGTATGCATTTTTCAGCTACATGTACTCCCGTAATGAAAACTAAACACACAACTCTTACTTTCTGCTCCTGACAGATGCATTGTTGCCAGTGGGATTCTTCCATGCCACTTTCAGATGTCTGGAGAGATAACCAATAAGCAATCAATGTTCTCAGTGCAAAATGAAAACATTCGACTTTTGTGATATCATGACGGGGTTTGAGTGTATAATTAGCCAACACAGGAACCAAGGGCACTTAATCTTTCCCCTAATGGCAATTCCATCCCATCACAGCCTCCCTCTGGGGGGTAAAGTGTAGTTTTTTACCGAGTCACCTGGGTCCCCAGTTGTCACTGCTCATTCTTTTTTATCAGTAGTAGATGCCTTTACATAGGTTCTGGCATTATTCCATTCATCATTGCCTAGGTTTTGTAAGAATATAAGGGCTAACCTAAGGTGGCTAAGAAAGCACTATTTATCATCTTGCAAAGTCTGAAATAGAAACCCCAGAAATGGGCCCAGTTGCCTTTTGCTGGTTAGTTTGTTATATCATTGCATTTACTTTCCTGAGGAAACTTTACTTGAGTGATACAAGATAGATAGCACATAATTTTAAACACCAAATAACATCTAAAGGATTCCTACTCTGAATTTCCAAATGCAAAATCGCCCTCCACTAAAAGTCTTTCAAAATGATTAACCTCCAAGGCATTTCGATTTCAGTCAGAATGACCATGAATGTCCTCTGTTACTCATCTGCTATATATTTTTATCATCTTGTCGACAGCGGCCTCAAACTCTGCTACAGAATCAGTAACAAAGATTAATGGGCTCTGTTAGCAAAGCTATCTCAGCTTCACTCCTTGAGACTAGATAAATGCTGACGTAACTAGACAATAACATCAGATGTAACAGATTTGCATACAATCTGCTGATAATGTATATTGAATTTCTCAATGCTTTAACTTACTTGTAAAGCATACAGTAAACAATTTCTCAATTTTGTTGCTGCTTTACTAAGAACCGCATTTTCAATGTCTATAGTTCAAGGCTTAGAAGGTGGAATGAAAGGTGTAGGGCTGTTTCCAGTATCACAGTGCAGTCTGGTGAATGTTTCACAGTATATAGCATGGACTGAGCAGCAAGCAGACTTCGCACACAAAGTAATATCAAATGGGAAGTAGATAATACAAATTATTACAATAACACAGCCTTTTCCCTTCTGGCATCAGCTGTAATGCAGCCCAGACTATTATGCTCTGTTATCTTCAAAGCTCACACCTCAACTATGTTAATACTTTCTTACGCTGTTCCCAGTTGACCCAAACTCACAGCAAAAAATTATCCAGAATTGGACACAAACTGATACTAAACTGGATGTGTCTTTCAAAAATGGGGAATATAAAGCAACCAATCAATAGTAGGTGCTATTGTAAGCCAAAGATTTAGAAATAAAGAATGGAGGAAGAGGACAATCAGTTCAAACAAGCTGGAATAGATGGGGGTGACCAAGGATATCAGCAAGGAGAATTGTTGTCTCACCAATCTGTAGACTGTATACCAAGAGGAACTTGGACCTCAGGAGGGCACGCCACTTTCAGGTTCCAGGTACCACCCTTTGAATTGTCTGGGATTCTTCTGAACAACACTGCTTAGGTCGATATATCTTAGATCTTGACTCATTCTTCTTTCCACAATTACCTCCTATATTCATCTGAATGGGTGAATCCCATCAACACCCACCCACTCAAGTCCTTCCAGCTGCAACTTGGGTCCATTCCTCTATCCTTTTGATGGGCAGTCATCTGAGGAGAAGATTACTGGTATTGCTGTTTTTGGTATACAGGGACGCTATTGTTGGGTTTGTTGCTCTGCTGTTGACCCTTATCAAAGATGGAAATGTGTGAGGCTGTTCCAATGCCTGGTAAAGGCTGACTGCTGCTCAGTGTAATTGAAAGGAAACTGAAGTGGCTTCGAAAATTTGACTCTCATCTGTCAAGTAATGGTAGCACATCCCAAGAGAAGTACGTTGAACAATAGCTTCTCACCTGGGCAAGGCTGGAACATTTCAGTTTCATACTATCCAGCTTATCAGTTTCACAGAAGGAGCTCTTCCTGTTATGCATTTGCCTCAGTGAACTTGGGGAGTTGCTGATAAGCCTGAATACAGGTCTGTTGTTGGAAAATCTAGAATTAATGGTGGAAGCAATTCTTAATTAAAAATACTTTTATTACTTACCTGACAAATTCAAGGGGCTTCCCTTTACCTGCAATCCCACCATCCATGAGGAAAACTGGGAGACGGCGGAGTGGTGCCAAGGTGTCAATCTGATGTCAATTTCAGGGGAATGAGCTCCCCAGGTGCACAAAATGCTTCCATTTTGGCTAGGAAATCTCCGCTGCAAATTAGAAAAGTAGCTACAGTAAATGAATGAAAGCTAAAGAAGTGTCTGAAACTTGAAATTGAATGATAAGAAATATGAATGAATATTAAATATGAATACGAAAGAATATTTCGGCAAGATGGCAGCAGAGTAGCACGCTCCACCTGGCACTCATCTGCTCCACTCGTTCTTTTTCTCTTTTTTCTTTTCTTTCTCTCATTTTACCAGCGCTGGAGAAGTGTTGGGGCAAGTATTCCCCAGAGCAGCGAGAGGGGAAACGAGTCCTGGAGATCTGAGAGAGGAAAAGCAAGTCCTGGAATAGTGCAACTTACCTTGGTGCAGCTGAGTGTCTGGCGGAGCAGACTGGAGGCTTGGAGAGGAGCGGGACTGTTGTTGGACAGGGACCTGGCATGGGCAGTCAGATCATGTGCTTGCTGAGCTGCTGCAATGCTGCTACAATGTAATATCAATCTGAAATTCTTTACTGGACTTTAATCTCAATCCTTTACCTGTGTTATAACTTTCTTACTTCTAACTTATTTTTTAGACACTATAAGTAATGCTACTGCTTTTCCTTTTATTCCTCTTTTGTATCCAAGATTTGTACCTCGGTACTTGTATCTAAGATGGCACCATTAGAGGCAGCCATTATAAAAACTTTATTGGAGTACACGTGACAATAAAGGATATTCTATTCTATTCTATTCAACACTAAAGGAAATGCATCTCTGACAACATTCAGAGAGCCGTAACCACTGAATTATTGCATAGGGGCCTAAAGAGTTGCCAGAAGGAGTGTCTTCAAAGGCAAAAAGGTGCGTTTACTAAAGAGGCTCCTGTTACTTTAGAGAAGAATAATGATGGGGAAAAGGAAACCTATTTTTAATATGGTATGCAGTTAACGACCATGCACCAAGACATTGTACATGTATTTCAATTTTTTCCGAAATCACAACTTGTCTGTTGATAAAATTCTCTTCTTAGAACAGGAAGAAAAATGTACAAACTACTGACCAAATAAAGAAGGTGTCATTAAACACCAGTCAGTCCAGACATCCAAGCTTTATTTATCAGGAACATACAACTCAATGTATTCATAACAGTTTCTTTCTTGCTGAATTAGAACTTTTGGCTCCTGAGGGTAAAGGTGACAGTTTAAGTATAGCTTCCCTATGTTACAGCTTACATGAGACTCTAATGGAATGCAACAACCAATTAAATATAATCATTTCTGCAGTTACTCCTTTGTTGTTATAATTAATTTGTATTAATAATGATTTATAGAATGTACAGCACTAAATGTAATGTCATGTTACAGAGTTTCTAAATTAATATATTTTCAATACCTGCAGCTTGGGTGCAAAGCCCAAATCTTAAGGTTTGTAAAATAATTTTGATGAATGTTGCTTTTGCAGCAATTTTTCAGAAGCATCCTTAGAAGGACTGATTATGGACCAACTATCTTCAAAGCACAGGAAAGCTCACTCTCATTCTTGTTTGAGATAACATGTTCAAAGTGAAGGGAAATTATGGCTATTGTTTACATGGAGGTCGTGTTATCTTGTGAAATTCAATTAAAATGATGATTCCCTCATCTCTGCACAAAGGGACAAGAGTACTCCATTCAGTCCACCTTATGGCATCTACCCAACATTAGAGAAAATTGCTCAGGTATGTTCCGCACACAAAAGATAGGACAAATCCAACCCAGCCAATTACGGCCCCATCCTTCTACTCTCGATCAACAGTAAAGTGATAAAAAGGGTCATCAATAGTCAGAGCTACAACATGAGACAGAACTTGTTCTCTGCCCTTTGCTCCAATCTGTGCATGATCTCTACTACCTCTACCAAATGTTCCCCAGTAGGCCTATGCATCTCTGTCAGTTCTTTAATGACATTGTCAGAGAGTTAGAGGGACATCACCAGTACTGGCTCAACAGAGAGATATTCTCAAGAAATCCTGTGAGAATCAGAAACCTTGTCAATTTCTTCCTCATCTACCTGCCAATTTGTTGCCTCTTGCTGCCATCTCTAGGGAAAAGAACTTCCATTCCTTGATGAACAAACTTCAAGAGAACTTCTAGGAAAGGGTCAGTAAGCCTAGGCATCTTGTGGCCTGGTTTTCCAATACTGAGATGGGTGGGGGTGATGTGATGGTATGTGACGCTCTGTGCTGTTGAGACTGAAGTGCTGTCCAAGTGTCTTTTAAATGTGGTGCCTGGAAGATCGAACCTGGAAGGTCCCAGCTGGGGGAGAAATTCCTACCCATGTACCCATAAAATTTGATGTTTTCTCCACGTATGTATGTGCAATGAGCTGATAAGAATGTGGTCATGTAAAACCAAAAACCCAACTTGCCCCTTGTAATTGTGTCCTGTTTTTAGGCCCACCTTAGTCTCAAGAAAAATAAGATCTGCCCAAAGGCGCTTTCTGATTATATATATTAATGCATTGCTTTATGGATTTGTAAAACATGTATTTTTACAAATTATTTGGAAAATTAGAGAAAATTGTCTCAATTATCCTTGCTTTTTTCAGATCAATAGAGCTTTTTACTTAGTTGATAACTAGATTTGTTTCATGTTGGTCTGCTGTTAAAACCAGTTAAAAGTCAATAGAATACATTCAAATAGAAACAGGTAAGAAATTTTTCCAGGGTCGGCAGACATTATGAAGGATTTTTCTATGCCTGTGTCCAGCTGCTTGGCAAAAATTGGATTGGATCCCTTTCTATTTGTGTGTTTTGACCCGCCCAATTTTTTCAAAATTTGCAGCACCCAGTTGATCCAATACCTCTGACTTTGGATCCAGAGAAATCTTTTCTGTTTTTTTGGTGGTGCTAATAGGACTTGAGTAACAACAAAAGTAAAGCTTATGGGCTACATCTTAATTTAGGGGGGAAAATACTGAATTTATTTTAATCCTTTAACTTGGACAATTCAATCTGGGCTATGTGTGCGTTCTATTGTCATCATTTGACAATCCTCCTAAGCTCATTAAAAATATGGCACAAACGTCAGTGCACTGTTAATAGTACACTGTTAATAGACCTGAACTACTAAGCTCTCAGAATCTCTGTGCTGGAAGTGAAATGTTGCAATTGCATTCAGTCAAATTTGCAATCAGCTACATTGCCCAGATCCCCAGAGCTCAATGGAAGGTCATTCTATAAATGTTCTGTTTCATATGTGATATGAAGAAAGCATTACTATGAGGTTAACCAACAGAAACTTAGATGATGCAGTGCTTTTAAGGTAAAATAACGAAGTCGGGCATTTTGCTGATATGCATATGAAGAATCATTGTTGAGTCAGAAAAGATGAGAATGAAGAATAAACAAATGCATACTGTTGAAGCGAGGTTGAAGAAGGATCTAGGCCCAAAATGTCAGCTTTCCTGCACCTCTGATGCTGCTGCTTGGACTGCTGTGTTCATCCAGCTCTGCACCTTGTTATCGCATACTGTTGAAGCAATAAGTTTCACAGACAAGTTAGAAGCAGGAAGCTAGTGTAGGTCAGCCAAGGCATATGGGTCTCTGTAAGGGATAGGATATTTTCATCACTGTGTTTTAATTAAATAAAGATAGAAAATGCTTTCAACGCTCAACATGTCAGTCAGCATTTGTGTGGAGAAAGGACAAATTGTTCATTATAGTCCTTTCTAGTTCTGAGGAAAGATTACACCTAAAACATTGACGTCTCCTCTCGCCTCCTGAGTAATCTATGGAGTATTCTCAAGATTTTCTGTTTTGTTCCCAATTTAAGGAATTTAGAGTTTTCTGGGTTTGATTCATTTATTGAATTACGTATAATTATAGCTCACAGAGGATGGAAACATTGTCATCAGATTAATCCAAAGGAAATAACTTCTGTATGAAAAGTCACGACTGGAGATATAAGGAATAAATATGGATTCATAGGAATGGAACTATGCAAAGGAAGTATCATGGAACTAAACACCAGAGAAGCACATCATGGTAAACCATGTTACATACAGTAGAGAGAATAATGACAGACAGATCTTCATGTTTGATGTGGACATGATCAGTATTTAGCTAGTAAGTATTAAGACTTTTTGAAACGCTCATAGAATATACTGAGGTGAACAGAAATAGAGAATGTCTCAGCATTTCAGTTTAGATCTTCTTGGAGATAATGATAGGCTTTCTTTGTTCACTAAAAATAATCTCATGTGTAATATCAATAGATTGCTTACCAGTTCAGTCATGCATTTAAATTTATCTGATATGAATATTTTGGCTTTACACCTTCCTCTGTATTCAACATCCAAAAGGTGAACATGCTGTCAATATTAAGAGTACTGCATCAGCTTAGCATTTTATTAGTTGTATTATATTTGCAATGGAAATTTTAAGCTATGACATTTTAAACATTGGATACTTAGTTACATCTCCATCTCGAGTTGTTTGCCATTCTCTTCAGGAGGCTGCAATTGTGAATCGTAACTTTTAGCAGTAACTATTACTCTTATACTTTTTTTTGCTTCTAGATTTGTACCTTACGGCAGTGTGAAATGAGACAATTGAAATAACTATTAACATTCATATTGTACAGCCGAGCACCAAGTACAGAACTGAAGAGGGCAATGTGCTATCATTATTAGACGGTTGGGAACCATTACTGTTTCACTGAGGTGTTCAAATGGTGTTTCATACTGTAGAAAACCTCTTACACTTTATTGTTTCTGAACTTTGGGGTCATTTTATTTTTACTGCAATCACTTGCAGTCATTTTTTTTATATATTGTAGAAACTTGACCAACCCTCTAAATGAACTGGCCAACTAAGTTAACTACTTTTTAGAGCCTCTTTTGAAAATTAATATTGGATGTGTGTAAATCTGCCCCAACAGTTCAACTATGCTGTGATCGAAAATAATCTGTACTAACTTAATTTAATCACAACCAGCATTATTACCCATTCCAAATCATCAACCAATAACTATAAATACATACACTACTTTAAACTGAGCATCATTAGAAAGTAATTTCTAATAAACATCATATTTTATTCTTAATTTCTACAATGGAATAGTGTACTGGGAATATCAACCTTGGTTTACTATACTTTTCCCAGATACTAAAATCTAGACATAAACCCAATGATGCTCTTCCAAAAATTTTTCCTATATAATTCTTATCCTCCATTTGTGATCTAAAGGTTGGTAGCATTCAAAGAGCACCAACTGTAACTCTAGAATGATCAATACAATTGCTTGCTGTAGTTAAATCAATCGGGTCATTGGAACATTCTTCATTGGCTACTTTCTTTGGCTTGCTTTCTTAGTCTTAAAGAAGTTGTTTGTATGTACATATGCGCACACATACTGGGACAGAATTTCTGGTGTAATTGTGGCAACTTTTATGAGCACGCTATTACTAACATGAAAATCATACAACAGTTTGCAGGGAGGAAGCAATACCCTAGGAGTTGTGAGCAACCTTTTGCACTGTTTAAATGTTAGCCTGCTAAAAACAGGTGCTCAACATAAACCTTCCAGAGATTTTCAAGAAACTGTCAGATTTGTATCATAAATATGAATTAAACTCACCACAGAAACCTGAGGTCGTTATATCACAAAATCAGGAATGGTTAGTGACTAGATTGACATGGCAATGCTACGGAACCTCAAATGTTTGGAAAGGAAACAATTACAACTAAAAAATTTCACTCCTGCAGATAATAATTTATTCCTTGAAGTACTTTAAATTTAAATTGCTACTTTTTATGTCTTTTAAATTTTTTTTCTTTATCCAAACTTTATTTCCCTTTTCTACATGTCTCTTTGTGGACATGATTTAAGTCTAATCCATTCCATTTTGTTCCCCATCATTTGCTCAGAATCTTTCTCTAACCATTAACTTCCTTTGATTAGGGAGATAGACATTGGTCCCACCTTTCATTAATGCTCCACATTCCCTGTGACTTCAAAGCATTGTTATCAGATGACATTTGGAGATGAAGAGCAAAAGAAAAAAATCTATATTTGTGGTGTTCATCACAAAATACCCAGCTATATATTTTAATACATTCTTGGAATGTGGCTGGTACTGCAAAGGTCAGCATTTATTTCCCATTTCTAGTTTGCCTCTAGACACTGGGTGTGAATTGTCTTCTTAAACCATTGTAGTTCATGTGAAATGGGTACACTGACAATGCTGCTAGGGAAGGAATTAAAGGATTCTGATTCAGCAACAGTGAAGGAATGGCAGCATATATCCAAGTCAGGATGGTATGTGACTTTGAAGGGAATTTGCAGGTGGTGACGTTCAGATGTGCCTGCTGCCTTTGTCCTTCTGAATGGTAGGGTTTGGAAAATGCTGCCAAAAAAGCTTTGGCAAGTTAATGCAGTGTATCTTGTAGCTAGCCAATATATGAGTCAGCCATCAGCTGCATTTATGACAAATCAGGGTAATCCATTGAAAGCTTAAATTTGTGGTGTCATTGTTACAAGATCGTGGCAACTTAATCCAGAGTACATTTCAGGCATTACACATTTTTTTTTGAGATTAGTACCAGTTAGTCATTGAAGTAGCAGCTTAAACCAGCCTGTTCATTTTGTTAAAACATAATGTAGATGACCTGATTTGCTACTGTTAATGTTCTTTAGGAGCCATAGGCTGCAATATCTGTCATCTGGTTCCCGAGCTTACAGCTGGGAATAAAACACTGATGCAGAAGTTGGTAGCTATAATTCAAATCTGATCCTGTAATGCTACATTTGCTGATATCTCTTTAAAAGAATCTAGATGAATGTGACAGCATAGACTATAGGTGCTAAGAGTGCAGAATGGCTTTCCTCTGATATATGTTACTATTACATCTCTACTAGCTTTCTATCTTTCGATTCATCATTTTTAAATACTTTGCAGCCAATTGCTCAGGTAGAGATTGAAAGTTGAAGTAAATGTGGAACACTTTCCCAGAAATAGCACAGCTTACAGTAACATTAAGTCTGACTTGGAAGTGTAGCAAGGACATCTGGAAGCTAATGTCACCAAGCAGGCAGGATTCCACAAGATTACAATCTCTATTGGACATGTTTCTTGAATTTAATATGCTGTAAAGTGAGTTTACGAAATCTGGCCCTGAATATAATATAAACATCCATTTGCATGAGATTATGCTTTAGTGTGGCTGAGTTAACACACAATTAAATAAGACTATACCAAATTAGGAATTATAGAATATCTAAATTGGATATAATATTTTATGTGTTAAATTTCTAGTCCAAAGATTTCAATGTAATGAAAATCTGTGTCAGGGACTGCCTCCCTGCTGATTTCATAACAGTTCAGCACTGGAGCTCCAGTATGTGGTTTCTTTTATTCTCAGAATTGGGATAACAGGAGGGTTTAGAATGTCTTTTTCTTATTTATGGCCGAGATAAGCAATAGATCGCAGAACGCTCTATGACTGCACATTGAACTTAGAGTAAACTAGCATTACTATTTGAAACTGAGACACAATCTAAAAGGCAGTCAGTAGTAATTTTGCTGTACTCTGTTAAAGACATCACAATGTGCTCACATAAAATTAACATTGAGAAATCTTGAGAACTAATGCATACATTGCAACCTAAACTTTCCCATGTCTTAGCCCCCTACCCCACACATTAGCCCTTATTATTGTAGGCTTGGAAACAAATGAAAAATATTAGATAACAAGGTGTAGAGCTGGATGAACACAGCAGGCCAAGCAGCATCAGAGGAGCAGGAAAGCTGA
>JAHRHZ010000021.1:25689652-25700856 GCA_024137785.1 Ginglymostoma cirratum | reverse complement strand
GTCAGCTTTCCTGCTCCTCTGATGCTGCCTGGCCTGCTGTGTTCATTCAGCTCTACACCTTGTTATCTCAGACTCCAGCATCAGCAGTTCCTACTATCCTTACTGAAGTGAGATGCCTTTCATCATTTGACAGGGGGGTCAATTAACTTATTTGATTGATTTAGTTTGCAATGCATAGTGATGTCAACAGGGTGGGTTTAATTCCTGCACTGGCTGAGGTCACGATAAAGGTTCCACTTTCTCAACCTTACTCATTGCCCGAGGAGAGTCGATCTTTAGGTTAAGCCACCATCAGTTGTCACACTCTGAGGAGAGAGCAACCATCTGGGAGTATGGTGACCTCAGTTACGTGCATCTTTTGGCATTGATGAAACTATGATGATTGTCTCAAACATGGGCTGAGTTCTGCAGTAAAATATCATTAATATTCATCAGGGAATATCCTGTTGCTAAAAACATCCGAACATGTGGCACCAACACTCTTTTCCTCCTCTGGACATGAGTTGTACCATTGTCACAATGTTATCAGCAAGTTAACACTAGACAAGTAACTGATGATGAGAAGATTTTAAGGCGATTGTCATGGCCAAAGGGGGAATGGTGGTTGTTATGACAAGGGATCAGAGCCCAAAAGTACCATGGACATCATCAACTTTTAACTTAGAAATGTGTCTTTTAAAAGAAGTCTGGGAATGTAGCTGTAAATTCAGTCACTGCCTGGCTAAGTCCTACATGGGACCAATGGGATATTGCACCTGAAGGGTGTCAGTAAACTTCTAAGAGAGGTAAAAATGTAATTGGAAGAAATACTGTGGGGGGTTAACTATCAACAGCATACATACGTCACTCTATCCCCTTACTGCAGAACTCACCGCATGTTTGAGACAATCATCATAGCTTCCACAATGCCAAAATATGTAAGTAAATGAGGTCACCATAGTCCCAGATGGTTGCTCTCTCCTTTGAGAGAGACAACTGATGGTGTCTTTAACTAAAGGTCATGAAGCCTTGAGCAATGCGAAAGGTTGAGAAGCTTGGACCTTCACAGTGATCTCAGCCATTGCATTAATTGAACCTGCTCTGTTGACCTCTCAGCAGAAAGCTATGTCTTGCAGATTTTTTTCTTCCATTTTGGTCTTTTAAAAAGAACAAATATAAGGGGTTAAAAGCTGACAGTAGCTTCAGTCTATGTCCATTGGTGGCATGATATCCTAGTGTGGTGATGAGCGTGTTGTAAAATGAACAACACTTCCAATTAATTACTTGCAATCTGATTCAGACTCATTTGAAAATTTTGGACTACCAGGAATTTTTTGGATGTTCAATCACTTTTTTGGATTATTTTAATGGTTCAAATTCTGAGCATAAGCACCCAATTCTGTCACAGACAAAGGAATAATGGAGAGAATTTAAATTATGATTTCTTTTTCCTCTTAAGACAGCAAGATGTTGTTTGATTAACTCTGTTCCTTTTTTAATCCAGTCCCTTAATGTGGTAGACTGAAGGGTATTCGCCAAACACCGATTTTCAGATTCCAATTTTGGCAATAAACAAAGCAAAATTCTTTAAGATAAAATTAAAGATAGGATTTATCAACAAACTTTCAAAACGTGGTGTTTTGATTTTCTACTCCACCCCCATGTAGAAACATTCAGAAAATTACAGAAGACAGGAAAGGAGAGGAGATAGATTATAAACTACATTTTTTGGTAAATTCAGAAGTATCAAAATGTATAATATAATGCCCAGATATTAATGCCCAATAATAGTTTCCTCAATGTGCTGATCCTGTTAGTATTTTCCTTCTTGTAGGCAATTTATAGCTTCCTTTCCAGCCAGCTACTTCCAGACAGAATGAAGGGTCCGATAGGCTGCCAACTAAGTCTAGAATCCTGCTTCTTTTGGGGAGATCACGCAGTTAATGAATTAGAATCTCAGATTTCAGTCATGTGACAATTTCAGGTGCTGATGGCCCATCTCAGTGGGCTAAGGAAGATTGTTAAGCCCACTGTGTAGGTTTACCTTCCCCATTAGAGTGAGAATATTCTCTCATGAAGTAAAGGAAGGGCATTAGTGGTCATTTTAGCGCAGTAACTCTTGATGATTTCCTTTGTCCAGACCTTGCATAACAGCACCACATCATCTAAAATATCGGAGCAACACCATGGACTTTTTAAAAACTTTTAAAATTAAACAGACAGCTGGGCTGAGCTCTGGGAAAAATACACAGACACAGAAATGGCTAGCTGGAACCATTGTTCAGCCTGGAATTCCAATTTACACCTCCACTCTAAGTGAACTATCAGCCAGGTCTAACTCTCCGGACTGAAACTTACTTTTACACCCCAGGCTACCCAACACAGACATTATGGAACCTACACAGGTGCTGGATGTTCAACGTCAATCAACATTCATTCAGAGAGATATCATGCATTTAACTTCAATCGAAATTCATTTACACATACTCTTAACTATCTGGAAGCCCACTGACTTCGAAGGCAGCACCAGTAACACAATGGGAAGCACAGATTTAGCATCAATTTGAGGCCCATAATTAATATAATTGCAGGCCCCAATCTCAATATGAAGAAGCTATTCCCACAGCTATCTTCAGAAGACGGTTCTGAAAGAGCTATCTCCTTGAGAGTGATGCCTCCAACAGCTAATTCCAGAAGCTATTTCCAAGAGCAATCTCTGGAAGGGAATCCCAACAGCAATTCTGAACCCTACCAACACAGACCTGTTTTGTACCGGGGAACCAACAGCAACCAACCACGACCAGCAGACCTAAGAACGGACAACCTCCGAAAAGCACCAAGCCAACCGACACCACAATGCCTCAGACACATCCCGAGGTGGAAACCGGCCCACAAAACCACCAGAAAGTAAGGAAAACCAAGTACTCACCCGATAAACCCTACAGTATCAGTAGGCTCAAGCCACACTGAAGCCCTACACAGTTCGAAGTCTTCATCGAGGCATCATGTACGGCAAGCGAGAATAGCCAGCTGTACTTCAAAATCGTGTTTTTCTCTACCAGTGAGCTTAAACTCCCAAGACCCCAAACTATCCAACCTAGCTAGCAGGGAGGGGAAGGTGAGTGGTGACAGTGCAGGGAACCCAATGGTAGGAAGCCTGATTAAAGTTTTTGGTGATTAAAACTGCCTTTTAGCTTCTAACAGTGTTTAACTTGTGTCGAATTTAATAGTGTATTTAATGACTGTCCCCTGTGTTATTGATTGTGTCACTTTCACTGTTTATTACATTTGCTTCTATGTCTTGTATTATACTTACCTTTTGTATTTAGTAAACACAGAGACTCTTTTGCCCTGAAACACCTGTCCACTGCCCTCTTCATTTCACATTCCTAAATAAGTCCAGCATCAGAGCCAGGGATCTAGGGGTGATTCGAACCACCTAAAAATCAGCACATCGCTGAACACAAACCACTACCCTACAATAGCCATGTTGAAGCCTTTTGTATCAGCTGGAATGTATACACATGCATGGAGTTCAGAAGTTTCTCGAAGTATAATTATGTGTAATCTACCGAGTCCAGCAAGGTTATCCATTTTTAACAGAAACAGAATAGAAAAGAATACCATTGGGATTCTTCTTCATGCTTTTTGGCCATGTCACTGAGGATGGCTCAAATTATGAGTGGAACAAAAACAAAGTTGCTGGAAAAGCTCAGCAGGTCTGGCAGCATCTGTAAAGGAAAAAAACAGAGTTAACTTTTTGGTCCGGTGACCCTTCCTCAGAAACTGAAACGTTAACCTTGTTTTTTCCTTCACAGATGCTGCCAGACCTGCTGAGCTTTTCCAGCAACTTTGTTTTTGTTCCTGATTTACAGCATCCGCAGTTCTTTTGGTTTTTATCAAATTAGAAGTGTGTCCACTTCAAGAAAAATGACCAACAATGGGCAAAGACAAATGGACCTCTGTACATGCAGAGAGCTATGTATTTCCAACATCAGAAAAGTAAGTACCAAGAAAAGAAAACAAAATACTTTTCCAATCAGTTTAACTGTTCAACAACCTATTTGCATCTCATCCCTGACCCAAGTGCTTGGAATCTTTGTTGCTTTGTTCAGGACTGTAAAAGACATTAGAAATCCCCACATTATATTACACCCTGTTGTGTGACTGACCATGAGCAGTGCTATGTGAGATCCAGTAACGTGTATTTAATGAGTTTCAATCCAAGGTTAAAGATCATGTTAGATAACACAAATGTGCCATGCTGGTCGTTCTAATAATATTGTACAGATGACCCTCTGTTATATATATTAACTGCCAATGACTCCTTCACAAATCCAATCATACAGCTGAAGGACTATGAAGGCCTCTGGGACTTCATGCCTGTTTTGGCATGAATCTTTCCATAATATACAATACAAGGAAAATATATATAGTATGCTGGGTTAATATCATCATTGCATGCTAGATTAAGAGACCTTTACTCACCTTTATATCCTAAACTGTAAACCAAAAGTGGCCAGAAGCATTGAAAATCAACAGCCTGGAGGATTGACAGTTTGGCAGTTATTACATGCTGTATTGAATGCGAGATGACTTAAAAGTGGCTTGGGGTCAGGGATCAGTATGTTCCCTTTTGGCACTAAATGACTTTAATACCTTTACTGTATTAGTCAATTGCTTCAAAGCTTCTACTCCATGGCCCCCTGCAGTTTACAGTGTACATTTGAATAGCTTCCATTCTTAACTCACAGACCACCGACATCTGTTTTTTAGCTGTCAGTGGAACTGAATGGTGCTATCACTGATGTCCTTGACAATATCAGGCTAAGAAGGATGCGTACCACATTAATCAACCCACTCTTTTGTGTGCTGTTTTCAATTGCAATCTAATAGTTATTCTCATTCTCGAAGTGCTTTTTGACAAGCTGAAAAGCTTTTTGAAGGGTTTTTGAAAGTAAATGACCTCTCCAAGCCTCAATAGGCCCGCATGGCAACTCCCAAATAATTTCTGTTCCATACAGATGATGGAATATATATTTACCTTTATTCAACCATATTACAAGGTCGGGCATTCAGTACATCATTTGTTGTAGCTCTTTCTAAATGTGATCATTTTTAATCTTTTCAAACCAATCACCTGAAAAACTGATGTCTACATTCCTTAAATTGATTTGAAATGTAAATATCATGCGCAGAACTTCCTTGGAAAATGTGCATTGTGATATGGCGTTGCTAGAATATTAGAAAACAACACTACACAATTGAATCGGATTAGATGAAGCTGACTGAACATTACTTTGTCAGAGGAAATTGGGGGTAGATTCTCAGATCAAAGAATTTGGTTGCAACAATAGGTATGGGAATTGTAATGATTAACCCATGCCTCTTGCTTCTGACATAGCAACCAGGTAAAAATCTAAGGACAAGTGAGTTACCGCGCAATATTAGAGAGAAAATTATCCAGGTTTCTCAGACGCTCACTAAAGTCCTTGATGCAAGAAATAGAGAGGAAACAAGAAATATTTTTCAATTCCCATAAGGGAACCACGACCAAAATACCAAATTTACTCCTTGTGATGGTCTAATAATAAAACTACCAAAAGAAAATTCACTTCTTGGAGTTTTTACTTTGACCAATGTGAATTAGCAAGCGAATGATATTTCAACTCAAAAGGTAAATTTCACTTTAAAATGTCAATACAACAAAAATTTGACTTACACAACCACAGGCACAAGCACCACTGCCCACACAAATGTGGCAGCAATCTCACAATCTTTTCAACGCAGCTTCTGATATGCAGGATCCCTAACTTTCCCACTCAATCAGTACAACCCTCGAGTTACTTTTGTCAGCAGCTGTATTCCTACAGAGGCAAATGTATATAGTTAACATAAGAACATAAGAACCAGGAGCAGGAGTAGGCCATCTGGCCCCTTGAGCCTGCTCTGCCATTTAATAAGATCATGGCTGATCTTTTTGAGACTCAGCTCCACTTACCCGCCCACTCACCATAACCCTTAATTCCTTTACTGTTCAAAAATTTATCTAACCTTGCCTTAAAAACATTCAGCGAGATAGCTTCAACCGCTTCACTGGGCAGGGAATTCCACAGATTCACAACCCTTTGGGTGAAGAAGTTCCTCCTGACCTCAGTCCTACATCTGCTTCCCTTTATTTTGAGGTGATGCCCTCCAGTCCTAGTTTCACCTGCTAGCGGAAACAACCTCCCTGCCTCCACCTTATCTATTCCCTTCATAATCTTATATGTTTCTATAAGATCTCCCCTCATTCTTCTGAATTCCAATGAGTATAATCCCAGTCTACTCAGTCTCTCCTCATAATCCAACCCTCTTAACTCTGGAATCAACCGCGTGAATCTCCTCTGCACCCCCTCCAGGTCTAGTATATGTCTTCTCAAGTAAGGAGACCAAAACTGCACACAGTACTCCAGGTGTGGCCTCACCAGGACCCTATACAGCTGCAGCATAGACTCCCTGTTTTTAAACTCCATCCCTCGAGCAATGGCAGACTAAATTCTATTTTCCTTTTTAATTACCTGCTGCACCTGCAATCCTACTTTTAGTGATTCATGCACAAGGACACACAAGTCCCTCTGCGCAGCAGCGTGCTGCAATTTTTTACCATTTAAAACATAGTTCATTTTTCTGTTATTCCTACCAAAATGGATGACCTCACACTTTTCAATGTTGTCCTCCATCTGCCAGACTTTTGCCCATTAACTTAGACTATCTATATCCCTCTGCAGACTTTCAGTGTCTTGTGCATACTTTGCTCTACCCTTCACCTTAGTGTCATCTGCAAATTTTGACACACCACACTTAGTCCCCAACTCCAAATCATCTATGTAAATTGTAAACCATTGTGGTCCCAACACTGATCCCTGAGGCACACCATTAGCCACTGACGGCCATCAGAAAAACACCCATTTACCCCTACTCTTTGCTTTCTACTGGTCAACCAATCCTCTATCCATGCAAATACATTACCTGTAATACCACGCAACTTTATCTTATGTAGCAGCCTTTGGTGTGGCACCTTGTCAAATGCCTTCTAGAAATCCAGATACACCACATCCACAGGTTCCCCATTGTCCACCATGCAAGTAATGTCCTCAAAGAATTCCACCAAATTAGTTAAACATGACCTACCCTTCATGAACCCATGCTGGGTGTTCCCAATGGGACAACTTATATCCAGATGTCTTGTTATTTCTTCCTGAATGATAGATTAAAGGATTTTCCCCACTACCGAAGTTAAGCTAACTGGCCTGTAGTTACCTGCTTTTTGTCCTCTTCTTTTTTTAAACAGTGGCGTCACATTGGCTATTTTCCAATCTGCGGGAGCCACCCCAGAGTCCAGTGAATTTTGGCAAATAATTACTGGTGCATTTGCTATTTCCCCCATCACCTCTTTTAGTACCCTGGGATGCATTTCATCAGGGCCAGGAGACTTGTCTACCTTTAACCCCATTAGCTTGCCCAGCGCTGCCTCCTTAGTGACAATGATGGTTTCTAGGTCCTCACCTGCTATAACCTTCTTGCCATTAGTTTTCAGCCTGTTATTTGTGTCTTCCACTGTGATTACCGACATGAAATAATTGTTTAATGCCTCGGCTATTTCCTCATTCCCAGTTATTAAATTGGCCTTCTCATCCTCTAAAGGAACAATGTTTACCTTCACCACTCTTTTACGATTTACATATTTATAGAAACTTTTGCTGCCTGTTTTTATATTCTGAGCTAATTTACTCTCACAATCTATCATACTGTTCCTTATAACTTTTTTTGTGGCTTTCTGTTGGCCTTTAAAGATTTCCCAGTCTACTAGTTTCCCACTACTCTTTGCTTTTTTGTGTGTTTTTTTTTCAATCTGATACTTTCCTTTATTTTCTAAGACATCAATGGCTGGTTCTCTCTTTTCCTACAGTTCTTCCTTATCACTGGAATATACTTCTGCTGAGCACTGTGAAAAATCATTTTGAAAGTCTTCTACTGTTCCTCGATTGACCCGGCATAAAGTTTTTGCTCCCATTCTGCCTTAGCTAACTCCTCCCTCATTCCTTCATAGTCTCCTTTTTTTTAAGCACAGGACGTAGGTACTGGATTTAACCTTCTCACACTCTATCTGTATTTTAAATTTGACCATACTGTGATCGCTCCTTCTGAGAGGATCCCTAACTGTGAGATCATTAATTATTCCTGTCTCATTACACAGGACTAGATCTAGGATAGCTTGCTCCCTCATAGGTTCCATTATATATTGTTCAAGGAAATTATCGTGGATGCACTCTACGAACCCCTCCTCAAGGCTGCCATGACCGACCTGGTTTGACCAATGGATATGTAGATTAAAATCCCCCATGATAATTGCTGTACCATTTTTACAGGCATTAGCTATTTCTATGTTTATTGCCCGCCCCACTATGATGTCATTATTTGGTGGCCTATAGACCACACCTATCAGTGATTTCTTCTCCCTGCTATTCCTAATTTCCACCCAAATGGATGCAACGTTTTGTTCAGTGGAACCTATATCATCTCTCACTACTGCCCTGATATCATCCTTAAAAATCAGAGCAATACCACCTCCCTAACCTTCCTGTCAGTCCTTCCGAACAGTTTGATACCTCTGGATATTTAACTCCCAGTCATGACCATCCTGTAACCATGTCTCTGTAATGGCCACTAAATCATATCCATTTACCATGATTTGCACCATCAACTCATCCACCTTGTTTCGAATGCTCCGAGCATTCAGATAAAGTGCCCTGATGCCCGTTTTTGCACCTTCTTTCTGGGTCCTATTACCTCCATTACTAACAGCTCTTGAGTTCTCCTTCCCTTTAACTTTTTTCCTAATTTTCAATGGAGTTGAAGCTTCCTCATCACCTGATAACCTGCTGCTTTGCCTTACATTAATTGTTATTCTCCCTCTATGCTCACTTCTCCCTTCCCCCCTACTTACAAGTTTAAAGTCCTATTAACCACCCTATTTATCCTTTTCACCAGAACACTGGACCCGGCCCTGTTCAGGTGGAGTCCATCCCAGCGATATAGATCCCTCCTGTCCCAGAACTGATGCCAGTGCCCCATGAAAAGGAAACCCTCTTTCCCACACCACTCTTTTAGCCACGTGTTTACTTCCCTGATCCTCGCCTCCCTATGCCAATTTGCACGTGGCTCATGCAGCAATCCAGAGATTATGACCCTTGAAGACATGTTTTTTAATTTTGTGCCTAGCTTTTCATAATCCCGAAACAGGTCTTTTTTTCCTGGTCCTGCCTATGTAGTTGGTACCTGCGTGGACCACAACAACCGGATTCTCCCCCTCCCTCTCTAGTATCCTCTCAAGCCGGTCAGAGATGTCTCACACCCTGGCACTGGGCAGGCAACACACCATGTGGGATTCTCTATCTGGCTAGCAAAGGATACTGTCTGTCCCCCTGGTTAACACAAACCTCTCACAATCAACTCACATTAGTTCTGATGGCATAACTCACAAGAGTTCCTTTCAACAAACTAACAACAATACCTCATTCATGATGTGGTCCTCAGACACAAACCATAGATTTTTTATGTGGCTGAGCTAATTTCACCACATTTTAGGGTTCAGTTCTTTTAGCTGGCAAGTGTATCACAGCTCCAAGAGCTATAGGAATTCTAATTTCTTCTTACTGCCAAACAGAAAATCAGTTTTTCAATAGAGAATTATAGATCTCTACAGTGTGGAAGGAGGCCATTCGGCCCATTGAGTCTGCACTGACCCTGCAAAGGGCATCCCACCTCAACCCTTTAAGATCTAGATGGAGTACTGCAAGAAATACAATGCCCTCACATGAGCAGTCAAAGTTAGTGATTACATTTTCAAATGCCATTATGTGATTTCCAACTACACCAAGTACCTCTGATACTGCTTAACTTAGCACATTCACATCACTTATCTACCAACAATCTCTATAAATCATTATTCACGCCTAACATTTATAACTGTACCTCACCATCACATGCACAATACCACTATAAAACTCACCAACTACCAAACCTTACATAGCAACATGCAGATGTACAAGCTAAGATTGAAACCTCAAATCTGCAACTACGCCTTATAACCTCTAACTCCCTTGTTTGACAAGAATCTATCTATCTCTGCCTTAAAAATATTCAAAGATTTTACTTCTACACCTTCTTAGCAATAGCATTCCAAAGATTCATGGTTCTCTAAGAGAAAAAGAAATCACCTTGTTTCTGTTTTAAATGAGTGATACCTGGTGTTTAAGTAATTCTCGCTTCTCCTATAAGAGAAAACATCCTGCTCATGTAGACCTTGTTAAGATCCCTCAGGGTCTTTTAAGTTTCAACCAAGCCACCTCTTGCTTTTTAAATTCCAAAAAAGATACAAGTTTAGCCTGTCCAACATTTCCTCAGAAACACTCCACCATTCCAGGTGTTAGCATAATGACCTTTCTCTGAACTGCCACCAATGCATTTACATCCCACCTTATATAAGGCAATTAATACTGTACAAGTACTTCAGAATGGATCTCACTGGTATAACTGAAGCATAACGTCCCTATTTTGTATTCAAATTCTCTACACAGTCAATTGAAACGTTCCATTATTGATTGATTGAGTGATTGATTTATTGTCGTGTGCACCAAAGTACTGTGAAAAGCTTTGTTTATGAGTGGTACAGGTAGATCATAGTAAGCAATGATTACAGATCAAAAAGACTTAGACAGAAGCATACAGGTTACATAGCACAGAGCGTGTGCTAGGCGAGGTCAACGTTAAGAAGATCAGCGTTGTTTAAGGCGAGAGAGTTAATTCACCAGTCTCATAATGGCCAGGAACAAGTTGTACCTGAACCTGCTGGTGAATCTGTTCAGGCATCTGTAACTCCTGCCTGACAGAACAAGTTGTAGGAGATCATTACCGAGGTGAGATGGGTCTTTGATGTTGGCAGCTTTTCTGTAGCAGTAAGCCATGTAAATAGAGTCCATGGATAGAAGGTTGGCTTCTGCGATGGTTTTTGCCAAACCTACATGCTAACATTTTGCAACTTGTAAATTAAGTAAAACAGTTAGTCAGGAAAATGTACACTATTTAATGCATGTTCTAACTCCCAAGTCACTATTAAACTGACCTTTCTTATCTCACACACACACACACACACACACACACACACACACACACACACACAC
>JAHRHZ010000021.1:25678003-25689642 GCA_024137785.1 Ginglymostoma cirratum | reverse complement strand
CACACACACACACACACACACACACACACACACACACACACACACACCTCCCATCACAAACCCCAGAACCTGACCCAACACCTTCAGGGACCCAATGAAAAGTTAAAGGATTAATGTGTGTCTGGCATGGAAAAGGGGAAAAAAGGGCATTCCTTTTCAATGTTATTTGTTGGTCATTTGATTGGTACAGCACATTCACCAAATCACTGCACATACTGAGGCAGAAGTTGAATAAGTGATGGAGACACGGACTTTATTATTGTGATGCAGCATGTCTCATCAGGTGGAGGCCTGTGCACAGCCCTCATCTACAGGGTGTTCCTACAATGACTATTCAGAGACCAAAGAATGTCTTTTTCTCCTTATGTTTCAAAAATAGACCATTTCCACCAAGAATCTGGCGTCCTATCACTGATGGGAAGCTGGTCACCGTGTCTGCCTTCCAAAGAAGGTGAAGGAGGTTGAAAGAGGACCAGGACCAAAGGCAAGTCCAGGGGCAACAGCAGGCCACCACAGGAGCACCCAGCTCCAGAAGATGTCACAGACATAGGGTGCCTCAGGATGTGTGAGATCTACAGGACACCCAAAGTTTCCCATTTCCTGAGAATGAGTGAGGCACAGTGCCAATGCAGGCTCAGTACATCCTGGGATGCAGTAACGGAACTGAGCAGGTGCTAGACTGGGACCTGAGGCCTGCAGGAGTGGGAGACTATCCTTTGCCAGCAGCTGCTCTGAACATCTGTACAACTGAATCCTTCCAGGGAGTGATGGATGTCCTTTGTGGAATTTCTCAGTTGTGTAGCCATGAATACTTTAGGACAATGATGCCATTTGCGCAGGATCACACCAATCAATTTTGTTTCCCCATGACAAGCTCAGTCATGCAGCCTGGGCAATAGGAATCAGGAATATAACTGAATTCTTCCAGGTTTAGGGTGCCATTGACTGTTCACATGTGGCACTCAGAGGGATGTCTCACAATAGTGGGGAGCTCATCAATAGGAAGGGGTTCCATTCCATTAATGTTCAGCTGATCTGTGATCACTGTTACCACTTCTTAGATTGTGTACCTGCTATCCTGGAAGCTACCAAGACTACAGCAGCCTGGAACACTCATGTGAACCTTATGCATTGGATGGTTACTGGAGGCTAGGGCTACCCACTGCATTGGGAACAGAGTATTTGGATGGGAGCTAGGTAACTCAGTTGGCTAGATAGCTTGTTTACGATACAGACTACAAAGGTTCCATTCCCGCACCGGCTGAAGTTGTCATGCAGGATTGTCCTTCTCTCCCTGACCCGAGGCATGGTCACCCTCTGGTCAAGCCATCACAGGTGGGTTCTCTCTAATGAGACAGCAGCCCATTAGTCCTTTATTTTGACGTAGGGAAAGGTAAAGTATGTGCTATGATGGCTCAGCAGTGACTAGTGTAAGTGAATTGTATTGTATGTGCAAGCTACGTCAGCTAAGTGCTATGGACAGTGTGGCTTTCTGGCTAACCGTGTCTTTACGCTTCCAATGAAGGACACACTGGGTTGTCAATGTTTGTCTGGTTACACAGCAACCTTTCAAAGATTTCACTTGGCCTTGCAGTAAAAGCACCCAACAAAAAACGTCAATATGACTTCCACTTCAATGAAAGAAAGTAAGATTCAGCCATCGTGCTTGTCAAAACTGCCTGCTGACTTTATCAAGCATATTGACAGTGTATATGCATGACCAATGAGCAAAAGCAGAATTGGTCTCAAAGCCCATGCACCCATCGACCGAGTGATTTGCTGACATTCATTGATAGATATTGCACATGATGAACAGCTATCTACTGATACATAAGTGTGACAGATACCGAATAGAACTGTATCGAACCAAAGTGCTTGCATCTTAAAACAAAAATAGAAGTTGCTGGAAAAGCTCACCAGGTCTGGGCAGCCCCTGTGAAGAAAAAAAAAGAGTTAACGTTTCGGGTCCAGTGACCCTTCCTCAGAGGAACACCGAAATGGTAGCTCTGATTTTTCTTCACAAATGCTGCCAGACCTGCTGATCTTTTCCAGCAACTTCCATTTTTGTTCATGATTTACAGCATCTGCAGTTCTTTCAGTTTTCAGCTTGCATCTTAAATTGTTTAAACATTAAAAAAATTGTTTTGTAAAAGAGCACACCTTGCTTCTCCACCCATTCTTCTTTTTGTCTCTCCACACTTCCTTACGTCTTTGCAAAACACTAACCGCTGTAACACACCTTCATCTTATTGCTATATCATACTAATTCCTAGCAGATCAACTTCACAAATGTTAAAACAGAAGGAATGGTGCTCAAGACTTTTCAAAAGTAATCCAAACGATCAAGAATTGTCCTGTTAGAAAGCACGTCCACTGACTTTGCTGAGACCCTGTTATTAAGAACATTATTCTTAAATTATCTTCCCTAGAATATTGTACTAGTTTCATTTTCACAATCAGTCAATAAAGAGGTTACTCACTGATTTCTCTAAGTGTCATCTGCCATAGATTTGAGAAATCATTTAAACTAATATTTCATTGTCAAAAATAAAATTGGGCAAGCAAAATGTTTATTGTAAAAAACAGTTCAATTTGACAAAATATGGAGCATCAGAGAAATTGAAAAACAATAGAATATCATTTCAATACTGGCATGAAATTATTACAATTTGTTTTAAAAACTAGGTTCTGTTTAAAATGCCCCTGATGAGCTGTAAAAATGGCTGTCAAGGAGTCAGGTGCTCTTTGCAACTACAAGCAGGTTATCAAGTTTCTGGAAATTTCTCAATTGGGTTATAATGCTTGAATGCACATGCTTAAACATTGCTCCTCTATGGAATTTCATACCTAGTATTGTTGAAGATCCCACTAAAACAAGGAGAATTGCACGAACAAAAACAGAAGTTGCTGGAAATGCTCAGCAGGTCTAGCAGCATCTGTGAAGAAAAAATCAGAGTTAACTTTTCAAATCTGGCAACCCTTCCTCAGAACTCAGAACAGAGATAATTGACTCCTGGGTTCTGTGACTCCAGGGTCACCATGTAACAAAGGAAAGCTGTCGATGCCAGTTATGCACAAATGAAGTGGGAAAGATCCTCCACTGCACATCAATGGATATTGACCATGTGACCGAAACTAATTCTTTCCCACTCAAAAGCTATGATTTAGTTTCTATTGGCAATTAAGCATGTGATTGAAATTGTGTTTCATACTGATTTTTTTTTCATCTCAACATCCAGAAGAGACTTGGAATAGACTGCAGATTAATATCCATATTATCGCAGCTGTCTTGCTTTCCAGGAATCATGAGGCTTAAAAGTTTTTTAAGAAACCCTCCCAGCTTGTTTCCAAAAAAATTGAGTCCATCTGTGATGAAGTTGCACCTCCAGTTACTAAAGCCACCAACACATCCTACATAGATAACAAGGTGTAGAGCTGGATGAACACTCCAGGCCAAGCAACATCAGAGGAGCAGGAAGGCTGACGTTTCGGGCCTAGACCCTTCGTCGGAAAAGGGTCTAGGCCTGAAATGTCAGCCTTCCTGCTCCTCTGATGCTGCTTGGCCTGCTGTGTTCATCCAGCTCTACACCTTGTTATCTCAGATTCTCCAGCATCTGCAGTTCCTACTATCTCTCTAGCACATCCTACATGACCTGCTAAACAGTCTTCACTTTGAAGGAAACCTGCAGTTAATCCTGATGTGCAGATGCTAGTGTTGAATTGGGGTGGGCAAGGTATATTGGTGAGACCATGCAGTCGCTACGACAATGGATGAATGGACACAGCACAATGATCACCAGACAGGGGTGTTCCATCCCAGGGGTCAAGAACATTCAGCCTCAGATCTTCGGGTAAGTGTCCTCCAACGTGGACTTCAAGATACACAACAATACAAAATTGCTGAGCAGATGCTCATAGCCAAGTTCAGTACCCATGAGGACGGCCTCAATCATGATCATAGGTTCATGTCACACAACAGGTGACCCCACCACACTATATACTCTCTCTCACACACACACACGCAAACACACACACACACAAACACACACACACACACACAAATTATTTCATCCAAGATGTTTATGTAGTTGCAGATACATTCTGTTTTGCTCAAAAAAAACCTGACCCCAGTTTAAAAGATAAACATATCCTAAGCAAGACCTCACACCTAAAATGAATTGTCTGACCTGAGATGTCACCTCTTGTATATATTGATAAAACCTTTAATTATCTCAGGACAATGACTTGAAAGGAACTTAGATTTTGCATTTTAATCAGTAATCTCCTTCCTAACTGATTAAAGATTCATCAAGAGGCGGCCAGTTTTAGGGTTGTCACCTTTCTGATAATAAATTCTGTGTCTTATACCCTCTCTCTCACACTGCACCTGAGGAAAGAGCTGAGCTGCAAAAGCTTACGTTTTCAAATAAACCTGTGGGACTATAACCTGCTGTCATGTGATTTTTGACCTTGCAGTTAGTCCAGATCTAAGCCCAGCTACATGAACTTCGATTCCAGAGTAGAAAAGGTTTTTCCAAAGATGCATGAATTGTTAACTCTCTCGTTCAATTTTAATGCTTGTAAAAGTGCACTACCTTGCTTCATTATTTCTTTCTTCAATTTAAGATTTGTGATTAACTTTTTTTGGGTGAGAATGTGCATAAACAATTATCCATGAAAGTCTGCTGCCGATGACATTTAAATTGAACCCACGCCATTAAGGGTTTGGGAACACAAACACATCAGCCTTTTCAAAAGTAGACTACACTGATTATGAAGAAGTATTTGCAATATCAGTTTATCTCTCTCTATATGTATATGGTAAGAACAATGGTTAATTTCCAGCATCACTGTTACCAACCTCAGTGAAAGAATTTACTGTTAAGTTTAACTTCCACACTAGTGACCCACTCAAAAGATAATGTTGATACCAAGAAAGCATGATTGGAAAGCCTCTTTCAGAGCTTAGGATTTTTACTCAAGCATCAAAGGACTGAAGGACTAAGTAACACAGTAAGTTTTGTGTGCCATTCCTTCCCTGTAATTTTATATGGGTCTACTCAGAAAAGGGAGATCAGTCTGGATGATTGTAAACTAAATCTTAGTGATGAAAGGAAGGTGTGTCAACCCATTTAAGGCATAATTATTTGAACAGAAAGAGGAATAAGTAGGGTATAAAGGAAAGTTCCTTTTGTTTTAAATGAATTACATTTGTAATTTATGCAAACATATTTCTAGAAATAGTTATAGAATTCCTACAGTGTGCAAATGGGCCATTCCACCCATTGAGTCCACACTGACCCTCTGAACAGCATCCTATCCAAACTCACCGCCCCTACCCTATTCCTGTAACTCTGCATTGCCCATGGCTAATCCACCTAGCCTGCACATCCCTGAATACCGTGGGCAATTTAGTACAGCCAATCCACCCAACCTGTACATCTTGGGACTGTGGGAAGAAACCAGAGCACCTGGATGAAACTCATGCAGACACAGGGAGAAGTGCAAACTCCATACAGACAGTCAGCCAAGGGTGAAGTCAAACCCGGGTCCCTGTTGCCGTGAGGCAGCAGTGCTAGCCACAGAGCCACCATGCCTTCCATACAAATTCTTTTACTTAATTTGGCAAAATTTCTTATTTAACTAAGCACAGTCAACATCTGTTGTACACTGCTACAGTAAAACCTTCATACACTAAGCTTGTTTCCTTGAGTTTATTGATAATTAATGGTCAGTCACTTTTATTCACAGACATTTTTAAAACTCGTGCTTAATTTAGAATTAACTTTGTTTTTTTTTTCACCAATTGTACAGATGAGATTCAAGATTGATGTTTATAACAAAGAATATATGAAAAATAAATTTGCATTATTTCTCCAATATGGATCAGCTGCACTGTTTTTAGTGGGTATTTCTCCATGACAAAGTGCTGGGTGACTTTTAAGGATGATGAAGATCAGGCACCAGCTGCTATCAGGCCTCCTGGCAGAAATTGTGTGTTATGGGACTTTTACATGTTGCCCTGTTCCAAGTGCAGTATTTTGCTATCAACATCAAGCAGACAATACTGATGATAATCAGTGACTGGATTTCTCCCAGGAACCTGTCGTCAAGAATCATTGTCACTGATCGTGAGGCCAATACTTCAATGCTGTGAGGGATAGTAGTTCTGACCACATGACCTGTTCTGCACATTCTGTGAACCTTATAATGTGTAATTCCCCAAACAAATATAAATCTTCTTCCAACTTTTGTGTCTCTTCCTGGAATTGTCTGTTTAGACTTTCATCATCAGTGAAAAACTTGGTCAGAGTAAAACCTGGCAAAGTATTGGAATGTGGTAATGAAGAAATGCTAGACTGGAGAAATTGTCAAACTCTTACTTCATATTCTTAGCAATTTCTTTGGAATGTATTTATGAAGTTGACTTTTCTTATGAGAATGAGCTATCATGTTCAGAAACAAGAATATCATTAACTAATTATAGAGTCAAAGAGTCAGACAGTATAGAAGCTATCTCTTCAATCCACTCGTCCGGGCTGATCAGGCATTCCAACCTGACCTAGTCCATTTTCCAGCATTTGGGCCATAACCCTCTAAAACCTTCCTATTTATATACCCATCCAGATGCCTTCTAAATGTTGTAATTGTACCCGCCTCCACCATATCCTCTGGCAGCTTGTTCCATACACACACCACCCTCTGCATGAATATGTTGCTCCTCAGGTCCTTTTTAAATTATTTCCAGCTCATATCAAACCTAGCCCGCTAGTTTTGGATTTCCTCACCCAAGAAAAAAGACCTTGGCTATTTACCATGTCTATGCCTCTTATGATTTTATAAACCTCTATAAGGTCACGCTTCAACCTCTGATACTCCAGGAAAAAAGCCCCTACCTATTCAGCCTCTCCCTATAACTCTAACCCTCCAGTCCTGGCAACATCCTTGGAAATCTTTTTTGTACCCTCTCAAGTTTAACAATATCTTTCCTGTAGAAGGGTGACCAAAATTATACGCTGTATTCTAAAAGTGGCCTCGCCAATGTCCTGTGCAGACACAAAAAGACGTCCCAACTCCTATACTCAATGTTCTGACCAAGCGTGCCAAACACCTTCACCACCCTGTCTACTTGACAAAGAAACTCAGGTGCAACTACACCTGAGTTATTCTTTTGCCCTTCATGTACATATAAAATCTCTTTCAATTCTCCTTTAACTCTATTTGCCAAAATTATCTCATGTCTCATTTTTTGCCCCCGATTTCCCTCTTAAGAATACTCCCACAGCCCTTAGACTCCTCTAGTGATTCACTCGATCCCCACTCCCTATATTTGATAGATGCCTCCTTCTTTTTCTTGACCAGAGCCTCAATTTTGCTCGTCATCCAGCATTCCCTATATATACCAGCCTTGCCCTTCACACTAACAGAAGCATACTGTCTCTGAACTCTGGTTATCTCATTTTTAAAGGCCTCCCACTTTCCAACCATCCCTTTCCCTGTGAATAGCCTCCCCAATCAACTTTTGAAAGTTGCTTTCTAATACTGTCAAAATTGGCCTTGCTCCAATTTAGAACTTTTTGATTAGTTCTATCCTTTTCCATAACTGCTTTAAAAATAATAGAATTATGATCACTTGCCCCAAAGTTCTTCCCCACTGACACCTCAATCATTTGCTCTGCCTTATTTCCCAACAGAAGGTCAAGTATTGCTCCTTCTCTATCAGGTACATCCACATTTGAATCAGAATGTTTTCGTGTGCACACTTAGCAAATTCCTCCCCATCCAAACCCTTGACACTATGACAGTCCCAGTCTATGTTTGAAAAGTTAATATCTCCTACCCTTTAAATGCAATTATTCTTACAGACATCTGCAATCTCCTTACATATTTGCTTCGCTATTTCCCACTGACTGTTGGTGGGGAGGGCTATAATACAATCCCAACAAGATGATCATACCTTTCTTATTTCTCAGTTCCACCCATATAACTTCACTGGATGATCTCAGAGGAATATCTTCCCTAGGTACGGATGTAATGTTATCCCTAACCAAAAACACCACTCAACTGAACGAATGAATGAATGAACGAATGAATGAATGAATGAATGATTTTATTCACTCGCATATTTTACATTGAAAAAAACAGTAAAATATAGTGAAAAGCTTCTTCTCTGTCACTGCAATCCAGCGTCATTTTGAATAGTTTTAAGAATAAGAAAAAAATAAAGGAAGATATAGCTTAAAGACAGTCCATCAGTCCTAAGCTAGCTTCTCACCATCAAAAATGCCTGAGCCGCCATCCCTCCTCCACTTCCTCACAGCCATTTACATTGGACCCAACCAATGGTGAGGTCACCACTCTTCAGGAGCCATCTTTCGCCGTTGGGCAAATTCTTCTCCGTCCCCAACTTGTTGCCACCTGCGCTGGGGCAACTATCATCAGAGTTGCATCTCACAGCGCAGGGCCCACCTCGTCAATGTCACTGTGCAGCCTTTCCACTACTACTTCACTACCGCCAGTGGCGGATCCAACCAATGATGAAATTGCCGATCTTCTGGCACCATCTTTTGTCACTGTGCCTACCTCACAACGTCATCTCTGCCAATGTAGCAGCCACTGATTCTGAAGCAAGATCCCGCGTTCACCTTGGGAAAATAAGCAGGGGCTCACTTGAGTCTGCGCTGGGCCCACTTGAGTCTGCGCTGGACCCACTTGAGTCCACACTAGGGTCTTTCAGTGACAATGCCATCCGAGTTCAGGACAAAGGTTAGTAAAAACAAAGTGAAAAGAAAAAGAAAAGAAAAGAGGTCAGAGCAGACAAGCCCTGGTTCAGGAGCCCTACTCTGCTGTCCTCCACATGATGTAAAAATAAATTTAAAAATGATGTAAAGCTCCACCTCCTCTCTTTCTATCTTTCTATATTATATTATTATAAATTACAATTCATTATTTTTTTTTTATCTTTCTATCCTTCCTACATAACTGATGGAATGGCTTCTATGGCTCAATATATTAATTCTCACAATTTGAAATCTAGGGCAGAGTCTTACTGGTGTCTGAGTAATGTCACCTACAGCAGGATGTATGGCATAGTTGGATGAGAAGTCCTTTAAGCCCCATCTCAATGTCAGGAGCAGCTTGTTTCATTTTTTATGCTTTTAATAAGTGGCAAGACAAGTTTCTCACTAGGCAATGACAGGGTGCCAATTAAAGGGGAGTATTGCTTATTAGGCACCTTAAAACTGACCCAAATCATCTCATTAATATTTAACTTCTTATCATAGCAAACGTGCCGACTGGCTAAATCTTCGAAAATCTCAAAGCCAACACTGGCACCTCCATATCATTGGAAAATCTCAACATGGAAACCAGAGTGGATACTCAGTTTAGGGTTGCTCCAAAGGACCTTTGTGTTGGACACTGGGAACTAAAATCACAGGGCATTCTGCATGGATACAGGTTTCAAACACCCTATGCCTATGGACATTGGCATCACACATGTGCCAGCCTCTAACGATCTGGATGGCACATCTCCAATCCACTTACAGGAAGGTTCTGCACTGCATTGCTCCTTGTCCAGCTGCCTATTATTGTAAAGCTGCCGTAAGAATACTGTGCACTCAGGGACACGCACCCAGCTTATGGACTGCATGACCAGACTCTTTAATCACTATACAGTGCTCACTCACTCTGAGCCTACTTAGATGCTCACAACACCCCTGCCTTGAATTGCCCTGCCTTGCAGTCCCGCTTTGCTACTTAAAGAAGACGTAAAGGCAAGAAGGTTGGCATGGCTGTTGGCAGACCTCAGTCATATCAAGGGGGATAGTCTTCTGTCAGGGAGTCTTAGTACCGTTAATCAAGAACAGCCTCCATTATCAATCCACGGGCTTGCACACAGTGAGTCAGCTAGTCAAGTAGTCAGTCAGGATCTTCTCCTTATAAAGGGTGAAGAGCTGAATGATGGGTAGGTAACCACTCACACTAACTCTTTCCATCTTTTTTGGGATGTTTTCTTCCTGGAATGAGAGACGGGCTGGTAGTAAGGAAGATGAAAGTGGCTGGACCAGCTGTTACATTGCTGCCGATCGTATCACGAGTGAGTGCATTACATGAGTTGCACAGCATGGACAGTCCAGACCTATAGTCTGACAAGTGACATGTATTAGTATCTGAGGGAGCTGTTACCAAGAGAAAGAATGGCAGCATAAAGGCAGCATGAATCAACTATACCAGATCTTGGTGCTCAATGCTCATTAATTGGTGGGTAGGGCTAATCTGATGATACTGGACAGACCATGCAGCTCTCGAGAGGTGGCAACTCAATAGCTCTGGGATGCTGCTTTCATTTATATTTTTTCAAAATTTCTTCAAGATCTGAAAGGCAATTGTAAAAGTAGAAAATGACTGAAGAATCTCTGTCAGGGGGTTGTATGCAAATATTTTTGGTGCAACCATCTGCTCCAGGTATTGTTTTCATCTGTGGGAGGACACTTGTGAGGTATATAATTACTAGCATAGAATAGTTGTGTTGAGCAACCCGTTTCCGAGCAGTAAATTTTGCCTGTTTAGATATTAACACTGAAATGGTATTAGACACTATTGTTACTCCTGCCACATGCCTATTTTTCTCTGAACTGGTTCTGAGTGAATCCATGTGAATTTGATGCACAACCAGCAACATTCTTCTTATAAGTTTCTTGAAAACATGACTCTGTAAGCCCCAACTTTGACTTGTGAGGATCTGCCAGAGACCAGGCACTGAATCCTGGGCAGATCAGTGTTGTGTCAGCCAATAAAAACTTCATTCAAATGTGCAAACTGACTTGGTACTGTGTAGTTTCTCTCTGCTGTGTGAGAGAATAGCAAACTGCGTATAAATAAGGTCAGAATGCAAATGTGTGCAAATAGCTCTCTTGTCACTCACTAGATGAAATTCCCATTTCACCATTCAAATCTCAGGGAGAAAATCCACACTTTTTCTTGAAATTAATAATTTCATTTTTCCAATCTGGCCATATTTTACCAAATGACTCATCATTGCTCATGTTGTTCAGCAGCTGAGAAGATTCAGCTCTGACTTCTGTTATATAGTTAGATATTGGGCGAGACAAGTACATTCCTAAATGTTACTACCTTAGACTGTTTGTCAGAGGGATTAGCACTAAAACGGGCCTTTGAACACCAAGAACATCAACCAAGTAACTAACATGACCATTATCATCGGAACTAGATTAGCCATGCACTTCAGATCGAGTAAAAACTTTTCAGGCAATGAAAATAGAAAGATCCATTATGATGAATCTGAAAATGGACCAAATGTCCACACACAAGATCAAGTGGATGCACATGAGCAGGAATCTTTTGACTTGGACTGTAATGAATAATAACAAGTTCCATATGCCAGATCAGAAGGATGAACTTACAGGAATGTTCACAATAATTATCTTCTAGAATTAAAAGAGATGAAATTGTATTGCAAATTATTGAATATGGTGATGCTTTCATGAAAAAGCATGAAAAAGCAAGCTTTCAGAAAAGAGGAGACAGAATGGTTTTAGTCATGGAATAGATATTGCCAATTGCAGTACGATGCTTCCTATGAGGAAGCGGACTGGGAAAAAGAATGATTCAGAGAT
>JAHRHZ010000021.1:25635238-25677603 GCA_024137785.1 Ginglymostoma cirratum | reverse complement strand
AACACAGCAGGCCAAGCAGCATCAGAGGAGCAGGAAAGCTGACATTTCGGGTCTAGACCCTTCTTCAGAAATCGATTTCTGAAGAAGTGTCTAAACCTGAAACATCAGCTTTCTTGCTCCTCTGATGCTGCTTGGCCTGCTGTGTTCATCCAGCTCTACACCTTGTTATCTGAGAAAAAGAATTGCCGTTTTCAGTTTTTGTTACACAGTTCAATAGAATTGAGCCTAAAAATTATAAAAATGCAGATTTGCTTTCTTCAGAGTTTATTTAAAATGGACTTTGTTGCATTTATAAAGAATTTTATTTGTCTTTCTTTAATTTTTTTAATATGATAATAACATTTTGTTTAGAGGAAGTATAATTCAATATTTGCAGAATAGCAGCCTTGAAGTATGTACTTTGTGAAATAAATATCTCAGAGGGAGAGAGGATAGTTGAAAACTTTTAAAGGAAATGTATATCCTTTTTAAAGGGATTTCATTTTTAACGTACACTGAATAGAGACGTTTCAGTTAAGACACAAGGTCTGTGGTGAGTTATTAGAACTCAGTCGGAGTAGTGTTAGGGATAATTCGTTTAGCCTGATTACTCCCTTGATTAAAAAGGTATGTAGCTTTCAATCACTTCATCCAAGTCATTAATAAACTGATTGCATAAGAATGTAAGAGCTAATAGCAAGAAAAGACAATTCAGCCTCTCAACTCTGCTCCGCTGTTTGGTACAATCATGCTTCATCCTTTCTTGACCTCAACTTCACTTTCCCACCCACTCGCCATAACCTTTCAACCCATTACTAATTAAAAATCTGTCCAGATCCTCCTTAAATTTACTCAATGTACCAGCATCCACCACACTATGGGGTCAAGACTTCCACAGATTTAGGACCTCTTGAGAGAAATAATTTCTCCTGATCTCTATTTTAACTCTGCCAACCCTTATCCTAAAATTTATGACCTGTTGCTTTCCATTGCCTCACATGAGGAAACATCGTTTCTATTTCTACTTTATCAATTTACATTCTTCAATTAGGTCTCCTCTCATTCTTCTAAACTTCACAGTATACGCCTAAACTGCTCAATTTCTCCTCACAGACAAACTCCTCATCCCTAAGTGAGTTGACAAAATAGATCTTTACTGGAGACTATTTGTCACATCCTGTCCATTAACTTTACTCTTTGTCTCCTCCCACACAGTCAATCTCCTAACTAGGTCAACAATTCACCTTCAGTTCCATATGCTGTATTGTATTGTCCCATTGTCTTACCAGACCATAAGGCTGCTCTCTCATTAGACAGAGAGAGATGACTGGTGGTGATTGATCCTGAGGGCAACCATACTTCAGGCAAGGGGAAAGTTTGAGAAGGAGAGTCCTTCGTGCTAACGTCAGCCATTGCAGGAATTGAACCCTTGCTGTCAGCATCACACTACTTCACAAATCGACCATCTAGCCAACTGAACTAAACCAACACCCTCCATGTGCTACAACTTTTGTTAACAGTCTCTTTTTGAGGGAAATCCACTTAAATTGTTCTGTCCATGACTTTGCCTGTCAACCAAATTCATCAAGCATGACCCCCTTACAAATTCAAGCCAGCTCTTTCTGATGAATTGAAATTATTCAAGGTGTTCCATCACCCTATTCTTAAGCATAGATTTTAACAATTTCTCAAAAACAGATGTTCGATCAATTGGTTTTTAATTCATGGGTTTCACTTTGTCCAAAAAGGCACCTCACGACATTCGTAAAAGGAAATTACATACTAACTCCAACTTTCTAATTTCCTACTTTCCATATTCTTAATACCTTTCTCAGCAAGACTGACCATTAACATCAATTTATGTCTCATAATATTTAGACATATGCTGTAGATGGGAATTTAGTCTGTCCATGTACATTTCATTTAGGATCAAGGATAATCTTCAAAGGAAACAGGCTTCACTTCTTTCTTTAGAGAATGGAATTGAACTCCAGAATCATATGTGAAAGGGTAATGCTCTAAATCATGTAACTTATGTGAATTTTTACGCAATCAAATAATATGGTTACAACTGGAAAAGATATTTCCTGGTGATTTTCATGATTTTCCACCAATGCTTTCCTTTTAAATTCTACCCACTCTTAAAGTTAAAGCATGCTTAGGTCACAAAGTTAAATAAATGTGTGTCTTCACTAGAAGTAGAGAAAAAAATACTGTCAAAAGTAGTTATCAAATTAAAATTGCTTTTCAGAGTTTATTGAAGTTTTATATGGAAACACTGAGTTTTACTTTATTGCAAGTTATTGATTGACTGGTGCAAAGTCCTCAGAGTAAATTATCTGCCCACAGTCTTGGCTAAGAGCTGTTTAAAGCTTAAAGAAAAAAGGCTGAGAAAATAATATACGTACGTTAATAAAGAAGCACACTACCACACGGAGTGCTTATCAAATGAAAGCCACAACAACTTCATTATTTTGCAGTGAAATGCAGCCTCATTTTACAATCTTATGGTTAAACTGTGATAGCAGCAGGCAATAAAAATTGAAGGTACCTTTATTATAATTTTGATTACTGTCATATTTTTGATGAAATATTTTATTAAAGTAATTGATAAAAGCTAATAGCAAGTTACTTGCATCAGGGAAAGCTTCAATGGATGCTTTACATGTATATATTGAAATGTATATATGTGTATAATATATAAAACATTACGGCACAGGAACAGTCCCTTTGGCCCAGCATGTCTGTGCTAAACATAGTGCCATTCTATAGATATCCCTTCTGCCTGCACATGGTCCATATCCCTCTATTCCCTGCTTGTTCATGTGTCTGTTTAAATGCCTCTTAAACTTTGCTGTCGTATCTGCTTCTACCAGCTCCCCCAGCAGCATGTTCCAGGCACCTTACCGCCCTCCGTGTAAAATACTTTCCACATTCTCTTTCAACTTTCCCCCTCTCACCTTAAACTTAGGCCCCTATTTTTTGACATTTCCATCCTAGGAAAGCCCCTCTCGCAAAAACAATCCAAGTTTGTCCAACCTCTCCTCAAGGCTAATATACTCCAATCCAGACAAGATGCTGCTAAACCTCCCTTGCACCCCTTCTAAAACCTCCACATTCCTCCTTTGGTTTGGTGACCAGAACTGTGAACCATCATTTAATTAATTTCCAATCCAAAACTTTACTAACACCTTTCATCCCAACCTCCGATACCTCCCTCCCCTTCCTGATCCTCTCTGCCTCCATCTCTGGTAACTGTCTCAGCACCAACATCTATTTCAAACCCACTGACTCCCACAGCTACCTTGACTACACCTCCTCTCACCCACCTTCCTGCAAGAATGCGATCCCCTGCTCCCAATTCCTCTGCCTCCGCCATGTCTGCTTCCAAGATGGAGCCTTCCACTCCTGAACATCCCAGATGTCCCCCTACTTCAAGGACCACAACTTCGCCCCTCTGGTGACCGAAAATGCCCTCAACAGTATCTCTTGCATTCCCTTCACTTCTGCCCTCAAGCCCCCTCCTCTCAACAAAAATAAAGACAGAATCCCCCTTGTCCTCACATACCACCCCAGCAACCTCCACATCCAGTGCATCATTCTCCATCACTTCCACCACCTACAATCCAACCCCATGATCAAAGCGATATTTCCCTCCCCACCTCTATCTGCCTTTCATAGGACCCGCTCCCTCCATAACTCCTTCATCTGCTCCATTATCCCCACTAATCCCACCAACCCTGGCACCTTTCCCTGCAACCGCAGGTGGTGCTACACCTGCCCCTACACCTCCCCCCCTCACCTCCGTTCAAGGCCAAGTCAAACTTTCCATATTCAACAGGGGGGGTTCACCTGTACATCCTCCAACCTGGCCTACTGTACCTGTTGCTCCCAATGTGGTCTTCTCTACATCGATGAGACCAAACATAGACTTGGCGACAGATTTGTGGAGCACCCGTACTCTGTACACTATAATCAACAACACCTTCCAGTTGCCAACTATTTTAACTGCCCCTCTCTCTCTTTATTGGTGACATGTCCATGCTGGGCCTTCTCCAGTGCCACAATGATGCCACACACAAACTGGAGGAATTACACCTCATATTCCACCATGGGAGCCTACAGCCTGATAGCCTAAACATAAATTCACCAGTTTCAAAATATCCCCACCCCCAGCCTCATCCCATGTCCAAACATTCCTCTCATCCCCACCTCCTTGACCTGACACTACCTGCCCATCTCCTTCCTCACCTATCCGCCCGACCATTCCCACTGACCAATTCCCACTACCCTTATCAGCATCCACCTATCACCATCCAAAGTACCTTCCCCCAGTCCCACCCCTCTTCCCTCTATTTATTTCCCAGCTCCCTTCCCCCTCCCCAGCCCTGATGAAGGGTCTAGGCCTGCAATGTTGACTCTCCTGCTCCTCTGATGCTGCCTGACCTGCTGTGTTCCTCCAGGTCCACACTGTATTGACTCTGACTCCAGCATCTACAGTTCTTGCTATCTCCAAAATGAGCAAGGACTGAAATGTAACCTAACTGCTCGATTATCATTTCATTTGTGATGGGAATCAGGCAAATATAGTTAAGATTAATCTTGAAGCTACTGACGAATTGTAGTGTTATAAAGTGACAGACGGGTAAATGTACCCTGCTTGACCTTGTCCAGTTTGTAGTAATCTTTTTAAATCAGGCATGTTACATGCTGAGATAGACAAAAGGGACAAGAATCAGGGAAAGGTCCAACACAATTTTATGGACATTTTTCAAGGAGAAAAAGTATTTATCAAACCCTACTATTTTAAGCAAACTCAATCAAATTATATCAATCTCTTCAGTAAACAGTCTGAAATCTAACTAGCTGTCCCCTTCTGATGAGCACTTCTGAAGCTTCGCCACATTGTATCCACAGGTCCCTACTGCTGTATTTGAACTGTTTGTCTGAAATGACTGGTCATGTCCATTCAATGAGGCTAGGGCAGGCTATTCCTCGGTCTTTGAGGGTTGGCTAATGTTTCAGGATCTGCAGTCATTGGTTTGGGCTACCCCTCTTGTCTAGGGTTGGTAATGGCCTTTGGGCTGTCTCACTAAGGTGGTCTTCTGGTTCTGGTCAGTCTGATGGTGCTTGCCATGAGATACAAGGAGCTGGAGATGCTCTGCAACTCAGCTGCAAGTTTAAGGTGCTCTCTGGAGACGCCACTGAACAAGGTGCAACAGCAGTGCGCTAGGGCCCCACAGTGCCCTTTTATCTCCATCTTTATGCCCTTTTGAACTTTCTGTAGCCTGTGTCCAATGTTAGCATCGGGCAGGGTCAGGAGGAACTAATGAGGTGACTACTTTCTATATTTGGAAGTGACAGAACATAGTTTTAGAACATTCAACTGCCAAGTGCTGTCTGTCCCTGTCATAGAGTTGTACAGCTTGGAAACTGATGCTTTGGTTCAACTAGTCCATGCGAAACATAATCCCAAACCAAACTCGTCCCAACTGCCTGCTCATGGCCTGTGTCCCTCTAAACCTTTCCTATTCATGTACTTATCTAAGTGTCTTTTCAATGTTGTAACTGTGCCCACATCCATCACTTCCTCAGGAAGTTCATTCCACATACAACCAGAATAGAAATTTATTGTTGCACGTACTTTTACATGAAAAATACAGTGAAAACTATGCCGCTGGCCTCCAACTGCGCTGGGTACCACTAAGTCTTTGTATCATTCTTCTAACAAAATAGGTTCACTGGAGGTGTAAACAATGGTTTGTTCTGAAACAATGTGGCCCTTAGCTCCTGACCAGGCAGTTCCAGGTCTGTCTGGTTTTGATGGGAAGTTAATTGTATAGGACCTGGTTGTATGAATACTGTCTGTTCCAGTTCTGTAGTTTATAAATTACACAGTCCGGCTAGGTTTAAAGTTGGCTTCCACTTTTCACATTTTTGTCCATGTCCATTAAAAAGTATCAATATTTCTGTAACAATTGTGGAGGTCATGGGTCAGCTGACCGTAATGGATTATAACTGCTTTTTAGCAATATTTGGTTCATATTTGCAATAAGTTAGAAATATTTTATGTTGAGCTGGAGCATTCAGTCAGAGACAAGCTTAAACAATCTATCTGAGAGATGGTAGGAACTGCAGATGCTGGAGAATCTGAGATAACAAGGTGTAGAGCTGGATGAACACAGCAGGTGAAGAAGGGTCTAGGCCCGAAACGTCAGCCTTCCTGCTCCTCCGATGCTGCTTGGCCTGCTGTGTTCATTCAGCTCTACACCTTGTTCTCTTAAACAATCTATCTACTGACTTGTTAACACGTGTTACTTCCAAAAATGCTCTGACAGGGTTAGAAGGAGAGAATTGAGGCTCCTCTTTTTATCCTCAGTCAGTCGCATCAAAGATTTTAAATATTTTTAGTACACAGCTACATCACATTTCAGTTAAGATGTTATTTCATAAAATGTCATAAAATGTCTGATATTTAGTAATCAATCACAAGGTTTTCTTGAGTGAACAAAGAGGAATTTTATTACTTACCTATCCCAAGAAAAATAAGAAAACTCAACATCAAACACAAAAGAAAATATATGGGTATCAAGTCTGAACAAAGGAAAAGTGCTTGTTGCAATAGGAACCTAAAGAATATGCAGTTTAAAAAGCCTTTGGATTCCTTAAGCCATTTCTTGTTGAACCTAAGGACATGGTTGTTTGGGCTGATATCATAAATCATCAGTACTAGTGAAATCTGTAGAATCCTTTAGTTCTTGGTGAATTAGTGCTTCTTTGGATGCTTTTCCATTGGTGCTCACTAGTAGTGAGAGATAAAGAGGATCTTTTAATTCTTGCTGTTTCTTCCTTTTTAAACATTTTTTGACCCAAGGAGGTCTCAAGTCTGGAAAACAGATGATGGAAGTTAAAAATTGATAGTCCGTATTTTAAGGTTATCATGACAAATGTAATATATTCTTTCCTATTTAATCAGTTTGTGTGATTTGATAGGTTGTTCCTTTCTACCCATAGAACGTTTTGTTTCAATGTAAACAATATTTTACAATTTTGTGAGTATTTAGGTTTCAAGGTTCTAGCAGCATATTTCAATACTTTTCCCAACTAAATAATTGTCACAGGTGAAATGATTGTCATTAACTTTTTAAGGCAGTGTTAGGCAGCTCACTTTGAAAGGGCAGAATGAGCTACAAGAGATATGTTGCTAATGTGGGAATCATGGAATATTACCAATGGAAACAGCTTAGCATAGATTGCAGGTAAAGAGATGTTCCCTAACTCAGTTGAGAGGGAGAGAGAGTTGGCCCATTTTATTATAACACAATCCCTCAAAATTAGTGGTATAATTGGGCACGAATGAATTTCACACTCACCCCAAACCATTGTCTCTTTCCTCATTTCATGCTCGTTTTCCTCATCACTTGCCCCCCTCTCCTAAAATCTTCCATCCCTTAATTCTCCATGGGCAGAATCTTATACGTGTCTGAGAGGCATGGGCAATGGCAAGAAGCCTGTTGGGATCAATCTTAAAGTCAGCAGCACCTCATTCCATCTATTATGATTTTGACAAGGGGCAAAGCAAGTTTCTTGAAAGGCAGCAGTGAGCTGCCAGTCAAAGGAGATTATTGTTTTGAAAATACCATGTTGACAGCCTATTTACTTTATTAATACTCAACTTTCAATCATACCAAGCACACCAAACAATCTACATGTCAAGGAAATTTGACATGGAAACCAGAACAGGTACCTGGTGAGATTTGGTCTGAAAGGCATCCATGCTGTGTACAAACTAACAATGTACATCAATTCGAGTTAATTTGGAATTAAAAAGGCTACCTTGGCCAACTTAGTTCAAAAGAAAAAAAGAAAAAACTTCCAAGTGTTTAGTTTCCAATTGCATCCAGGGTATTTGTCTTTATATTTCTATTCCAATTTCCATTCCACAATCTAGAAATTTATTGGAGTTATTCTCATTTAACCAGATAAAACAGATGCATAAGTGGCCAATAAGCCAGATTCTGCAGATACATCCATTTTATGTTGCCTTGCTGGCCAAATTGGTTCAGGTTGCACCATTGCAACTCAAACCTTAAACCAGGACAGAAGCACAATTTCACATCATGTCAAGTTAACCCTCATCCTTAACCGGTATGTAATAGGCCCCTTTTAGATCACAAAAAGTGACATCAGTGACACTTCAGAGTTTCCAGCTCACCAAAATATTAGCTGCCCATTGTCTCTGAAGTTCTATATGCCGGGGTGAAACACCTACATTTTCTTTTCCATGATTGGAGCATTACAAAATACCAGCAGCATTGCTTAAATTACAGGCAAACCCAAAGTGCCACTTATTGCTTCCCTTGTCTTTCATGTTCCCAATCACCATCCGGACATCATTTTTAGTGGAAAAAGATTCCACTCTTGCAGCAGCCAGAGAGGTTTGCAGCCACTTATCTCAAATTCCATGCAGGTTTTTCCTTTACAAAATAGGAGAATGATTTTAGAGAATGCACTTGTCCTGATCAAAAAGCTTGTATAAAATTGCATGAACCTTTTTCAGGCATGATCAAATTTTACATCCACTGTTTTCTCCCCCTCCACATCTCAGCCCTTTTTCACCTGATCACTAGTCCTCTTCTCACTCCAAAACGCCCCATTCCTTAATTCTGCAGGCCAAGCAGCATCATAAGAGCAGGAAAGCTTGACGTTTCGGGCCTAGACCCTTCATCAGAAAAAAGGGTCTAGGCCCGAAACGTCAAGCTTTCCTGCTCCAAAGATGCTGCTTGGCCTGCTGTGTTCATCCAGCTCCACACCTTGTTATCTCGGATTCTCCAGCATCTGCAGCACCTATTATCTCTCCCATTCCTTAATTCTCCATCTTTCTATTTCTGAATCTTCATGCCCCTGTCTCTACCATTCTTCTCACAGCCCAGCTCCTGAGCCCCTATTTTCTATCTTCCACCTTTCCCCTGATTTCCCTTTCCTGGCCTCATTGTCTTTTCGGCATTTTTTAACCCACTCTCTCCCCCAACCCCCTCCCATCCCAATGTCCTCCTCCACCTCAACTTAATTTTGAATCCCCTCCAATTTCGATCCCCATGATTTCAGTGCACTCATGGTTTCAGGGACCCTGCAAATGTTAATGCCCATAATTCCCCGTTCTCCAGTTCCTTGTCAATTGTGTCCCAAAGTCATGGCTCCTTGCATTCCACAATCTAGAAATTTATTGGCATTATTCTGCTTGGGTGACTTCACTGAACCTAATGCTTTAACAGAAGCTGCTAGTGAGGTCACAAAGACAGAGTGAAGGCTTCACACTGGAAAATTTTAGTAGCTAATCTTGCATTCGCCTGGAGGCTGCCAGCCTCAATTCTAGGAAACACAGCATCATTGCTGGAAGCCGACTTCATGCATGTTTGTAATATACAGCATTCCATTGCATTGACTTTGTTTCGACTGGAAGTAACCTGATGTTCCTGGCAGAGATCCTCACACATGCACATACACACATATGAAGGACTTTGATCAATAAAGACTAGAATTCAGATGGATGAGAAACTGTGCAAGAGTAGCTTGTGAGGAGGAGGCAACAGTTTCTTTATCATAATAACTGAAATTGACCCTTTCTACAGAAAAGAATGTGCAAATAATTTTGAAAAATTATAGTTCCGGACCAACAATGAGAAGTGTTAATTTTAGTTAACAGGAGATCAGTAAAGGTTAGTAAACTTCATTAAAACATCCCATATTTTAATAGCAACAATTGTTCATACAATTCACAGAAGAACTAGGTGCCAGTAGCAACAGATTTGAAACATCAATTTTACTTATTGATGTATGAAACTTGTGGAGTCAATCACGTTACTTTCTTCTTATTACTCTGGTTTGTGAAGTCTAGGAGCTGGTGCCTTATGGCCCTAAGCAATTTTGCATCATTCTTAGTAATGCCAACACATCCTTTTGCTCACTTCTTACCCATTCCAGTCCACTATGTCAACACAATAATTAGCATGGGGGATATTTGAAAGGGTTGCATTGTTTTCCTTTGTAGATTCTGGAGTCGACAATTAAAAGAATTAGGACAATGTAGATTGCCAGCAAAATTTAAAGAAAATAATTATACACAAAATTATTTTTTGATGAGATTATTACCCTCTTAGAATGTTCCTAGCCAAATAAAAGATCCTGTCACATTGTAACTGTACTGTTATATATAGGATTCATATGGCTCACTTTTCTTTTCCCATTCGGCTTCATCTTATGCTGTCTATCCTCACTCACAGCAATTTCAAGGATTCCCAGAAGTCAGTCATCAAGCTGAATTAATGTGATAATCCTGCTTTAAGATTAAGTTCCATGACACCTTTTATTCTCTTGGCAACCACTGTCGTGAAAGGTTGGTGTCCAGAGGCTCAATTAATTAGATATGTAGATAGAAGCATATGATGGACATCAGGCAATGTGAACGATGTTACTGATAAAATTATGGAGGCTGGCTCCAAATGTGATGTCATCATTTTTACCAGAACTTAATGGTCTTTGACTTTTCTCATTTTTCAATTCATCAAAGAACTGAAATGACTGCCCTTGCATTTAATAAATCAATGATTGATTACTGATTACAATTGGCTGATAAAACATTAAACTTTGTTAGAAATTAATGCTATTTTATATATATGTAATACCATTTTGATTCTTTGTAATAATCATACCTGCAACATATTTTCTTTTTTTTTAATTGACTTGTTCAGAGATGTTATTGCACACCTCTGGAGCAGGTGAGACTTAAACCTAGGTTATATTTTCACCTATCCTATTCCATGTTGCTCCCTGGTGATATCGTCAGCTCAGCTTTCATACATATGCTGACAGCAGCCCCTTCTCCACTCCACTCTTAAACTATGACTGCCGCTGTGCTGGCAGATTGCCTCTGATGAAGTGGAATTTCCTCCGACTGAACGTTAGGAAGACTAAAGCCATTGTTTTCAGTCTTTGACGTTTCAAATTAGTTAGAGCCTGTGTAATTATAGTGCACACAGGGGTATGGTATGAGGTTGTTAAGCGTCTGTTTGTGCACTTTGCTAAAGAGAAGTTCTGTGGTTCTTTGTATTCTTTGCTTTTGTGAACAGTATTAGGGGAAAAACAAAGGTATACAGATTTATCTAAAAGATACTGTCATTGATTTAATCTATGAATTGGTAGAGCACCTGCTTTACAACATTCTAGATTTGTGAAGCATTTATAACTGTGCTTGGTGCAAGAAAACATTTAGGAAGTAATTGTCTTTCTAAACAAAGTGTGTTGTTTGGAGCAGTGGATATAGCCAGAATACTAGATCTTTCTACGTTCTGCAGTTAAAATGTAATAGTGTTGGCTACTGCAAGGATATGGTCATACGAGTTGGACAAGCAAGCAATATAAAAGAAAGAAATTGCATTCATGTTTGAGCACATTTCACATGTTCCCAGAAATACTTTGAAATCCTTTGAAATGCAGTACCTTTTATGAGATGAAGCTAGATCAAATCTTTTAAGTTGATTTTATTTCTCAGAAACAAGTGAGCATATAGAGAAACATTCATAATTAGCCTCACTTATTTCAATCAGCACATGTACCTCCATGTAATAGTATCAAAAACGTACATCCAAATTTCCCCATGATAGTAGACCATTTACAGAGAGGGTATGCTTTTATATTACTTGATATTTTTAATCCTCAAGTGTGCCTTCTTCAACAATCAACCTGTCAGTTTCATCAATAGGCCTATTTCCCTTGTGGCATTTTAAAGTTCTATTCTTGATTACTATTTCTTCTCCTGTTTGTTTTGCACTGTGCTGCATGAAGTCACTCAACTGAGCAGGTCGTAGGCAACTTGATGTCGGAATTTTATCACTTTTGAGTTATCGACTTCCAACTCTAGTGGACTAGACTTGCAGAATGGTTTCAGCTGCAATATTTGTACACGATGGGATTATAGTTTTCTTCAGACTTTATGGTAAGAAAACAAATAGTTTTTGTGCCATTAATTGTTGCCCCAACTTCCTTATGTTGCATTTTTGGAACAAAATAATTCTGTAAATTTAACATGTTAAGGACATGCACCTATTTCAAATCTCAAGTACTCATCGATGCAGAGATAGTAGGAACTGCAGATGCTGGAGAATCTGAGATAACAAAGTGTAGAGCTGGATGAATGCAGCAGGCCAAGCAGCATCATAGGAGCAGGAAAGCTTGACGTTTCGGACCTAGACCCTTCTTCAGAAATGGGGAAGGGGAAGGAGGTTCTGAAATAAATAGGGAGAGAGGGGGAGGCGGATAGAAGATGGATAGAGGAGAAGATAGGTGGAGAGGAGACAGACAGGTCAAAGATGCAGGGATGGAGCCAGTAAAGGTGAGTGTAGGTAGGGAGTTAGGGAGGGGATAGGTCAGTCCAGGGAGGACGGACAGGTCAAGGGAGCGGGATGAGGTTAGTAGGTAGGCGATGGGGGTGGGGCTTGAGGTGGGAGGAGGGGATAGGTGGGAGGAAGGACAGGTTAGGGAGGCAAGGACAAGCTGGGCTGGTTTTGGGATGCAGTAGGTGGAGGGGGAATTTTGAAGCTTATGAAGTCCACATTGATACCATTGGGTTGCAGGGTTCCCAAGCGGAATATGAGGTGCTGTTCCTGTAACCTTCAGGTGGCATCGTTGTGGCACTGCAGAAGGTCCAGGATGGACATGTTGTCTGGGAGGGGGAGTTGAGATGGTTCGCGACTGGGAGGTGCAGTTGTTTAGTGCACACGAAGAATGGAGACAGATTACCCATTATTTTGCTTGTTAAAACGTCACTAACTGAAAGCATGTTTGTACATTTGAGTTGGGAAACATTTACTTGAAGGTATGTCTCTGAGCATTCTGGCTGTGTACATTATTAAACATTGTTAACAGATTCTCTGAAGAGGTAGATATTCATTTTCACCACATGGGTGGTAAGCTGGTGAGATGGATCATTCACTCTTTACAGAACTCACCTGAAATTGAAATGAACGGAGTGAAAGTCAGAGAGATTCTGTAAAGACGGCGTGATCCATCCTGCCAGATTACAAATGAAGATGAAAATCTATCCTTCTGAATCAAGTCATAGTTACACAATCTATCAAGACATGTTCAACAGTGATGAGACCAGAAAATAGCACAAATATGCTTAGGTTATTTCAATATCTAAGGTGAATGCTTTAACTTAATGTGACACTCCATCTTGCAGTCTGGCCAATGTAAGCGTACAGATATATTTCTACATTGTTTTTTAACAAAGACCGGCTAAAGTGGAAATTATGAATAATCACATGAATAAATCAAAATTGTAAACTGGCAGAGCTTATCTAAGCAATAACTGTCCAGGACCAATGGCATAATTAAGAAAGATTGAAGATAGGATAAAAAGGTTGCTGAAGACGAAAAGCATAGACCGTACAATGAAACATCGTCCAGGATATTGACCGGGATATGCTCCTAACATTGTTGTGCTCAGCAAACTATTCAATTACCTAAAGGTCATAAAGCATCTCACAATTTTAAGCTCACTAAAAATTAGACAATGTAACCTTATCTTTAAAACGGTATGAAAAGAGAATTGAATTTTCATTCAGGACTACATTGGCTAAGTTCAAGAAAATATGCCAACACCAGCATCTCCACAATTTGAATGGACTGGAAAAGTATCGTTCATGATGCCTGAAAAGATTTATACATGTAAAATTTTGAGACAAAGGACTGCATGTACTGTTCTTTTGTCTGAAGACAAATGTTTTGAAACAATAATAAATCATATTAATTGCTTGAGATATTGCTTGCAGAACATTTTATTTTTAAAAAGGATAAAGACTACACAAAACAGCCCAATTGTCTGTGGTCATTTTGATTAAGGGAAGAGTTTCAGTCAGGAAACATCACGTGTTCTCAAAAGGTATTAACATTCACTTGAATCATTGGAATAGGTAAATAAGCCTTAGTTTAGTATCTCTTCTAATATATGTTACTTTTTAATGTGGCAATCCCTCAGTACTGCTCTGAAGTATCAGCCTGGTTTACCTGCCAGAAACCTAACCACACCCACACACTTTCCCTGCAGAAAGTAACAAAATATGCTGGAGTTAAAATCCTAGCACTGTGTTATTCAATCCAAACTACTTAGTCTCCCCCAGTGATGCTCCTTACATCCTATGTCAGTCCTATCTTACCACATGCCCTTCTCAAAACACCTTGCCATTTAGCAGATATCTGCCGAAGAAACAACATCCCACACACCTACACCATTTTAAAAGGCTGCCTTGCACCCAGACTAAAGTTGGCAAATTGCCCTTGCCCCTCACTAGGAATGTAATGGCAAGGCAGGCAAAAAGGCGAGCTGCTCATAGGACGTAGCTGTGGCCATGGCTAACGCTCCCTTGTGCATACACCCCATTTTCTCACCCTGGTTGTTGTTGACCTGTCCACAGCTGCATCCTTTCTAAACATCTACCATACCCATATACACCTGCAGCTTCTCATTATGTGACTGGGAAACATCACATACAGATGTCATCTACAAGAATAGAGAGTTGATCAGCTTCTGCCTGGCTTGCAACACCCAAAGCAGCTGAGCTCTGCTGTGGACAGGGAGAGCTTCCTCCTCCGCAATGTCCTCATCCTCCTCCTCAGAAAACTGCTGTCATTGCCCCGAGAGATAGCACCATTTTAACTCCCCCTTCCATTCCCTGCGTGACATGTCTGTCCTGGGCCTCCTCCAGTGTCACAATGACACCACCTGCAAACTGCAGGAGCAGCACCTCAAATTCCGCCTCTGGAGCCTACGACCCGATGGCCTAAACATGGAATTCCCCACCTTTAAAATATCCCCACCCCCGGCCTCATCCCATGGCCAACCCTCCCTCTTATCCCCGCCTCCTTGACCTGACATAACTTGTCCATCTTCTCTCCCACCTATCTGCTCCTCCCACACCACTGAACAATCCCCACCATTCCCTACTGCACTCACCTATCACCATCCCACCTACTTTCTGGGCCCTGCCCCTCCTCCCTCGATTTATTTCTGAGCTCCCCTCCCCCTCCCCATTTCTGAAGAAGGGTCCCGGCCCAAAACATCAGCTTTCCTGCTCCTCTGAAGCTGTCTGGCCTGCTGTGTTCATCCAGCTCCACATTGTGTTATCCCTTATTGCTGTCATTGCCTAGCTCCGTCACATCTACTCTTTGCCTGTTCTAATTGTGCAGAGCACAGCACACTGGGATGATGCAGCACACGCTTTAAAAAAAAACAAAGAACTGAGAATGTTGCAATCCGAAATAAAAACAGAAATTGCTAAACGTTCTGCCAAACCTGCTGAGTTTCTCCAGCAATTTCTGTTTTCCTTTCCAGATTTTTTACTGGAGGGCTCCCCAGGCTAGTCTAAGTAACAGAACTACATTCTTCAGCAGCCCTATCACCTTTTTCTTAAATTCATTTGCAGGATGTGGGCATTCTGGCTAGGTCAGCATTTATTGTCCACCCTTAATTGCACTGAGGGCAGTTAACTACATTGCTGTGGATCTGGAGTTACATGTTGGCCAGACAGCTTAGGACAGCAGTTTCCTTCCCTAAAGGAAGGTTTTACCAACAAGTGACAATGATTTCATGGTCATCATTAGACTCTTAAGTGGAGGCAATGGCCTAGGGGTATTGTCACTGGACTGTTAATCCAGAGACCCAGGTAGTGTTCTGGGGACATGGGTTTGAATCCTGCCACGACAGATGGTGGAATTGGAATTCAATAAATATCTTGAATTAAGAATCTAATGTTGACCATAATCCATAGTCAATTGTTGAGGAAAAATCCATCTGGTTCACTAATGTCCTTGAGACAAGGAAATTGTCATCCTAACCTGGTCTGGCCTACATGTGACCCCAGACCCACAACAATGTGGTTGACTCTTAAGTGCCCTCTGGACAACTGGGGATGGGCAATAAATGCTGCCTGGCCAAGCAATGCCCTCATCCTGTGAATGAATAAAGGAAGTCCAGATTTTTATTAAATGCAAGTTCCACTATCTGTCTTGGTCAGACTTGAATTCAGGTCCCAGAACATTGTCTGGTTCTCTGGATTAATAAACTAGTAATAATACCACTAGGCCATCACATCCCCTGCTCCACCATAGGTCTGGTCAAAAAATGGGCAAAATTATATCTCCACTTTGAATCAGCAAGGGTTGGGCCAAGGAGTCATGAGCCATAGTTGATGGGTGGCCCTTGATCACAGCAAGCAGCCCTTGTACGGTCCCTGGATCATTAAACACACCAAGTACTTGAGAGTACCCCAGATGGAGCAGTAGTAGCAAATAACAGGTTAAAGGGCACATGATCCTCGTGTGGTAATGATGATCACAGGTCAACCGAGTATTAATTGAATGGAACCCCTTCCTGGTCTCTCCACAGGAGAGTTGAGTTTCTCCAGCATTCTCTGTATTTGTTTTGAACGTCTATAATATTGACTCTTTCCTGGGAGTGATGACTGACTTGTGTGGTATCTCTCAGCGGTATACCCACAAGTACTTCAGGACAACGACCAATGCCATCTGTGCAAGTTCACACTGGTTGACTTGTTTCCCCAAGATGAGGCAGTCCTGCAACCAGGCATTAGGATCCAGAAATATGGCTGCTTCATCCAAGGTAGAGGCTGCCATTAACAGCACCTACATTGAACTGAAAGGGTGATATCACAATGCAGCAGCCTTCTACAAGCGTTTGAATCCTAAGCACAATCACTCTGAATGTATTACTAATGGAATCATAAAACGATTGTCAATTACATCTAGCTAAAGTTCACAAACACCTATTTCAGGTATTAGCCCCATCACTGTCCTGGGACCAGCAGACATGATCAGTGTATTTTCCCCACCTAACTGACACTAAATCTGCCTACCCTGGGCATTGTCTCGGCTATTTCCTGATTGCATCACACATCATTCAAATGGCTCTGCATAGTCACCTGGTGCTCCCCCAGAGCCTCTGTACCCCCTTTTATCTTGCACAACCTTGTCGGTCCATTTCCTCCCCTATCCCCCATGTGGTGACTCACCACATTGAAGCAAGTCTCCAACTATCCTCGCTGCCCCTAAGCCTTCTGCATCCTCCTCAAAGCTCACTCTACAACTCCTCCTAATTGACAATTTGCCAGTGCCAAGCCAGAATCTTGCCTGACTGCTTGTCAGGAAGCAACATGCTCTCAACATCAAGAAAGACCTCACTGATCTTCTTGCATTATTCCACTACTGATGGTGTGTATTGTTTATACCCTTATAAGATGCTACCCAATGTAACATGAGCATTAACCCCTTCAGGACCATCATCTTTTACAAGATGTCCTGATCATTTTTTCCCTGAAGGCTAACCCATTCTACAATCACATATATGACTTTATTACAGTTGCAACTGTTCAACATCCCCCCAAGTCTGATTTCACATATGTACGCAATGTGGAGGTTTCATGCTTTTCTCAGAATTCAATCTCTTTAATCTTGGAAAAACTGCAGATTTCTGGCTGTTGACTGTTGACTTTAGTCCTGATTCATGGTTCAGCTTCTGCTGGATGGTCTTTTATGTGTTGTTAGCTGAGGATATCATTCTTTATAGATGCTGTTGTGGGTCCATTTCCTTTTCTGGAGGGCCTGTAACTTCCTGAATGTACTGCATTGAGGAGCTTTCTACTAACTCAGAAAGTTGTCCCATAACATTATCTGGCAGACTAATAACCTCATGAATGCCCAACCTGAAGAACAACGGCTCTGTTGAAGCAAGTACTTCTTTCTGAATTTCCGGATCAAGTAATTAATCTCTTTCTAATTGGAAGGGGTAGTCTCTTCTTTTTGCCATAACCCAGATGTTTAGACTGGACAATTTCTTTTCCTTGATCATGTCAAGAAACTGTTTCTGGACTAGTTGTTTTCTTGAAGCTAATGGCACTCCATCTGAATTCTTTATGGAGTAGAGGTGCAAAGCATGTTAGCTCAGAACTATGTGAACATTTCCAACAGTCCAATACTCCATGTTCTTGAAGTATAACGTACAGCATTCCTGTGCTCTTGACATTCCACTTATGCCATATACTCTCATCTCTATTAGGCTATAACTTCTGCTTCTTCCAACATGGTAACTGATCTGTTAGGATTGTGAACTCGGCACCGGCATCAAGTTTAAATTAAAGAGGATGTCCAATAATTAAATAATTTCTGTGAATTGTTGGCATCGCCTATGTCCCTTACAAAAGCTTCAGTTATCCTTTCTAAAGGAGATTGCTGAATCATATTAAGGTGTTTTTTTTTTGAAGCTTTGTAGCTGTGTGCTTCTTCTGTACTTTATGTTTGATTGTGAGGCAATGCTCTATCACAAATCCTGTCATCCTCAGGAAATTCAGTTTTCTATCCTGTATGGTCTATCTCTGACCTTGAATTTTCTAGCAAGTGCTAAATCTTTTTCTATTTCTTCCCAATATGATTCATCTTATAATTACAAAGCTGTTTCAATCTGTATCATCACAATATTGCTTGTAATCTGCTGTCTCTTAAGCTTGTGTTCTTGGATTCATGAATGCTGTTTTAAATTGAATTACTGTAGACCTTGCTTGTGCAGCACTCCCTTTATTTGCCAATCTATTTTAAACTCTGAATAACTGTGTGGCTGTACAAAACTCATCAATGCAGCTTTAATTTTTTATTATTGTCTATTCGATAATAATTTACTCTGTTCAAGATTTTTAAACTGTGTCTCTGTAGTACTGGACCTCTGTACGGCTTACAATGTTTTTCTACCAAGCACTTCCTTCCACACAAATTATTAAATAAAATTCTCCAAGTCTGACCTTTTTAAATTTGGTTGTGACCCGGCAAAATCACAACCTAATGCTTGAGTCAGCCGCTTGAGCTTTCTCCTCCGTTCAAGAAGATCATGGCTGCTCTGGTTACTCATATTTCTGCTGACTCCAGATAACATTTTACCTCCTCACTTATCAAAACCTACCTGCTACTGCTTTAAAGCAATTTAAATATTCTGCTTCTACCACTTTTTGAGAAAATAAGTTCAGAAGATTCTGAAGAACAAAATCTCCATATCTTTGCCTTAAAGGTTAGATCTGTTTTTGTTTTGAACAGTGACCTCTCATTCTGGATTCTTCCTCAAGGAGAGCTATCCTTTCAAGACTCCTCAAGATCTTGCGTGTTTAAATTACATCATCTCTTAATGCTTCCACACTCCAGCCTAACAAGCCTAATCTGTCCATCCACTACTCATTAAATAATCTCTTTCCATTCCAGGTATTAATATGGTAAACCTCTGAACTGCTTTCATTGCATTTATTCTTCCTTAAATAAGGAGACAAGTACTGAATACAATATTCCAGATAGCAATACCCTATACAACTAAAGCATAATATCCCAACTTTTATATTAAATTCCCTTCACAATAAACAATTGCATTCTTTTAGCTTTCCTAATTATGAGATGTACTTGCAGTCGAGAATCACGCATTCTCTCATTATTTAACTAATATATCTTACTTTTATTCTTCCAGCCAAAATGGACACCCACACATATTCCCACTTTATGTTCGATTTATCAAATCCTTACTAACTGACAGCCAGCCTATTTCCATTTGTAGCCTCCTTATGTCCTCTGCATAGCTTACTTTCTTACAAAGCTATCTTTGTGCAATCAGCAAACCATAACTTCAGCCCACTCATCTAATTCATTGATACCAATTGAATCAAGTCGAAGGCCCTGGCACTGATCCTTGTGACTCACCTTGGCAACTTGTCAACCAGAAAATGATCCATTCATGATAACAAGCATGGGGCTGGATGAACACATCAGGTCAAGCAGCATCATAGGAGCAGGAAAACTTGACGTTTCGGGCCAAGACCCTTCATCAGAAATAGGGGAGGGGAAGAGGGTTCTGAAATAAATAGGGAGAGAGGGGGAGGCAGATAGAGGATGGATAGAGGAGAGGATAGGTGGAGAGGAGGCAGACAAGTCAAAGAGGTGGGGATGGAGCCAGTAAAGGTGAGTGTAGGTAGGGGGGTAGGGAGGAGATAGGTCAGTCCAGGGAGGACGGACAGGTCAAGGGGGCGGGATGATGTTAGTAGGTAGGAGATGGGGGTGTGGCTTGAGGTGAGAGGGAAAACAGGTTAGGGAGGTGGAGATGAGCTGGGCTGGTTGTGGGATGCGGTTGGGGAAGGGGAGATGCCCACTTTGGGTTTCGTGTTATCTGATCTTCTATTCATGCCAGTTTGTTACCCTCTACACCATGAGATTTTATTTTCATTATAACTTTGATGCACACCTCATCAAATGCCTAATGGATATCTAAGGACAGTACATCCCCTGGTTTCCCTTTATTTACAGCATAATACTTCCTCAAAGAACTCGAATGACTTGATTAAATGTGCATTCAGATAAAGAGGATATAGTTTTGTCTTTTTGTTATGTTTATAATCTTTAGCCTTATCTGTTTATTTACTTCTAAATTTGCGCTGGCTGTAACTTCATGTCAGAGTCTGCTCATCATTTCCCAATTAAATACCTTTCGTCCTTGCTTTGTCTACACATCCTCCAAAATTTAATACATAGTCCCACATGGTGGCTCATTAGTTAGCACTGCTCCCTCACAGCACCAGCGACCTGGGATCAATTCTGCCCTCGGGCAACTGTCTGTATGGAGTTTGCATGTTCTCCCTGTGTCTGCGTGGGTTTCCTCCGGGTGCTCCAGCTTCCTCCCACAGTCCCAGGATGCACAGGTTGGGTGCCCATAGTGTCCAGGGATCTGAAGGCTAGGTGGGTTAGCCATGGGAATTGCAGGATTACATGAATAAGGTAGGTGTGGGTGGGATGGTCTTCACACTGTAGCGAATCTATGATTTAATTTAAAATCTTCTCTAACTCCCTAGGTATGTAGCTCACTAGAACAGCAATCCCAGCATAGAATTTTACAGAACAGAGGAGGCCATTTGACCCATCATATCTCTACCAGCTCCTGAAAGAGCTTTCTAGCTAGTCCCACTCTCCAGCCCTATCTCTGTAACCCTCCAACTTCATCCCTTTCAAATATACATCCACCTCACTTTTGAAACCGCGTATGAAATCTACCTCTGTCACTCTCCCGGGCAGTGCATTCCAAATCCTAACAACTCTCTGAGTAACAAGTTTCTCCTCATCTCACTCCTAGCTGTCTTGCTGACAATCTTATAGTTGTGACCCCTAGTTACTGACATACTAACTAGTGGAAATAGGATATGAATTCAAAAGGCCTCTACATGCCAGCATTAGAGGGGTTTCAGAGAAGGTTTACAAGAATGATTCTGGAGTTGAAGGACTTGTCACATGTGGAGTGGTTGAGGACTCTGGGTCTGTACTCAATGAGGCTTAGAAGGATGAGGGGGGAATGTGGTTGAAACAGTAGATGTGGAGAAGACACTTTCACTAATGGGAGAGACTGGGACCCAATGGGCATAGACTCAGAGTGAAGGCTCAACCCTTTAGAACTGAAATAATGAGTGTGGTTAAGCTATGGAATTCATTACTTCAGAAGGCTGTGGAGGCCAAGTCATTGAGTGTATTTAAGGCAGAGATAGATAGTTTCTTGATTGGCACAGGGATCAAGGGAAACAATAGGAGAATGGGATGGAGAAACATATCAGACACGATCAAATGGTAGAGCAGATTTGATGGGCCGAATGGCTTAATTCTGCTCCTTTATCTTATGATTTTATGATGGTACTGTCCATTTCATACAAAGTTAGTACAAAGCTTTTATTATAACTAGTTGCATATGCACAAATATTCCAAAAGGACCGTATCCATTGCCATATTGGTGTAGGCACAAAGATGTGCCAGGGCCAATGTTTGTATCAGTGCATAGGTGCTTCACATGTGCGAATAGGAATGTAAAACTTGTTTTATGTTCCCTTTACCACATTTTCTGACCTGAATGTAGCCAGTATCTGGTTTTTAATGTTCAGGCCAACCAGGTCTGTATGCCAACTAACAAATATTCCTTAAAGGATCCATTGTAGGCACCACCATCAAGTTAGTTCATTATACTTTATTGAAAGTTGAGCTGGGAAGTACAGGAGTGTGACCGCTGCTGTTTTTTACCTACCTTGATGGCAGCTTCCCTTCCTCCTGCAGTTGTTGCACTGCCCTTCACAATTGTAGACTCATTCTCTTTCCCAGTTACTGGCCCCAACTTTGTTACCCAATTCCTTCTTCATCTTTTCCCTGTTCATACTCCTCTTTCCCAATGCCTAATTTTGTTCCCCTGGATGCTTCTTTTTGTCCTAGTCAGTTAGCCCTCCGCATTTCAAGACTTACCTTCAGCTGCTGCACACCAGTCCTAAGATCCAATTTGCCTTCAGACATATTTCACTTATCTGACAGATGATAGACCCAAGTTCCAATACCACGTGATGCTTCTGCTCTCCTGTTCTTGTCCAGGTTATCATTTCCACACCCAGACCTAACTAGCAGGCCAAACCTGAGCAAACTTCTAGACAGTAGAGTTAGGAACATTAGAGACCGAAAGAACTGCGGATACTGTAAATCAGGAGCAAAAACAAAGTTGCTAGAAAAGCTCAGCAGGTCTGGCAGCATCTGTGAAGAAAAAAACAGAAAGGTTCAGGATGCATTGCAATTTTGGAGAATCAAATTGCAACACATTTAATAATTAGGAGAACCCATCACAATCCTGAGATCAATTTTTGTCAGGCTGTAGTTTGGATGTTTTTTACAGGCTACAATTTTTTTTCTACCATTTATTATTTTGTGTCTTAATATTCTACTCCATACTGACAGAACATAGTAAAATGATACTTTTCTTTCTGTTAACCCCCCAGCCTCGTTTTGCTATATTTTGTCAATTGAAGCTGTCTGATTAGTTATGGCATGAACAATTCTTTTTCATAGTTGTAGTTTACAGGCAATGGAGCACATTAGGACATAGTTGGCTATATTAATGAGAATAAAAAATGATTCGTTAGTCAAAAAAAAACCCTAAATAATGTGCTTGTTAATTCTACCTCAGTGACAAATGACATTGTTCCGGTAAAATTAAAGCACTGTTCTTTCAAGTCACATTCAGAAATGTGAATGTATAATGGATTTAATGCCTTTTTCCTCAAAATCAATTTTGCTCATATTCTTAACTCAGCCAAATCAGTCTCTCAATTCTTATTTTTCATTTGTCGGAATTCACAAATGAAAGAAAATGTGGCTTGAAGAGTTCAGTTACATAGAAAATGACTGGACTAGGAATACAAGGGCAAAGATAATTTCAATTATATTCAAAACTAAATCACACCTATCCATTTGAAATGAAGAAAGGATTATTGGGATGTCTTCTAATAGAAATTATTTATTCATACCCATTATATGTTTAAAAAGTAGGTACCATTGGATGTGCAATGTAACTTTTAATGAATAGAAAATAATTCCAAGTAGGATGTTGCAATACAAAAAAAAAATCCAATCTTCTGTACAATAAAAGTGCAGAAGTTCAGGGGCAGCTGTAGAATGCAAATTTTTTTTTAATGTCGCTGCTATGTTTATTAATCATTGAGAGCTGATGCTTATCTGTGCAATATATGTTGATGGGTACTTCACCTGCCGGCTGATTATGAGCTTTCCTCCATCTTGTTGAAGCACTAAGTGGAATGATTGTGATTAAAAGTGAAAGCACAGGGTCTGCATTTTAAAAGGGGGTTAGTGATGTGCAAAGCATCGAGTACTCAGAATTGGGCTGACAGATAGCATGGTATGGACCCTGTGGCTTACATGGTAAGCTTTGAAAAAGTATGTCAGTTTCCAAACACTGGGTAAAATATGACTTGTAAATTACTTTGCAACAGCTTCAGGGTAATACTTGTGAGTGTACAACTGCCAGGCTAATTTAAATCTATCGTGAAAAATTCCCAGGTAAGGGGAAACAGGTTCAGAAGGAGAGGTAATGACGGAGTGGTAATTGTTGGACTTATAATTCAGAAACTGAGACTAATGTTCTGAGGACGTGGGTTCAAATCCCACCAAGGTGGATAATGACATTTAAATTCAATTTCAGAAAAAAATAAAATAAATTGCCAGCTGAACAGTCACCGCATAACTATTGTAGATTGTTGTAAAAACCCATTTGGTTCACTGAAATCTGTAATCCTTACCTAGTCTGGTCTACATATGGCTCCATTAGTTCTGCAACATACTTGATTCTTAACTCCCCTCTGGGCAATTAGGGATGGTCAATACATTTTTCTTCATACAATTTCTAAAGTGTGGAAGCAGACCATTCAGTCCATCAAGTCCACACTGACCCTCCGAAGAGCATCCCACCCAGACCCACTCCATCCCTGTAAGCCTACATTTCCCATGGACGTCCTTGGACACTACAGGTAATTTAGCATGGCCAATCCACCCAAGCTGCACATCTTTGGATTGTGGGAGGAAACCCACAAAGACACAGGAACAATATGCAAACTCCACACAGACAGTCACCACAGGGTGGAATAGAAGCTGGGTCCCTGGCACTGTCAAGGCAGCAGAACTAACCACTGAGACACTGCGCGACCCCAAATACTGCCCAGCTGGAGATGCCCACCTCACATGAACAAATATCAGAAAGGTGCATGCAAGGAGCTCATTCCACTGAAAACAATGTTGAATCAGAATTCCCATAGCATCCCATTTTCCACCAGGTTTCAAGTTGAGCTTGAAGGTAAGATGGGCAGACCCCATTCAGCTGGTGGGCAAGTAATTAAAATATTCATTAAGCACGTTTTAAGCCTCAATTCTAAATGCGACAGACAGAGCACTGTTTCCCAGCCTGATAGCAGGCTGAGTCCACACAAGGAGAGTTGCATCAGTGAAACTGACAGGCTGGGAAGTCTTTGATCAATGAAACAGAAGAGCTTCAGCCAAAGGAAGTAAGAGGCTGCTACTCAAAGCAATTATTTCTCAAAGCATCTTATCGCTGCTTGATAATTTATTGCCAATTTCTTGGATGGTACTTCACTTGTCTAGCACTTCACTCACCTTAAATTGCGCTTCCCTGCTGCCAGTTTTTACCAACGCATAGGAGCAGTTCATGCAGCTACATATTCCACCTCTGGTGAGGGACAAGTGGACAGGTTACACCAGTAGCGCAAGCTCTAACAGTGGCTGGAGAGCCTCCAGAAGCAGCTCCAGTTGACTCCTTCTCATCCTCATGCCCCTGCCAGGACAAGAGGAATGAAATCAAAGATTCAGCTGGAAGGATGCAAATTTCCACAGGCAGAGTATCAGTTCTCTCAATGTCTCTGAGCATCAGTGCCTCAGGTGACTCAGGGTATTACCACTGCTAACTATTGCAGCCTCCTGGACCGGTAGATCAGATGGGTCACATCCATCTACATCTGGTTGTTTGGAATTCTCTTCCTCTTCCTCCTTTCCTTGGGATACTTTACCTCACTGCTCGTCCTTCAATTTCAAAGCAGAATCTTCAGGTTTCCTCTGCATTCCTGTGGTCATGGCAATGTCAAAGATTCGAGTGCAGATGAATCGTTGTAGCCCATGTTATGTTTCCTTTATTTGAAATCTGCCCTTTGACCGATCCATTACATTACCCCACCTGCCGTCCCTGACAGCCCAGATAATCTGATGGCGGTGTGTTAATTTCATGGGTCAGTGGAAGAGCCTTGGCAATGTGCACCACCTCACCATTCAAGATCCTGGATCACAAATGATTGCAGCCTGACTAGGAATTCTGCTGGAAAATTCCACCCTACATTTCCAAATAAACACAAAGAAACATTGAAACCACTGACCAGAAATTCAGCAGGAGTATGCCAGAACAATCAGATTCACAGATGGTGCCTAAATACATTGGATCCTAGCCTCTGATTAAAGCTTTCTCAATGGCTTACTCATGAATGACCACCCCCCCGATTAGGATAATCTGCTGAAGCCAGTGGCAGATATTCTGGGTAAGTGCATCCCGACCCCTAAGCCAGGTCTGTCCGCTCAGAGATTTTCCAGGTGATTGTTGAAAGACTTACAACTGGATTGTAAGGCATTAAGGATGATCGTCAGTTGAAGCGGAGCTGGGGATTGTACAGCTTCTATTGTGAATTAGTTGTCGATGCTTTCAGTAACACTAACGAACACACACTGATGTGCTGTCTGAACTATTATGGTAGAGTTAACACTATCAAGTTGCCCCAGAGCAACAGTGAAGTGGAATAGAAACAGGCGCATCTAAAAGACCTAGCAGCTTATCTGTAGTGTGTCGGAGATCTAGTATTGGAATTTAAAGCTACCTTCTAGCAAATGTGGTAATAATATTTTAAATATATGTAAAATGTTCTTCTATTCTGCATTTTTTATGCAAGTATTAAAAATGAAATTGAATATTATTAAAAAGGAGAACTCAATAATTCTGCTAAAATGAAAGATACCAACGTAGGCATTTTCTTCATTAAAATGAAATTAGCTGGATCTTGAATCATTAGACCATTCGGCAACTGTTTCAAGACAGTCCACTGGGCTGAAATAATGCTATTGGTCATACTTAATTATTAATGGCTTGGATTCCATGGTAGTAATGATACCAAACTGTTAGCATTCACTCCCATACTCCTCTAAAACTAAGAGCAACTTAGGAAGCCCGTATATGTATTGTTAAATCTACAATTCCAGAAGTTGCAGTCAGTGATTCTATGCTTCTCCAAAGGGTGCGCTGTTGAGGTCCCCTCAAGCTACAATTAAATAGAGATTATTGAACTGATACAGTTTTACATTCTGACGGTGGAATCTTGAGGAGGGTGTGCTAGTCTTGGCTGCTAACTGGAGACCTGGCTGCCCTTTTTCAGAAAGATCTGCTGAATTTCTGCTACTCAGGCATGCAACGAGCCAGCAGCAAGGAGCTCCGTGCTAAGTGTTTCACATCCTATTTCATTCATTTTTCTAACATTTTCATTCTCTTATAAAGCACTCCTAATCCTCAGTCTTACTGCTATGCTTTGCAACATCAAAAACCTCTTCTTCTGATTCAAAAACCACAAATGGATTATTCTCACTGAATTTGTGTTTCTCAATTAAATATATTTTTTGTTGAATGTTTTATACTGCATCTTTAAACATTCCTCACTGTTGATGTGCTTCCTTTTTTTAAAGTCTAGTTACGCAATCAACCTTTTCCAGAATTTTCCTCATTCTTACATGATTGGCTTTCACCAAGTTTAAGATTTTGGATTGAGTTAGAAAATGCTGTTTTCAAACTTAATGTGGAAGACAATTGTGTTATGATCACTATTTTCCAATAGATTTTTTGTTATGACATTATTAATTAACTCTCTCTCATGTTAGCTTGCTGTCTCTCCACAGATGCTGCCTGACTCACTGATTTCCAGCATTTTTCTGTTTTCAGTACAGATTCCAGCACTTGCAGTAATTTGTTCCTCCAATGATATGGCTTCCTTTTTATCCAGCACTGGTATTGTGCCCTATAACTTGAACCTCTTACTCCCACACCAATCTTTGGGCTACACATTCGACATCTTGATCTGATTTACACTGCTTGTGACTCAGGTAGTAATCCAGCATATGAATAGGATTGATTGCTTAGCCTGTTGTTTACATCACTGCTGATGGAAATTGTTTTGACTTGTTAACAGATTTGAACTAATGTTGAGAAAGGAGGAATCCATGGCACAGAGATCACCAGGTCTTTTTAGTAGATTTCTTTATGGTCAGCAATGCACTTATTTATTTCAACAAATGCTGACTGCAAAAATCCAACAGTATGTGTTTATTACATAACCGACTGAAGACATTGAGATGTGAGTTGTAGTACAAACTTGGATTATGTGCCTTTATTGCAGTTAGTTATATTCTCACAGTTCCAAATATGTACTTAAATTCTTTTCCCTGGGGTAGTTTCAATTCTATCTTTCTGAATTATTGCACTTAAGACAAATATAAGGGCATATGTATTTTAATATTATAGCTTTATTGCTCACAACATGTGTTTTGTTTTACATTTAGTAGGCCAAGAAAGGTTCCCTGCTGTTGTACTCAAAGACAAGAATCTAATTTTAAACAGAAAAATACTGAACAATCTTACTGTCCCAAAGAATCTGACAGCTGCAAATTAATATTGCGGTATGACAGATTATTAAAACGTATTTTTGGAAAAGGGGGACAAGATTAACTACCTTTCATTTAAAAGTGCTCATTTTAACATTTTAGCAACCCTCTGAATGAAGAGTCTGCATAACATTATGGGGAATTTGAAATAGCTCAGTGTAAAATTACACTGAATTAGCAATTGTTTATTATATAAATTTGAATATGTATATTGAATATAATATTTATATTATTTTTGAAGAGTAATCTGCACATTTTGCATGGGGGATCTTATGAATTATTTGCTCATGTTTAGTTGTAGGACTAAGTGTGTGCTTTAAACATTTCATAGTGAATCTATCTATTTTAAACTATTCACTGTTTTTCTTAATTATTTTCTTCATGGAATACTTTCACCAAGTGTGAAATTGAAATTCTTGCAACATGTACGAAGACTGCATAATAACAACTTCAATTCTGTGGGAAAAAAAATGCAGTGTATTCATTCCTTTAATGCCCAAGTTCTTAAATTCATTGTTCCAAATTTTACCCAAAAAGTATGAACATATTATATAAAATCTTTCAGTCGCTTGCCAAATTCCTAACGAATTTTGTATGCATTTTGTAGAACAACTTACAAACTTGCTCTAAGCAACCCTGCTGCTCATGATTTTTTTTAACCACATGGCTATAAAAAAAAAAGAAAGAAATAAAACTATACAAGCCACCATATTTTGTCTCTTGACTAATGTTAACCTATGGCCATTGAATTACTGAACTGTATCTGAGAACTAATGAGAAACATTTCCCCAGAGAATCTTTATCCATGGCACTTAGACTGCACCATTGGGACTCATTCCTTGTCTGTCACCTTCCTCATTTCATTGACACTGAACTTCACTACATCTATTATACCACCAGCCCCATTTGGCTTTACACTTCATCGTTCTGAAGTAGCAAAAAGGCATAAGGTCAAAACCCATTTAACCAAACAAAATGTGTGTGATTTTTCACTCTTATGTTTCTTTTAAAGGTACCAGTAAAGGTTGATGGCTGTGGTTACAATCTGTTTTAAATGGTTAACAATTGACTAATAATCATTCCAGTATCAGTTCTACATCATAAACATGATTATCTTATTGCTGTTAATGCTAAGTAATTAATGAAGGCCCACAGCATTACTAGCTTTATTTACTTTTATTGTATATTCGAGTCTGGCTATTCCGCATTGCTATTATATTATACTTTTGCAGTTGTTTGTTAGCTCACCGAGCCGGTTGTTTTGTGGTGTGCCATCGTTTCATTACCCTTCTAGGCAACATCATCAGTGCAACCTCTAATCGAAGGAGTGGTGTTCTGCTTCCTTCCGGATTTTATATGATCCTCTGGTGTGATGGTCCTGATGCTTCCGGTTCTGTTGTTTTAGCAGCGGTCTGCACACGCGTCTACTTCTATGTGTTTGTGAATGGAGTCCCGAGTTGAGAACCAGGCTTTCAGAAATTCCCTTGCACGTCTGGTGTTCGCTTAACCTAGTATGGTCACTTTGTCCTTAACCGTAAACCCAAATCAGACACCTTCAGCACAGTGGAGAGAAAGCCCCTAGAAGGACTGAAGAAGGATAAAAACATCACAATCCTACCAGCGGACAAAGGACGAATGACCGTGGTTCTGAACAGAACAGATTCTATCAAGAAAGCATGGGCACCACTCGCAGATACAATGGGTGTCAGATCCCACACCACAGATAAGGAGCAGGATAACCCCAACTCAAGAGACTTAAACATGCAGGAGAGATCACCAACACCAACTACATCAGAATGAAACCAGGTGGCTCAAACACCACCCCCACCCTGCTTCACTGGGCTCCCCAAGATACACTAACCTGGAATACCAATCAGACCCATAGTCTCCTTACCGGACACACCTACACACATGCTAATGAGAGAGTTACAATGGAGACTCAAACAAAGATTAGCGGATCCCCACACTCAATCCACTCGGCCCAAGAATTTCTCACATAGCTCAAGGGCAAAAAAATCAAAGAGGTCAAAATCATGATCTTTTTCAATGTTACAGCACTATTTATGTCCATTGACATGCCGTTAGCCAGAGAGACACTAGCCACACTACTAGACAGACCAGGAGCACCGACCCTGAATACTGGCAACAACATCAGCAAGGGTTAGCAAGTACTGCCAATGCTGGAGACTGAGATAACACAGTGTGGATCTGGAGGAACACAGCAGGCCAGGCAGCATCAGTTGAGCAGGAACGCTGACATTTCAGGTCGGGAACATTCTTTTGAAATGGGGGAGGGGAATGGGGTCTGAAATAAATAGAGAGAGGGATGTTCGGACTGGGGAAGGTAGGTGGGATGGTGATAGGTGAATGCAGGTAGACAGTGGTGGGGATTGGTCAGTGAGGTGGGAGGAGCTGATAGGTGGGAAAGAAGACAGACCGCAACATACCCCCTTCAGTGGTCGAAGACGCCCTCAACCGCATCTCCTGCGTTTCCCGGGCCTCAGCCATCATACCCCCTCCTCCCAATAAAAACAAAGACAGAATTCTCCTTGTCCTTATGTATCACCCCACTAATCTCAGGATTCAAAGTATCATTTTTCGCCACTTCCGCCACCTGCAATCTGACCCCACGATGAAAGATATAACATCGGCAAGGACAGCTTACTGAAACTGTTAGATTTATGCCTCACAATGCGCTTCACATTCAACAGACTGATATACAAACGGATCAATGATACACCAATGGGATCATCCATCTCAGGTCCCCTCGCAGAAGCAGTGATGCAGAGATTGGAACACACAGTCCTTCCTTACATCTAACTGAAACTGTGGGTAAGAGACATGGATGACACATTTGTAATAACCAAATGCACAAAAGTAGAAGAAACCCACTAACTTGTCAACAACATCTTTGCAAACGTAAATTTCACTCGAGGGGAAGAAAATGACAAATAGCTCCCATTCTAAGATGTAATGGTAGAGAGACTGACTGATGGCGAATTCCGGACCTGAGTATATAGGATGGCCACGCACACGGACCAAATTCTTAACTTCGATAGCAACCACCCCACCATACACAAACAGAGCTGCGTCAAGACCCTATTTAAACGAGCTGCATCACACCGCAACACCCAGAACTCTGGAGAATTGAAGAGGAATACCTACACAAAGTTTTCACTGACCACAGATACCCAAGAAGTTTCGTCCACAGATGCCTCCAAAACAAATAACAGTCAGAGGACATGATACAACAGAAGACATTTGCAACGCTACCCAACATCAAAAATGTATCAGAAATGACTACCAGACTCGTAAGACCACATAAGATCATGATTGCACACAATCCTATGCATCAGTGCACCAAATGTTATCAAAGACTGAAGACCCCATACAAACAGTAAACAAGACCAATGTAACATAGAGAATAGCAAACAGCAAGTGCAATAAACATTACATTGGAGAAACAGGGAGGAAACTGATGACCAGGATACACGATATTCACTTGTCTCAATACACACAGACAATGAGGGCCATCAGTTCGACTGGGACAAAGTGACCATACTAGGATAAGCGAATACCAGACATACAAGGGAATTTCTGGAAGCCTGGTTCCCAAAACGGGATTCCATTAACAAGCACACAGAAATAGACCCAGTAAACAGACCGCTGCTAAAACAGCAGAACCAGAGCGACAAGACCATCACACCAGAGGATTGTATAAATCCAGAAGGAAGCAGAACACCAACACTTTGATTAGAAGTCACACTGATGATGTTGCCTAGAAGGGTCATGAAACACCTGCACACCGCGGAACAACCAGCTCAGCGAGCTAACGAAAAACTGCATCCACAACCCGAGCTACAAATTTTTGCTAAAACCTTAAAAATTTTACACTTTTACTTAAATATATACAGTAAATCTATTCACAAAACAGTATGAGGTACAACATTGAATAATACCGTAAAATTCTAATGAGTTTTTTTTTAGTTATGTTTAGTACTTTTTGAAAACAAATCCTTAGTTTAGCAATCCCTAATGATCTCTTATTTCTTTGGCCATTCCTAAAGTTGCTGTTATGACAGACTCCAATGATTTACTTGAAAACATCCTCCATTATCTTGTCTGTTCATACAACAACTGCAACATTTAACTCAGGATGTAAGTAGAAGGAATGGCAAAATATCTCTATTTTCCAAACGTCTTACATGAACAAATGCCACAATCGTCAATGGTTGCTGAACCCTGGATAGGGGTTTTACTTCACGTGGGACCCTCTCTAATTACATGCTGACCAGGATGTGAATGCTGAAAGAAGATTCCAATGTGATCTGCTGCCTACACCCAACCATAGACTCAGTGAAACCTGACAAACACACTGTTCTATTGACCTCACCTGGGTGTTAAAATTCCTCCACTGACCTTGTGAAGCAACTTCTTCACCCAAATGTAAAACTGGCAGCTTTTAGAAACTTTAGAAATTTATGCCCCTCTTTCCTTCACCAGTATAACTGAAGGGGGCAGAGGGGTCATAAATTAGGTGGCCAGCCATTTGTAGCCTATCACCCTTTTACAGTCTGTGGTAATGCATTGGGCAACCTGCCCATCTGTAGGCCTATTGAGGCACTAAATAAACCAACTATTAGCCACTGAAAGACCTTCTGCACATCTGCCACAATAATACATGCAACTGGCAAAGCTGGGAAGGTGGAAATGACCTTGGCAGGTTTCACTGTATGGGTTAAGGGGTGGGACGATTTTTATTTTCATCTAGACGTTCACCCGTGCCTATCAGGGAGGGGATGGGGAGTCGGGAGCCTATAAAGATTGTACATCCTCACCCTCTGCCTCTCCCACAGCAGCCTCTAAATTGAAGCATAGTAAGATAAAAGGAACAGAGAGTAAATGATTTGGATTAACAGATGAATATGACATAGCACTTAGATTACCAGTGCCATGTGATAATCATTAAAATAACAATTTTAAACTTCACTACACATCACACATAATTACAGTTATAATAAACATGAGCCTCATGTATGGATTATTTCCTTAGCATTTTCTTTTCTGCTGGAAACAGATATCATTAACAAAAATAGCACAAATATGTTTTAAGTAACAGCAACCAATTCCAATCATGGGAAATACCACAAAGACATACTTCATAGGCAAGAACTCAATTTGCACCTCTAATTTAAATAGACTGGTTTTAATTTGTCATGTGATGTGGAAAGCACTGGCAAACCCATATTTATAGCCCTCACCTGATGTGGTGGTTGGTCTGCTCCTCTTAACCACTGTGGTCTTTGCAGCAATGATGCCAATTTCAAGCTACTGAAAGAGCAATGATGAAGCAACGGTGTTATATGTTTATGTCAGCATGTTGTGTGACTAGTATCAGTGATGGTTTCTATACACCACTGTCTTCCAGTAAAATCTTCTGCCCTGGAATGTGCCTAAAGTTTTCAGTATTCTATCATGCCGTTAAATTGTGCTTGTGGACTTTAAACTTGCTGGTGGACAAAACTCATGTTTTAGCAGAGCACTCAGCCTGATCTTGTGAGCATGATGTCAGTATGGCTGATCTAATTGAGTATCTGACCTGGGACTTGGACACTGCAAAATTTTCCCACTCTTAACATATGGTGAATTGAAGGCTTTTGAGATAGTGAAGTGGAGTTCCTTGCACAGATCATTCAAAAATATTATTGGGCTTCAGTAATTGACCTCTGTAAACAACTCGGGGATGATTTTGGTGCCCATCTTGGAGTAGCAATGTGGGCAGGTGGGCACAGCATTTCCAATGCTGGCTGGCCAGCAGTTTCCCCAGCTTGGTCCTGAATCCCTGTCATTTTTCTGGAGTTTGGATCAGGAACAGCATTCTTACCCATCTGCAAATGACAGATAGTTTGCTAACTTAACTGAAAAGCAAATTATGGCTACTGATCTGAGAAAAGCTGGAATTTCCAGTTGGTCAGGGGCCCCACATGAGGTCAGGGGCATGGAAGATGCCTGCAGTGGTCATCGTGGGGCCAATGTGATCCAGGACCACTCTGTGATTTCCCCTGCCACCATACCTACCTGGTGACTGCCATGGGAAAGGGGTTTCCCTTGCAATAGTAGAGATAACAAGCATGGGGCTGGATGAAAACAGCAGGTCAAGCAGCATCATAGGAGCAGGAAAACTTGACGTTTCGGGCCTAAACCCTTCATCAGAAATTTCCCTTGCAATAGTGTTCAGCAAGTTTACAAATTCTGTCAGTTTTTATGAGATATGCTGTGAAAAGTGCTTCAAGATGGAAATGCCATCTTTCCCTCTAACCTGCAACTCCTATTGTCTGTCCATTCTTCATTAGACAATGACCCGTTCTCTGATCGATCCTACAAAAATAGTCTCAGCTGAGTGTTCTTCCATGTGAGATTAGGACTTTTATTTGATCTTGACCCCAAACAGAAAAATTCTTCTCCTTGTTCATATCATACATGATTTCAGCCACTTCAGGTATTTTCTTTCAGTTTTTTTTCATTCATGGAATGTATCTGTCGCTGGCTAGGTCAGTATTTATTGTCCATCCATCAGTGCCTTCAGTTTTGTGATTGCTGCTTGGATTTAATCTCAGTTAGATGCTAACAATATCATTGGCACTTATTCACACTTCAGAGACAAACTGGGGGCTGCTGGTAAAAAAACATTAACCCACTCAGGGCCAAAATTTACATTGCATTTCTGAAGTAAATGTCATTGCAGCAAAATTGAGCCCTGTATCTCTATATATTGAAATCAATGATCCCCACCAGTCCTCATAGGCAAAATACTGCTGTAGATTTCACTATGAATTAAAGGACAGAGGAGAAAAGTGGGTGAAATATAAATGTATGAGGAAGGTTAGGGCAGTTGCCTCAAAGCCGATGTGGTATACTTTGCTCTACTGTGAAATATAGACTGAAAATGAACAGTATTACATCAGTAAGACTCTATAGTAGATTCTGAATCTGCTGTTTTTTTTTCTGATTCCATTCCTGTTAGCAATTATAAAGAAGCTTAAAGCCTGAAATGTAGTTGCAGCCTGTGAATCGGAGAATATTACGCAGCATAGAGTATCCTTACTGATTTAACCAACGAAATAAGACTATTATTCCATTTTCACACACATAACATTCCTAATCCTGTTATGTTCCTCAAAATTCAGTTGGCACCAAACATTTACCCAGTCCAATAATAGAACTCCTTTCTACCCCACAATTTCTCATTCACTCTGATTATTGTATGCAGAATTACTCACCCAAGCATAAATCCTGATCCAAGCATAAAATGTTATCCAATTATGTGGTTTTTATGCTTAGCACACTAGATTTACTCAACTCATTGCCAAGCTTCAACTGGTGGTAGGAATCATTTTACAAATATTCAGTCTTGTGCAAAGATAAATATTTCCGTGCCATATTTTATGTAGATTGCAGGCTCTTACATGGCTCACTGGAAATTTAGAGCCTGGGGTTTTGTGCTGAGAGCAAGTTAACTATACGCTGCTATGTCATGGTTTTACTTTATCGTCTGATGTTGCAATAGAGCGATGCATGAGTTATTTAGGTAGCATGAACTAGGTGATTGTTAGGAGCTCTTAAGGATGAGCTTTGGACTGGTCAAGCTTTCCCTCCCGTTCTGTTGGTCCTACTTGTAGGAGACATTAACCATATATATAACTTAAAACCTGTGGGACTGAGGAGAACTGTCCTACACTTGGCATAAAGAGGTTGAGTTGATTTTAATTCTTTCGTCCTAATGCCCATGGTCATTTGCCACCAGGGAGGATGTTCCCGATGGCATGTGTGTCCAAAACCAGTATGCGGATTTGGGGTAGGCAATTTAGGACAGAGATGAGGAGGCATTTCTTCACCCAAAGAGTGGTGAGCCTGTAGAATTCATTACCACAGGAAGTAATTGATGCCAAAACATTGAATGTATTCAAGAGGCAATTAGATATAGCATTTGGGGTGAATGGGATCAAAACATTATGGGGAGAAAGCAGGATTATGCTATTGAGTTGGACAATCAGCCACGATTGTGAAGAATGGCAGAGCAGGTTCGAAGGGCCGAATGGTCTCCTTCTGCTCTTATTTTCTATGTTTTAATATTTCTATGACCACCCAATCAAAGCGAAATGTTGAGCAAAAGCTACGTTGTGGGAAGGGGAAAATTGGAGGGCCTTGCAATTGCAAGTGTAATGGGAAGCTTGAGGCAGGCCTTCCACTGCCTTGGTGACTGACTACTAGACTAACATCAATCATAACTATTTCCTGCTTTCAAAGTTAGTGAGTCTTATGCCCTTATCATAGACCCATACAACGCAGAAACAGACACTTTGGTCCAATCAGTCCATGCTGAACATAATTCCAAACTAACCTCATCCCACCTGCCTGCTCCTGGCGCATATCCCTTCAAACCTTTACTATTCATGTACTTATCCAAGTGTCTTTTAAACACTGTAACTGTTCCCACATCCACCACTTCCTCAGGAAGTTCATTCCAATGTGAACTACGCTCTGTGTACAAAAATTGCCCCTCATGTCTTGTCTAAATCTCTCTCCTGTCACCTTAAAAATGTGTCACCTAGTCTTGAAATCCCATTTCCTAGTGCAAAGACACCTACATTAACCCAATCTATCCCCCTCATGATTTTATAAACCTTTATAAGGTCACCTCTCAACCTCATATGCTCCAGTAAAAAAATGTTCCAGCCTGTCCCACCTTTCTTTGTAACTCAAACCTTCCATACCCAGCAAAATCTTGGTAAATCTCTTCTGAACCCTCTCCAGCTTAATAATATCCTTCCTATAACTGGGAACCAGAACTGGACCCAGTACTCCAGAGAGGCCTCACCAATGTCCTGTGCAACTTCAATATGACTTCCCAAATTCTATTCTCAAAGGACTGAGCAATGGAGGCAAGTGTGCTAAATGCCTTTTTCACCACCCTGTCTATATGTGATGCAAACTTCAAAGAATTATGTACCTGCACCCACAGGACTGTCTGCTCTACAACACTACCCAAGGCCCTAACATTAATTTTATGAGTTCTACTGCTATTTGTAGTAACAAAATGCAAAACTAAGCTGTACAGCATGGAGACAGACCCTTCAGCAAAATTTGTCCCAGCCAACCAGACTTCTTAAATAAATCTAGCCCCATTTGCCAGCATTTGGCCCATATCCCTCTAAACCCTTCTTATTCATATATCCCTCCAGATGCTTTTTAAATGTTGTAATTGTATCATTTATCCAGATTGAACGCTATCTGCCATTTTTCAGCCCATTGGCCCATTTAATCAAAATGTCTTTGTAATCTTAGAAAACCATCTTCACCACCTATTGTGCCACCAATTTTGTTGCCGTACTAACTATGCCTTCTATATTCTCATCCAAATCACTTATATAAATGACAAACAAAAGAGGACTCAGAACCAACCCCTGTGGAACACTGCTTGTCACAGGCCTCCAGCTCAAAAATCAACCCTCCACCATCACATTCTGTCTCCTGCTGTTAAACCAACGATGTATCCAATTGGCAGGTTAACCCTGAATCCAAATGGGACCTAACTTTACAAATCAGTGTACCAGACAGAACCTTGTTAAAAACTTCATTACTTATCTTTAGTTCCTTTCACAAACTCTGACTCTCATAGCTGAAATTAATCCTTCTTCCTGGCATTTCTCTCAGACTAAATGAGACTTCTACAATGTTGGCATTGAATTGACCCAGAACTAAGCCTCTTATCCCCAGTTCTCTTCATATAAAAGCCTTCTTGGCTCCATATCTTCCCTTGAGCACCTGCTGCTGAAACCATTATCAATATTGTCATTGTCTCTGGACTTAATTACTCCAATTCTCCTAAAGCTGCTTTTCAATCTCCATCATCTGTAAGCACTGACTAAATGAAGATTCTATTGTGCACTTTCCTGATTCTGGCCTTTATGAAACATTTCACTTTACTCCATCGTTAGTGAACATACCTTCAAATGCCTAGCCCTATGCTCCAGAATTCCATGCTTTATCTCATTTACCTTTGCTCCAGAAGACATTCTGTAAAGTCATACTCTTAGATTAAACCTTTAGCCACCACTTTTAATGTCTCTTTCTTTGACTTAGAGTTATAGGGTCATGGAGCCATACAGCATGGAAACAGACCCTTCAGTCAAATTTGTCCGTGCCAACCAGATTTCTTAAATTAATCTAGTCCCATTTGCCAGCATTAGGCTCATATCTCTCTAAACTCTTCTGATTCACATACTCATCCAGATGCCTCTTTAATGTTGTAATTGTATCAGCCTCCGCCACTTCCTCTGGCAGCTCATTCCACACACACTCTACGCTCTGTGTGAAAAAGTTGCCCCTTAGGTCCCTTTTAAATCTTTCCTCTCTCACTTTAAATCTATGCCCTCTAGATTTGGACACCCTACCCTGGGGTAAAGGCCTAGTCTATTTATCCTATCCATGCCCCTCATGATTTTATAAACCTCTATAAGATCACCCCTCAGCCTCCGATGCTCCAGAGAAAATAGTCCCAGCCTATTCAGCCTCTCCCTATAGCTTGAATGCTCCAAAAACAGTTCTGAAGAAGGGTCACCGGACCTGAAGCGTTAACTCTGTTTTTTCCTTCACAGGTGTTGCCAGACCTGCAGAGCTTTTCCAGCAACTTTGTTTTTGTTCCTGAATTACAGCATCCACAGTTCCTTCAGTTTTTATTTAGTATTTAACTCACTGCCACATCTCTTCCAGACGTGCCCACCTTGGGATTTCCGCTCCGATCTCTTTTCTTGCCCACCAACTTTAATTTCACTGTCACTCCTGGTGTTTGACTAGGTATTTGCTAAAACTCGTTTCCACAGCCATATCACATTCCTCAGTGACTGTCTCCGGCTCAGACTACCCCACATGGATTCCAACTGAAGTTTCATCCCTCATGTTTTGAATCCTCCCAGGATCACAGGTATCTCTGTGATGTTCAACATTCTACTGACAGTTGCTTTCGCTGCATCCTGACACCCATTCTAAGTGCCATGTGGCGTCATATGCATACTCTCGATCTCTCTCTCCAACAGCATTGCAACACACTGGCTCAGGGTTGCACCACACCGTAGTTCCACTTCATCCTTTGGCTCATTCGTCATGCTAACAAGAAACTTTTTCTTTTCCTTTCAGGCATCAAGGCCCACGAGAAGCGACAACTCAAAAATATCCATGGCCCTCTGGAACCTTCCTCTCCTCACCTTCCCTCTGACTCTATCCCTTCCCCCAACTCCCCCACCTCCTGTAGGGTATTCACCATCCCTCCTAACCTTCTGCTGTCCGATGCTGATCAGTTCTGAGGAAGGGTCACCGGACCCGAAACATTAACTCTGTTTTTTCCTTCACAGACACTGCCAGACCTGCTGAGCTTTTCCAGCAACTTTGTTTTTGCTCCTTAAATGCTCCAACCCTGGCAATATTCTTGTAAATCTTTTCTCAACTCTTTCAAGTTTCACAACATCCTTCTTATAGCAGGCAGACCAGAACTGCATGCAGTATTACAAAAATAGTATAACCAATGTCGTGTACAGCCACAACATGATCTCCCAACTTCTATACTCAATGCACTGACCAATAAGGGCAAGCGTACCAAATGCCTTCTTCACTATCCCATCTACCTGGGACTCCACTTTCAAGGAACTATGAACCTGCACTCCAAGGTCTCTTTGTTCAGCAGCACTCCACGGGACCTTACCATTAAGTGTATAAGTGCTGCCCTGATTTGCCTTGATATTCATTTTTCTATCAAGCTTATGTAAAACTCCTTCAAATGTTCAAATACATGAAGAGTCCTGTATAAAATGCATATGTTTTTGGTGAATAATGAAAATAAAAATACTCAAAGAAAAACAAGAGTTTTAACTAACATGGAGTAAGAAGATTGACAGACGTTTAAAGGTGCAAATTGCTTCAGTTCAGATACAGAACATTTTTATTCTATTGATAGGTTGAATTGGTGACTGACTAATTTAACAGCCTGTGGCACAAAGGTTTGCAATAGACTTTTTTTTCTGTTTCCTGAAAGACTGATTCGAGTATAATCTTGAGTCATGCGTAACATTGCTTGTCAAATATGCATTTCTTAGAATTGATTATTTCAGTACATTTACAATTTAGCATATATTCATACAACCAAAAACGATAAACCCACATGTAACAGAATACTTTTTTTATCATATTTGATGTTCGCGATCACTTTTAAGAGTAAGTTCAGTCTTTCAAGAAAAGTTTGCATTAATGGTTATATTGTTGTTAATTGATCACAAAACCAATATTTGAGCGGGGGTGGCAAATTACTTTTATATTACATGTTTTAATATGACAAATGTACAGTATATAAAGCACTGCACTGTAACTTTCCCCACCAACTTTCTTTCTTTTTCTCCTATCCTTTCTAAATATGTTGACATCCTGAAGTACAGATGCATGGTGCTGATAACCCTCCGTTACTTTACCCAAGTCCCATATGTTTATATCTGAGAATTGGCAGTCTAGTTGACCACAGAGAGCATTACTGCTTCCTGTCCTTGCTATATGTAAGCATGCATATATTTTCCATTAAAAGTGGGGTGATGGGACCTGTTTGATAGCTCATTCGAATGGACTGAGAAATTCTAGAATTCTCTGAGCCACTGAATGGTGACCAGAAACTGAAATCTGGCTGATTTTTTCCTAATCAATGCCAGTTCAAAACCCCATTGGCAGAAGCTCAATATGAAATGCTTCACTTAGGTAATCTCTTTTACTTTACAACATTTCTTCAAGCCATCTGTTCTGCATCTTCTGCCTTACAAAAGGCAAACACCACATCGGTATATCAATCAACTTACATTGCTTGCTCATTAAGAACTCAACAAACAAATTATCATTCCAAATACTTCCATTAAAAGGTCTTATTTACAGTTTCACACTTATTTACACTCACAGAAACTCATTCAAAACAGTAATGGTTATCCTGCAACAAGTGTTGAGCATCTGTTTGAGGTATACTTCACTTGAGCTGTTGCTTTTACATGGTGCTTTCCTAATGCTTTCCACATAGGAGTCTGAAGGCTATTTTTCCTCTAATGGGAGTATTTGAGATGCCATCCATGGTCAATGATTTCAAAAAGCACAAATTGGAGAGGTCAGAATGCAAATGTCAACATTTCGACTACTGCTAAAACTGCCTGCTGTATTATGTCAACATTGCACCAGAAATGAACTGAAAGGTGGCAGAGGAGCAGGTGTGCTGTCATCGTGTGAGGAGATAGCATTTATTTCTCCCAAACAACCATACCCACTTGCATGGAAAGAGCATGGTGAGGTGGAAGGTTGCAGGCGTGCTGTTCAATGCTTTCTTGAGCTTTGCAAACTTGTGGAGGTGGTGAAGTTCTAACTCCAAATGTCATAAGTGTGTACTTTAAAGCAAAGTTGAGTGTAACAGTGCCATAAGCTCCTAAAGTGATCATTTGACAGAAATGTGTATTGAACTGACCATGCACTTCATTATTAACTGCAATGCTTCAATGCCACGTGCAGAAATCTCACAGAATTTGGAAATTGACTCCTCCACACAATTTGACATGTAAAGCGTGTTGTTGAATCCATTGTAAAATTGCATGTGCGGAGCTATCTTTAATCTTTCAAAAGGTGGTTCCTGGAATTTTCCATTTGCGTCCTATATGGCGGAGGTGAGATGTGAGCTTACATAAAACAGGTCAGAGGCCAAGCCCACTACATTTACACCCATCCCTGAACTCACCTCCATAATTGTAAAGTAGGCAGGTAACAAAATAGGTAATAATTTAAAAGTTCAACTGATCCCAACATCACCCTGCCATGCTGTAATATGGGTAACATGCACAGGCAGTGGGTGCGAGAAGCCCATTTTGTACGTCAGGTTTTTGTTTTAATTGTGTTCCTAAAATAAGAAGCGAGCCATTTTCAGAGGATGACCTTTCCACATCAAGTACACCTTCCTTCCTTCCTCCCCACACATACATTAAAACACTCCCTTCTGAATATTCTGCATTCAGCTTGGTTCACAACTATATTTACTACCTAACATCTGTCAGAAGAAGACATTTTCTTTTATAGAGCTGGATGAGCACAGCAGGCCAAGCAGCATCACAGGAGCAGGAAAACTTGACGCCTCGGGCCTAAACCCTTCACCATTT